>JADRCH010000115.1:2391615-2413480 GCA_019843965.1 Rhynchomys soricoides | reverse complement strand
AGAGAGAGAGAGAGAGAGAGAGAGAGAGAGAGAGAGAGAGAGAGAGATGGGGAGAATAAGGAAGTCCAAGATGGAGGCAGACATGAACCAGCATGGCTTTAACCATCCACAGGTAGCTTTGATATCATAAAGGTTAGAACATGGGGATAATTTGTCTTATCTAGGTGGGCAGCTGTACCATTATTAATTGGCCTTGATATTATTGTGTGGGCATCTTGTGTATTGAGAATTTACTGATATATAAATCTGACTGGTTAACTATAAGCTTTAAGAGTTTTGATTTTACCGGGTTACTGGGTATTGTGATATCTAACCATAAGGTTGCCATTTCTATTTGGTAACTGGAGTGTGGGACCGCTGACTACAGGGGTTTATGGCTGAGTTGGACTTAGTGAAGAAACAAACCAGCTCACTTATTTAATATTTCCTGCAACAATGATGGATAGTTGGTTTGTAATCCAGAATATTTTGTTCTTAGTGTGTGGTCCCCACAGTAATAGATACAGAGCGCATGTGTGAAGATGAAGGAAAGGTTAAGATCTCACCTCTATAAGCTGAGGGATTCTCTGAATTGGGAGCTGTAGGCAGAGTACAAGAGAGAAGAAAAACATTTTTCTCACACAATACTTGGGAGGAACCAACATCACTGACACCTGGATTCTAGCCTCATGAGACTGACTTTGGTTCTAGGAGATGGATTAAAGGTCAAGATGACATATTGGGGCCTTTCAGAAATAATCCAATAGTAAGGCTTTCTTATACATTATTGGTATATCATTGCAAGAACTTTATCCCACTTAATCACCCCAACAATCATACATTGATTGTTTTTTAACTTTAGGTTTATTTATGTAAATTAATAATAATAATAATAATAATAATATGATGATGATGATGATAATGATGACAGTGATGGTGATTGTGTGTGTGTGCGTGCGTGTGTGTGTGTGTGTGTGTGTGTGTGCATCATCCTCAATGCTTGTTCAGAGGACACCTCTGTGAAATTGATTCTTTCACACAATCGATCAGTGCTTTGATATTATTAGCAGCCGGGGCCAGAGATCAAAATCAGATCATCAGACTCTACTGTTGGGTAACAAGTACCTTTCCCAGCTTCGCCAAATCACTAACCTGGCCAGATAAGATTATTATTCATAGTTTATACTTTAGAAAATTGAACCACAAAGGTTGTACCTTTGGTAGTTGATGAAACTGGCTTCCAAGCTGTATGTGTGACTCTTCATGAGCTCTGCTGTACCTCCTGGAGCACTTGCACCCCTGCAGCTCAGCACCAATGTCTGTGAATCAATTCAGTATCAAAACATGGCTGTGGATTAAATCTCAGTCTACAAACTCAAGTAAAACAGCAGTTGTGAAATGATGACATAAAATAGATGGCTCAGTTTGTGTGTATTTGTGCATTATGACATACATTAGTCAGTAGACTCTCGCAGCTATTGCAAAACAATGAGTGGGTATGCACATGGATGCATGTACTAATATATGCAATAATTAAAAGTTCCTGCTTTACATACGTTGATAAAGTATGTGCTCAGAGTAGTGTAGTATTGTAGCCACTTTAATTGTTTGAAATTAGCATATGGTCCTGCAAATACTCAAGACATTATTTTTGTAAAAGTGGTAAAAAGCCCCGGGCCAGTGGCCTCCCAGCCAAGATAGTGAGAGCTGAAAGCATCACCCATCTGAGGCTCAAGGCCAAGACCCTGTCACAAAAGCATAGTGGAATTAAAAAGGTGAAGTGGCATTTTGTAGGCATTTCATGTGTCCTGGAAGCCTTCAGAAGGAAGTGAAGAGCTGCAGACAGTTAAAGATGCTTCTATGTATAAACCCTTGTTGATGAGTTTATAAAAATCATGGGACCAAGAGGTGGGAACTAAAGGTAATGAACTGGAAAACTCAGGCTGCTGGAGTCTTTGTTTTCTTCTTTCCTTTCTTCCTTCCTTTCTTTCTTTCTTTTTTTTTCTTTCTTTCTTTATATATGTATATCTTCTTGATATTTTGTGTGCTCTCTCTCTCCCTTCTCTTCCTCCCTCCCTCCCCTTACCCCTTCTTTTCTTCTCCTACCCCATCCCCTCCCCAGTTATTTGTTCTATTCTCTGTGACCTTTTCCCTTCAGAGAGAAAACAGTCTTTTCTTTGGTATTGAAGGGCCACCTTCTTCGTGTAATCACATGACTGACTCCAGGATCTCTGGTATTGATATAAGGTTCTGCTGTCACTGATTTCTCAGATACCAAGGTGTTGTATTACATGTCATTTCCTGAACACACCAACAGAAAGTGTGAGGAAATGGATTGTCACCAAGGCATGCTGTACAAAGATGAGCCTGAAAGTCTCACTTCCCCAGAAGGGTTTGACTGTACCTATGAGGAGAGAGATGACCCTCTAAGACTCTCATATTTGCAATGAGGAAGAGTCAACTTTGGTTTGGAGTTGCTCAACCCAGACCTAGTGAGTATAAAGGACAATCACCACAGGCCATGAGGATCATACACCTTGGGTAAAAAAGGTCAATAGGTAGGACACATTCACCCAGGAGGCTCATGTGTCACTGGCTGGTGGCCTTAAAGACTGATGACTGAATGAGGAGAAAGGTAACTTCTTCAGTGAGTTAATCTGGTGAGAAGTTAGCTGAAGGGGGTTGATCCTAGTTGGAAGAAGTAAGTTCCTGAAGGCCTATTCTGAAGGGTGTATCATCTCCATGGCCTTTTCCTTTCTGCTTCTTTTTCTTGGCTGCTGTGAGTTGGACAGCTTGCTTCCATGCAAGCCAGGCAATAGCATCATCTGACTACAGATTAAATCTGAGAATGTGTGTGTTTAAACCAGTCTCCTTCCCTTACATTGCTTATTGGGGATATTTGATCACATTGACAAAATTCACCATTTAACACAGAAGGGATTATTTGCCCTGGGTGAACTGATCTTAGAAACTTCTCCTGCAAGTTCATCTTGGAGAAGAAATTGGAAAAGAGAAGGTACATGTTGTAAAAAGTTCGGGATCTCTCTATATGGAAGTATCTAGAAGGATAAAGCTGTGTCTGAGGTGGTAAAGTTATGTAGAGTACTTAACTTTATATGCACCTTCAATCTCAGCACTCAGGAGGCAGAAGCAGACAGATCTCTGTGAGTCTGAGGCCAACCTGGTCTACCGAATGAGTTCCATGACTGCCAGAGCTACACAGAAAACCCTGCCTAAAAAAATAAAGAAGAAGAAGCAAGAGGAGGAAGAGAAAGACAGAGGAAGAGGGAAAGGGCGAAGGAGAAGAGGAGGATAAAGAAGATGAGGAGGAAGAAAACAAGGAAGGAAGGAAGGAAGGAAAGAAGGAAGGAAGGAAGGAAGGAAGGAAGGAAAGAGAAGAAAGGAAAAGAAAAAGAGAAAAGAAAAGTAGAAGTAATTTAAGTTTCTATTTTTGCCTGCATGAGTGTATGGTGATAAGATCTGTTACTGCCAAACAAAACTCAGTGTTTTATTTGAGCTTGGATTTGTTCATAGGAGTATACAGTTCTCTTCCCTACAGCTGAGATTAATAGAGGAAAGCCATCCCTCCAATGTAATAGAATAGTCTTGCTCTCTACGCATGATGGATAATTCTAAGCTGTTATCAGCCTAGGCGAGCCTTGGGAAGGCAGGTAGATGGGCTCCTCACAACCACATCATGTTCACCATAGCTATCTCATAAGGTCCCACTTTCTCTGGGTATTCTATCTTCCAGCAGAAAAAGCACATCCTCTTCCCCCATAGTCTGTTTAAATGTGTACAGTAGTTCATGAACATAGGTCATACTCTTTCTCCTCAGAACTCCTGGGTTGATTAAAACCCAATGGCTAAAGATAAATGTAAATACATTAATAGGCTGATGAGACAGCTCAGTTGGTAAAGGCATTTGCTACCAATCCTGAAGACCTGAGTTCAATCTTTTGTACCCACATGATAGGAGAGAATAGACATCCACAGATTGTCCTTTGCAAACTGTGGCAGGTGTGTAATCATACAAAAACACACATTCTCTCTCTCTCTCTCTCTCTCTCTCTCTCTCTCTCTCTCTCTGTTTCTCTCTCTCTCTCTCTCTCTCTCTCTCGCTCTCTCTCTCTCTCACACACACACACACACACATACACACACACACACAAATAAATACATATTAAAAAAAAAACAGAATACTGTGTGGTCATCATTTTTTCTCAAGAATAAATTGTTTTCAGGTCACATATTTTTTGTCTGCAAAATTTTACAAGCAATCTTTCTTGCATAATTAAAGAGTGCTATGGCCTTTGAAGAGTCAGACGGGAGCTCTAAAATGTATCTTAAATTCTTGCTAGCAGCAAATTCTTCTCTGCCTACTCCTCAAGTGCAGGTCATTCACACATAAATTTGTTCCCAGTAATGATGCTTCTTTGGTTCTGGACTGAACCACTTTCAGGACCTCGTATCCTTTTCTGAATTGCTTCTGGTGATTGCCTTGGTTAGACTCTCACTGCTGCCCTGCAAGATCTTTCTTTTTGAGATCTGTAAATCTGAGTGTATCTGCTCATTAGTTCTTAGAGCTAAAACAAAAGCCTATTTCTATTGTCTGCCACAAGGAGGTGTCCCCCACCCTGGAGAATTTGCAAAGTTCCTTTCCTCTGTGGGACCATTGATGTCACCTGTACACAGTGTGTGAAGTTGTAGATTTTGTAGTGTCTCTGCCTTTGGTTTCTTCTGATAGTGCTTTATAAATCACTAGCTGCCAAAAAGACTTCAAGTGTGGTGGTCAAAATAACTGTGTCTAACAACAGAAAAAGCATCTAACAAAAAAATAACTGACTCCCCAGTTTGTCAAGCTGAGAACAACAGTTGTCATAAATCAAAATAATTATATAATTGATTTTTTCTTCTTACATTAAAACCAATGATCTGTTTTAGTCATGGAATTTCACCCAATCTGGAATAGTCAATCAATGGATATTCATTGGATAATACCACATGCAGATGATTTACCTGTACTAATTTGATCTGCAAAATTGTATGAGGTGGAAGAGAATATTATATCCATTCCACCAGTGGGATAAACAGAGGTTAAATCCATTCATTTCCCAAGTTCTTAGAGTAGGTAAAAGGTAAGGATTGAATCTGGGCAGACTGACCCCAATGTAGATACTGGAAACATTGTCAACTGTAAATCCTGAAACTCTGCAAACTGCTCCTCAGAAGCCTTGGGGCAGGTCTTGGACATTGCAGGAGACTTTCCAAGTTTAGATGTTCTCTGGAGCCATCTCTGCATGTCATTGATTTCTGATGTGCCACCTCGAGCTCTGTGAAACTTTTCAATTGAATTGTATATTAGTTTCCTTTCGATTGCCCTGATAAAGACCATAACTAAAAGTGATTTGAAAAGGAAAGGATTTATTTGGCTTATACATATTGATCACGCAGTTCATCATGAAGGGATGCCAAGGCAGGAACTCAAGCAGGGCAGGAATCTGGAGACAGGAGCTGAAGCAGAGGCCACAGAGAAAAGCCACTTTCTAGCTTGCTCCTCATGGCTTCTTCAGCCTAATTTCTTACACCATCTAGAACCAAGCTCCCAAGACTAAAACCATACACTGGAACCTGGAACCTCTTTCATCAACCATCAATTAAGAAAATATCTCACATGCAGGCTCACAGGCCAGTCTGATGGACACAAGTCCTCAACTAAGGTTCCTTCTTCCCAGATTACTACAAATTTGACACCAAAAAAATTATTTGTGTCAAGTTGACAAAAACAAACCTGCACAGGTTGACTTGAAATTAAAGTCTACATACTTCAGAGAAATTCAGATACCAGTATACTTTCAGTAGGCATAATTTTAGAATTTTGTTTCTAACTGACAGAATAAAATTAGTTTTGATTCAAATGCCAACTCTTTTTGAACAGATTGTGGATAGCTTGCTCTGCACATTTATCCATCTTTACTCTTACTGATAAGAAGAGGCAGAACCAACCACAAGAAACCCACCCATGTCCAAATGCAACAAGCTCGCCTCTAGCAAGATGTTGAGTTAAAAAGGTTTGACAGTTGCTGCTTCAAAAGACAATATTCATTCTTCAAAACTGTTTTCCAGAATTTTTAAACAAGTGAAGTAGTATGTTACCAATGCAGAAAAAGACATATTAAGCATATTTCTTTTTTATTTCAATTCTAATTATTAAAGCTCAAAGAAAAGGTTAACTTAAGCCTTAAGTTTAAGATGAGAAATGCACATGAAGAGGCAAGCAGGAGAATGCATGTTTACGGTCTTCCAGTTGAGTTTAAGCAATGACCCTTTGGAACAGTAGTCCTTATACTTCCTAATGCTGCAACCATTTAATGCAATTCCTCAGGTTGTGGTGATCCCAACCATAAAATTATTTCATTGCTACTTCAGAACTGTAATTTTACTACTGTTGTGAATTGTAATGTAAACGTCTGATATACAAGATATCTGATTTGCGACCCTAGGGAAAGGGTTGCTTGAGAACCATTCCATTAGAAAAACCATACAATTGAGGCAGGAAAACTGGATTTGAGGTAAGGCACAGGCAAGAACAGTTACTGGCTGTGATGCTTAGTTTCATGTTTTAACTTGCCTGGGTTGTGGGATGCCCAGATGTTTTAGAATGAGTCTGAGACAGTATTTCTGGAAAACTTTAGCACTTGGTCATCTGAATAAAAGCAGCATATCCTCTTCAATTTGGGAGAGGTTTACCTACCTGGTTATAGATCCAAACAGAACTCAAAGGTGGGGGAAGGTCTAGTTCTCCTCTGCTGAGTGCTTGAGCTAAAACCTTGGTCTTCTATTCTTGTGCTGAGACCTACCCTAGTTGATGCTCTTGATCCTTGGAATGTGCAGCACTAGCTATCCCTACTCTGCAATGTGTAGATGGTGGATCGCAGGACTGCATAGCCTTCACAATAAAATAAGCAAATACCTAAAATAAATTCCATCATGTATATGGGTAAGTACACACCTAGCTTGCTGGTTCTCTCTCTCTTTTTTTTTTTTTTCCTAGAGAACCCAGATACTCCATCATATTATACCCAAAGAGAATTCACACAAAAGGTGACAAGTACTTCAAAACAAAGTCAACTTTCACCTTTCAAACATCTGTCTGGAAATCTGACAGGATCAATGAAAGAAAGGACACGATGAATGGACCCAAAGCTTTGCCTGCTTTTATCACCTTTAGCTGATCAAAGAAGTAAGACCTTTAGGATTCTAGTCTGAGAATCGAACACTGTGAGTTAAATACTGGAGCTATATCTCTAGTTCCTTCGGCGTGAAAGCCACACGTGTATAAAGATACATAAAGTGAAACAAATGTAGATATGTGTATATCTATATACATATATGTAATTTCAGTAATATCTTTAAAACATTTGTAAGATTTATTTTTATTTTCAATTATATATGTGTATGTGTGCCTATGTGTGAGTAAATGCATGAGAGTACAATTGCCTTCAGAAACCAGTAACAGACATTGGATTTGTGAGAGGTGGAGTTATAGACAATTATGAGCTGCCCAATATAGAGACTGGGAACTTAACTCAGGTCCTCTGCAAGAGCAGCACATGTGCTTACCCATCTTTCTATCACATTAAAAATTATTTTTTCACCTGCCCTTTGGTTTCCCTGCATGTGCATGTTTTTGCCCTCTTCAACACACATATGCACTATGGAGTCAACAGGAACTACAGCCAAAGATTTACTAGCAGTTTCTAAAAAAAAGAATAATTGAGACTTTCAATTCAGGCCAGGGGGGATGGGCATGTGTAAACATATACATGTGTGTCTAATAGTGGAGACAATAGATGTAAATTAAATTGAAAAAATGTCAATGAGAAATCCAATGCTTTAGAAATTATGGTGTCAACAAGAATGTAGCTTTTAAAACATTCTTGCTGCCTGGCTGCACCACAACAGCGAGTCACTTTAGAGTCACTGGGGCAAATCACATCATGTCATTATGTCATGGATCATAATAGAGCAGAGGGGCTGAATGAGGCATGGTACTCAGGGCTAATCTCCACACCAGACTGCAGGCTTGAGAAGTTTTCTGATGGGGACAAAAAGGAAGAGATTGAAAGCCGAGCTTAATGATTAGAGTAAAATGAACCCCACAGGTAAAATTATTTCAATAGCAACCTGTCTCTAGGCTGAAGTTTTGATGATTAATAAAACGAATAGAGCAGGTCAGAAATTCACAGAAAACCACTGCAGGTCACTAAGTAGATGGGTCAATCTGTGCACAGCAGGATTGCCTGCAGTTGTTGGGCCAGGCATGCATGAGGGTGTGTTGTGGGGGTTATTGCAAAGGAAATTGTTGTTTTTCACCTCATAAAACAAGAAAAATATGTTCCTCATTTTCTACTCTGTTTTTAAATTTAAGAAGCTCATCAGAGGGCATGCTTCCTATTTAATACGCATGAACGAGTGGGGGTTTTTTGTTTGGTTTGGTTTGGTGGGCTTTTGGGGGGGCAAAGAAGGATAAATAAGGGTGTACAAGTCCATATACACCCCTCCCGAATTTTACTAGCAGATTGCCATAAACATCCAGCTTAAAGGACTTTGTTTGGTTCTATTTTTTAATATAAAATTAATACACCCCTGTTGTAGAAAATTCGAAACATATCAAAAAACATATGGAGGGAAAGAACCAGCCATATGTCTACTTTCTGTAAGTATCGTTCAAATTATGTGTATTTTCTTACCATGGATTTACATAAAACTGTAATGTAGACACACAGTTTCATTATGACTTATTTATCTTATTGTTGTGTTTTGTCATTAAAATTAAACATAATTATTTTAATGACATTATTCTTTGTCACCACATTGCCCAACCAACCGCATAGAATATAACACAGACTGTCATTCACAAGAACACAATGCAGAGAACCTAACACATAGCATATAGAATGTCACTCACAGAATATAATGCATGATGTCATTTGAGAGACATTCACTTTTCTCCCTTTCTTACTTAGTTCTGTGATGGAATAAGAATTATTGTTCATATTTCTGATAATCTTTTAATGGTTTATAATAAAAATTGTTTCTTAAGAAAGCTTGTTTTATAATGTACCAATACATGTTGCACATTGACTCCTCTTGTCCCTACAAAGTCCCATGTTCTTGGTAATGTCTACCTACCCTCTTCCTAACAAATCTTTCTCATGGTCATATCTATCCATTTTGTTTTTTGACGTACAGAATTTAATCAGGGCCATCTGTGCAGGGAATTTAACTTGCTTAAAAATAAAAACCAGAAAAACTTTCATATTGGCATATACAGTATTCTCAAAGGTATAAGCCATTTGTGGAAAAATTCTTGACCCTATTTCTTAGTTTAACTGAACTCACCAGTGAATGTATCAGATTACAAACATGGACACTCACAGAAAACATTCTTGCTAACTTCATCCACCACCCAGATGAGGCCCAGAGCTCACTAAAGGTCTTTGTGAAATTTCATATACCTATCAATACTGGGGTCAGAAAACCCTTGCTTTAGGCATTAAAAGCATTGAGTAACTCACTCCATAGATACTCCAAAAGCTAGATAAATGATGTCTTTGAAAACTTAAAGATTTCTGTCACTTGATTTCAACTGAGATATGTGATGTCATCATGCTGACCCATCCCCCCTCAGATCACAAACCATGATAGACTTTGCATTTGATTTGATATGGCAGCTGAATCAACTGTGCCCATTTCTGAGTCTGCACGACTGTCACTTTCGCCACTGAATAATATAGGACCTGCATTTGCCAAGTCCCTTGCTGACATGCCAGATGGGAAGGAACTACCACCATATCCAATATGTAAGCTTGAGTCTGTCTCCGATCAGAAGGGAAAAAAAAATTATCTTATCCCTGTGGCCAAGAATGGAAAGAGCCATGAGGATAATCTGGAAACGATGGGTATAGGAGGGAACAAAGAAAGGAACGTGTAGGGTGGCTGGAAGGTCTACCTATAGCTGCATGTGGTTAGCTCTGATCAAAATGTACCAAAATGCATATCTGATAAAACCAAAACAACTGTGTGCTCTTGTACTTTTTAACTTGGCAAAACTTCAAGAGTCTTAATGCCCCTTGATAAATGAGCTTTCCAAAGATATGCCAAACAGTGGATCAGGGAGAAGCTAATACATTGTAGGTGAGGGAATTAACTTGATCAGGGCATAAATATTTTAAGATGTAAATGTGCACAGGTAATCATTACACTTATTCCCATCTCTCTGTTTAGACCTGAAAACAGAGTTGTTGGTTTTAGGTACTGTGTTTACCGTGTGGCAGTAATGATGGGAGGGGGAGCAATCAGATTACGGTGTCGTGTAGTAATGAAATGCTCCTATCCATTATTTTACTTGGAAATACACACACACACAAGCACACACACGCATACACAAATGTACATGCACACTCGCACATGCGCGCACACACACAGAGACAGAGACAAAAACACATGGAGAGATACAGAAAGAGAGAGAGAGAACAAGAGAGCTGCCAGACAGGTAAGCATGGTGTTCATACACCACGAAAGGAAAGCAAGACTTTGATACACTTCAGAGCTAGTATCTCACAGCCAGGAAGAAAAGGACTCATGTTTTTCATTTCACAAAATTTTGTCACACTCATGCAAAAACCCTAATTTTAACCCTAGAAGTTACATTTGGAAGTATCCTGAAAGGTAGAGAAAGGACATAGTTTTCCTGATCAGGGATTAACATGCTGAGTAACAGAATGGCCATAACATTCAGCTCCAGATGTTTCAAATTAATTAATAATTAATTTATCAGAATTGATGATTATCTGCAGAATAAAGAATTCTAAAAATGTTTACAAGAAGAGTCTTGTGGTTTGTTGTTACCTTTCTTTTTGACCACTGTCTCTTTGAGAGTTATAGCATTCCTTCCTAGTTAGTGTGCTTTTCAGATAAGTACAAAGTCAGTGAAAATGTCACCTAATGTCAGAGCTTCAGGTTGGGGCAGAAACAAAATAGACAAGTACCAGTGCACATGACTTTGTCTTTATGAATTGCCTTCTCATGTGTTTGTGGTACCCAATATTGAACCCAGGACCTCATGCATTGTGTGCAAGCTTCATCCATTCAGGACCTTTCAGAACACTTCTATTGACCTGCAAGCCAACCCTATGAGGCTATGTATAATTTGCTTTATTATTATTATTATTATTATTATTATTATTATTATTATTATTATTATCAGTATCATCATCATCCTTCTTCATCTTTTTTATTTGTTTGCTGAGACTAGGTCTCATGATACATTTCTGACTGTTCTGGCCTTGAACTCTCAATTCTCTCACCTCGGCCTCTGAGTGCTAGAATTATAAACATGTGCCATAACACCCATTCCAGTGACAATATTTTCAAATGATCTTTCTGTATGGATGAGTGTGACTTGGACTTGTACGTATTGTGATGCATGTATACTCACACATGTGTGGGGGATATTTATGCCCTATAGCAAAATATTTCCATAGTCAGAGCTGTGAACTGCTGAGCTACAGTGATCTTATAAAACATCTTTCACTTCTCTATAACATTTGACCATGTGCAATGAATTAACATTTGCACATGAACTAAAATAAATTACAGATACTTTCCCGAAGCCTTCTCTCTGTTGTCAAGCCTCTGCCTGGATGGGCTCATAGATAACATACTTAGATTTGAGAGTGTTCTCAGCAGGGTCACACACAGTTCCTCTGAGTATGTGCTTCCTGTGCTGAGGCCCTCTAGCGCTATCTGAACTCCACTTTGCTATCCCACGTCACAAGAGGTCTCATGATTTGTTGTCATGTTTTACTAGTCATTTCCTTGCATCGTAAGAGCACGGGCTGTCAAATTTCTCCTGGTTCACAGTAGAGCCCACACTTCATCTCTGGCCTGGGGGCACCAAGAAATCAATAGCAGACAAGGGGGAGGCTCCCAGATCTGATGCAGACACTCTATAGGAAGGACTCCTGGGGAGGTGAATCCCTCCTCTCTGCTGACTTGCTATAGAAGTCTAGTTTTTAAATGACTACAGCAGCAGAAATAATGTGAATGGCAGAGAAGCAGGGTATTGTGCTCAAGGCAAAACATAAAATCCATCTGCCTCTTCTCTAGCTGTGGAGTTCCAGGTAACTTTGCTGAGTATAAAATCCCTTTATATATTTTACATGAAGAAAGGCAGAGTGCTTTATTATCTGGGCTAAGGCACAGGGATTCTGTACAGGAAGCATTTTAAAAGTCTGATTGGTGCACAGAACTATGTATTTGGGAATAAAATGACCACAAAAAAGGAAAGGAAGCGGGCAGCAAAAGACCCTCTTATCTGTACCAATAAAATATAAATACACGTGACTTCTTTATGAATAACATCATGCTGGATTTGTAGAGTGTGACTTTCCAAAATTTAAAATGCAATAATCCACAGAGAAAGCTGTTCCTCTTATATCCAAACCCCAGGGGTCTACTTGTGTATGTCAGGATTAAAAGCAAATAGATATAAACAGAAATACTTGCTCTCGTCGTATTCTTGAAATGAAACTAATTTTCTTTTATATATTAACAAAAACTGCCCTGCCTATGTACCACCTGCATTAGCCCAATAATTTATAATTAGAACTCAACAGCCTGTATTGATTTCCAATTGATGGATATCAGCTGTGCCCTAATAGACCGACAGACCTTCAGAAATCTATCCACGGAGACCTTTAGAGTACATGACATGAGTTAAACATATTTTATTTAATACCAGAAGAAATTTGCATTTCATCTCTACAGCTTTGGCGAAGCTGCTCTCAATGATTTAGCTTAGCTTTTACATTTCAGAGTCATTTCATTTCAATTTGGGCACACTCCTGTATAATTCTCAGCCTTTGTTCCACCAAAGATAGACTCCTGACATTCAGCATGTGGAATAACATGTCAAAAATACGGGATGCTTCAATTCACGGTTTGTGGATTTAGTAAAGATGTGAAATAAAGCCTTTGATGCGTGTAAAAATCACAGGAAAATGTAAGGGAAACCTAATTGTAAAATGGAAATGAGGCCTAATTGTTTACCATGTTCTTGTAACTGGAACCCTACTGGCTAATATGCCATAGCATCCCTCAGGACCAGGATGCCACATTCAGCAAAGTCAGGAGAGGCTGAGCTCCCATGCAGGCCATCATTGTTTATGGGCAGAAGAATGGAGTGTTCCTTTCAGAAGCAAGAGGGGCTATTTTATGCGGTTGGCAGAAAGCTAAGCACAACAACTCTGAGGATAGCAGGTATAAAGACAGGAAGCAAAGAGTTGTCTTGAAGAGAATGGCTGAGCAGAGGTCTGTAGGCTCAAGCATGTTCATGCTCTTTCTAATCTAAGAATAAAATAGAGCAGAAAAGGTCTCCTCATTAGGAACCTATTTGTAATTTTACCGTTTATCACAACTTCCATTGAGGTTTATGTAGAAGAACCAAAGAGGACTCCTTCCTTTCTTCCTTCCTCTTTTTTCTTTCTTTCTTTCTTTCTTTCTTTCTTTCTTTCTTTCTTTCTTTCTTTCTTTCTTTCTCATCCTGCTTTTTAAGGAAGACAGTCACAGACATGGGTTTAGCATAAAGTGGAGACTCTTGGGCATTTCCATGTGGATTTTGTTTATTTTGTTTCTGTACAGGGGGAAATCATGGGATCCTATTAGCAGGTTCATTTGTATAATAATCATTCATTAAAATAGAATCCATGGCAATGAAATACTGTACTTGAATTCCAGCACAAAGCCTTTAAAAAGCTCAAATGTCAAAACAATAAAACTAATTAAGGCAACAAAATAGCTTTTCCCAGCTTAATGACAAGCTGGTCCAAAAGCACACTCCAATGATTTTTCTTTCCTCTGGAGACGCTTTAAGGAAAGCAGGATAGAATTTTACACAATCATTACCCATTCCAGCGCCATTGAGGAACCTAGCCCAACTGAACCGCCTGGCACACAGGTCACATGTCGACTTTGGCTGGCTGCCTCTCTCCCTGGTTCCCTCCTCTCTTGTCTTCCACTAACAGTCAGGAGGGTTCCCTGTGCCCTGTGCCCTGCGGAATGACAGCAAACCAAGGCAGCTGTGGATGCTGAAGTCAAAACAGCTGATGGATTAAAGGGACAGACACTACAAATATCTCTAGTCCAGACAGGGGGAAGTGGCAGAGAAGATCATAAAAGGCACACAGGACTCATATGCTGCCTTTCCCCCAGAGGCTATGTTCTAAGTTCGAATCCTCTGCAGAGTCCTTGGTAACAAAGGGTCCAGTCCAGGGCCATAGGCTATTCCCATCTTTCACAGTGAGTTTCTAACATGGGTCAGTTTTGTAGGGTGTTTGTTTGTATGTTTGTTTTTAGGATTTTATTATTTTTGGGAATCCTTAGGCCTGTTTTTTGATAGGATGACCTGTAACCTCAGACTGTCTTCCTGTCTATTTCCTCAAGACTGAATTCTGGTACAGGCTGAGCAACTCTAATGTAAAAATTCAAAACTTCAAACGTTCTAACACCTAAGACTGATGCCACAGTGAAAACTTTCACACACATCTCCTGCGTCAGAGACAAGATGCAACTGAGCTCAAACCATACGTTTGCCTCAGTCCATGTGTATCAGGGCTCTCTAAAACATAAATAGATTTTGTATTTAGACTTGGGTTCCGTCCTTTATCATGTATATGAAAATACTCCAAAATCTGAAAAAATTTAAACATCAAAGCACTTATTGATGTGTTTATAAAAATGATAACGATATATATGTTCTATGGATGTGGGGAAAGTAGGTGTGGGGGTGTGCCTCAGTGGGCCCATGCCGAGGCGTCCCTTCCCCCTGAGGGATCAGACACAGGACCGTATAGTATAGAATAGAGTTTATTTAGGGCATGGGGAGGGGGGTTAAGAGGGTAGTAGAGGCAGAGAAAGGCAGAGAGGGGGAGAGAGTAGAGAAGTGGAGGAGTGGAGGCTAGCCATGACCACGTGGAGAGGGGGGGACGGGAATGGGGAGAGGTAAGAGATAGATGCAAGAGATAAGAGGAGGAGCAAGCAGCCCCTTTTATAGTGAGTCAGGCCCACCTGGCTGTTGCCAGGCAACTGTGGGGAGGAGTATACCTGGCTGTTGCCAAGTAACTGTGGGGTGGAGTTTAGACAGAATGCTAACACTTATGAATGTAAAATTTTCAGAAAAGGGGATATTCAATCTGCAGTATAGTTCATAATTTTTATTTTATGAAATTAAAATATAGGGCTAGAGAGATGGCTCTGTTATTAAAAGTACTGACCGACCTCAGTTCTAACAGCCATGGGCATTTTTTACCTAAAATAAATACTTCAATACCTTTTGTCAAAGTAGGTAGCTCCTTTCTACTTACTCCATGCTTTTATTGAGCTAACTTGCTCTGATCAGAAGGGTCGCCTCAGCCCATGTGTATCGAGGCATGAAACAGTGTTCTGTTCTTTTTATTTTCCCTTTATACTTTTAGTTATGTCAGGGTTGGTTCATAGAGTTTTAGAACTTAAATGGTGATACTATTTAAGGAGTTATAATCCATAGCGTTACAACATTGAGTTATAGTTAATAGGTTATCTTAGCCAGTTGAGATATAACCCATTCTTATTATTTATTCTGAAGCCCACGTGTCCAAACATGTTGAAGTTTAAAGGCTTCAACATCTGTGGCTTTCAATTCCATTGGGTTCATAGTTTGATGAGCTACTAGGATATGATGCAAACACCATAGGACCCAGTTAAGGGAATAGATCCTTTAAAGAGTGCCCCTAAATGGCTGTATCTTGCTCCCACCCTCTTCTCTTCTCTGCTCTGTGCCTGGCATGAGATGAACAGAATCATCTCTTATGTGCTCTGTTCACCATGATGTTTTGTTGTACCACAGGCCTAGAAGCAATGGAGCTAAATGACTACGAATGAAACCCAGAGCCAAAACTAGTCTTTCCCTCTTTAAGGTGATTTTCCCAGGTACTTTTGTCACATTGATAGGCAGATGAATAGCAATCACCTATATAACTCAAGGAGGGTATCAGTTTGTAAAAGCATCAACTACTCCACTGGTTGCTAGAAAGTACACAAGTTAACTACTAAAATCAACTCAAGAGCACTTCTTACCCCGAAGATACCACCAGAGGAGTCAACATGCTGAATCCCCTGACGTATCATGCTTTATTCTCCCCAGTCTAGCTTTCCCCAGTTTACCCTCTGGAAGCCAAGTTTTTTTTTCTTTTGTTTCATTTCTTTCTTATGAATCTAGTATTCTTTTATTATGATGAATACAAGACCAAGCTGGAATCACCTGATTGCTCCCATGAGAAAGTGCAGGATCCTTTTAGCAGGTTCCTTTGTATAAAAACAATTTATTGAAAGAAATTCTTTCAAGCTTACTTCATTGTCTTTTGGTGAATTCTCATTAGTCTTGAGCATTTTCTTACTTTCTAATGCTACAAAAGATTTCAAGATCTTCTGGTGCCATTGTCCTTATTTTAAACGTCTCTGGAACATCTAGAGAGGTATTTGGAAGCCAGGGTTTGGGTTTCTGGAGTATCAGTGTTCTCCCAATCTCTCAGTGGGAAGAGTTAAGAGATGTATGCAAATATTACACACACACACACACACACACACACACACACAGGATCACACACACACTCATATGCGCACACCTACATGTGGTAAATATTATTAAGGATTTCTACTCCACCTGTGATCATTTAGTTCCCAAACAAAAACCACAAACCCTTTTATTTGTAATAAACCTTAACAGTACTAGAGCTGGGCAGATATCAACCATCTGTGCTATTTTTGTCTACTTTCCTATCAATAGCCCTGCGATACAGCTTGCCATGTCCTACTTGGTCTGCTTCTATTCCAATTGGCCATTCCTCATGGCCATGTTCTCATGATCCACTTATCCTATTGAGCCTTCCTCTCTCCTCTCCTCTCCTCTCCTCTCCTCTCCTCTCCTCTCCTCTCCTCTCTTTTCTTCTCCTCTCTCCCCTTTTCTCATGGTCTCTGCCTCTGACCCTAATCCCTGGGAAATGAAGTCACCCCTACTTCTCTTCTGCCCAGCTATAGGCTGTATGCATCTTTATTCAACCAATAGTTTTGTTTTTGTTTTCTAATTTATGCCACTTATGTGTTTTCTATACTAGCCTCTTTCTCCTCTTAGTACCCTCTCACAGAGTCCTCCACACCCTTCCCCTATGAGAACTGGGAGCTCCCCTCTGGGTATCACCCCTCCCCCACTACCCTTGAAGGTACATTAGGTCACTGCCCAAGGCATCCCAGTTAGGGGAATGAGAACCGCAGGCAGGCAGATAACAGATTTAGTGACAGCCCTCACTCCAGTTATTGGGGGACCATCATGAAGATCAAGCTGCACATCTGCTCCATATGTGCATGGGGCCTAAGTCTAGCCCAAGCTCACTCTTTGGTCAACCAAAGCAAGGCTACATAGCATCATTTGGTATATGTGAAGATCTCCTCATCCCTGGGGGCAACCAGACTTTGGGGGCCAGTAATTTAGCATTACAGTACATAGCAACAGACCAAACCTCAACACCTACAAGTATATTGATTTTATATTAGATGAGACAAAAGACCTCTTTCTCCTTTGTCCATCTTACTTTCTCTGATCATAGCTCCATATATTTCTTAACAAAGATAGATTTACAAGAGAAATAAGAATGAAAATCTATAAAAACAGGCATCCTGTCCAATCACATGCCCCGAGCTCTCCTCTGACATTGTGCTGGGGACCAAGCCTTCATCATACAAAGACATTGCATATCCAAAGCAGAAGAGCCGAAAAACACATTTTTCTGGTGTATTTGTTTTGAATCAACTGCCTTCAGCTTAAAATATGTCTTAAGCCAAATTGGCATATTTTGAGATAGAACAGATTCCAGTGCTTTGCAGTGTGTGTGTGTACGTGTGTGTGTGTGTGTATACATATATGTGTGTATTGTGCGTATATGTGCATGCACTTGCACATGTCTGTGTGTGTATGTATGTATATATGTATATGCATATGTGTATATATGATTTTATGTATGTGTGTATATAATGACACATATGTATGCGTTAAGTTTACTTCAATGCTTCAAATTTCAAGACATCACAGCATTGATTCTAGCCTTACTCTTTCACCAATAACTGTATTTCTTTTCTCCCAAAAAGGGGAAACCTTGTTCTCTTGATCTTTCTTTCTTTCTCTTTTCCAGTGCTAGGGCTGTGCTCAAGACCTTATACTTCCACACATGCTAGGAAAGCACTTTAGCACTGAACTACACCCCAGTTTTGCATTATTTTAATTTTCTTATATTTATTTTGTTGATCTAATAGTCTGTGGTGTTATTCCTAGCACACCCAAAACAACTGATGCATGCCTTTTTGATGAGGGGAGGATACAAAGAACAAAGAAAGGGTAGGAGAAGAAATACTTCTAAAAAGTAGATTTGTATTTTTTGGTGTTTGTAGCCATTTGCATTTGATACTTGAATGATTGGTATGTAGCTGCACTTTCACTTATGAATTGGATGTATTTTGATTTGATAGCTGCTGCTCTGGTGTTTATGCAAGACCAGGGTTGGTTTATGAGACAGTCACTTGATAACTCTCCCCATGTATTTCCAGAATAGGTGGCAAATGCTCTCTGAGGAATCTCTGATTTTTCTCTTCATGATATACCCTGTAATATCAATTACACTTATAAGGCATAAAATGACTAATCTTGTTCTAATATTACTCATGAACTCAGTCCTTAAACTTAAAATATTTATTATTTATTATAATAATTTATTACTACTACTACTACTACTACTACTACTACTGCTACTACTACTACTACATCCTCATGAATCAGCAGATCACAATGTCAGGAGTGAAGGGATACCACTGATGAAGCAAATAAAGTGGTTTTAGGGGTGAAGGGGATGCCACTGATGGAGCAGATAAGCTGTGCCCTGAGTTTGATCAGTCAGTCTTAGTAGGAAGCAACTTTACCCACTGAGCCATCTTGCCAGCCCTCTTCACCTGTATTTTCTATTCTGATCCCCACTCCTGCTATTGTAATGTGTAAATTGGTGCCTTTCTATAATAAATACTCCCCTTCTTCGCTTATACCCCTCCCAAAGATAAGCAGGAATACTTAAAAACACAGATTTATTGAACATTTTTACTAATACTGAAAGATCTGTCTCATTTTCCCACTCAGAGATAGGCATTGGATTGAAGAGAGAGCATGGATGGACACAAGTGGGTGTGTGCGGAAGAAATGGAATGAGATACTGACAAGACAGCAGCAGAGCTAGAAAGACAGAAGGACCCTCTTCCATCTTAAACTACTGTCTTTGTGCAAAATGTGCTTAGAAGTAGCAACACCCTCATAACCATCAACTGTGTGGGAGAAAGGAAGTGCTTGTCTGACCCAGAGAGAAACAGAAGGCATCATTCATGAATTCAGAAGCTCAAGAAAATTTATAATGATAAGGAAGGACAAATCTCCTCATTTTTGGAGGCACTGTGACAATTGTAGTGTCCTGGGCTTGGGGCAGGGCTGGGGGGTGAGGGGTTCTGCTTTAGAGAGAAAGGCAGCAGGACAAACTGAGCTTTGTAACTGAGCTTCTTCTATGACTTCCAGCTAAGGTAGAAATACTCACTGGTGTTACCAATCAGATACTAGAGCTGTGGAGATTTTTTCTGCTGTACTTACTATTAAAAGCGCAGTGCTGTGTTTGGGACTCAGAGTTCAACATACGATTTAATGAATTCAAGTGTCCAAGTTTGACTTCATCTCTCCAAAGAGACAGGCAGATAATGGAAATTGGATGCACGAGACTGAGAAAGAAGGCAGGGAGTCAAAGTACCATCTTATACTCCATAAATATATTCATTTATTATCTGTCAGTTACAGGGAAAAATTGAAATAAAAAGAAAGCCATGTTTTGTTGCAAATTGGACACTTAAAAGATTAATACGTTTCGAACCAACATGCTGTGTTAGCCAGACAAAACAGAGAAAACCAATTTGCTGTAAACTTGCCTGTTTGTAATCTCTGTACCTACTCCCTGTAGTACTTTCTTAATTTCCTTGAGCTTAGCTTTTAGCACAGCTGAGTCCCTTTGAGTACTCTTATTTCTCAATGCTATGAGGACTTATAGTAGTTGCTTCGATCATAAAGCCCAGCATTTCAAAGCTGGATGAGGTCTTAAGGGTGATGGGTCCAATTTCATTTTTGTATCTTTACAAAGCTCTTGTCCTGAGAGGTAAAGTGGGAGGTGAGCCTAGGGAAGGGACATCTTTGTGGGACCAGGGGACTGAGGTCTTGGTCTTACACCATTGTTCCAGTGCCACATTGACTGTGCAGTTTGCAGAGAAAGCTTTATTGCATTAATTCTCTAAATGATCGTTGCTTAACTGGAACCATGCCTGCTCTTATTTTAATTGAGATTTTTATTTTTGCTTGCCTGGAGCAAGGCGAGCATTATGGTATTTTAAAAGAGAAGCAAGGAAATACCTGCACTTCAAATATTAGCAGTTACATTCTGCCAAGGACGCACGCAGACTCTCTATTAGAAACATGTCGCAGGTAAACCAGAAACATTTCATGCTAATTGTTATAAGCGTGTTATCCATCAAAATGTAAATTTCCCAAAGTGGGCTTTATGTGGATCATAATTTCCTTTATTACCAAATGGCCTTGGAAACTCTGGCTGGCTCCTTGTCCTTATGTAAAACCTCCACTTCCTGTGGTGCCTCCAATTTATGTTTTTCATAGCTTCAACCACTTTTCACACTGTGATTTTCTATATCTGTTGCAAATGTTCAACAATTTGCAGGGAAATTTTTCGTCGGTGGCTTTCTGCTTTTAGCTTTTCATGTATAAAGATTAAAGAATGAATGGGCAATCAGGAGATATATAGAAAACATCTCCTACCAGAATAAAATGGACCGTTCAACTTCTGAAACCCAGATGGAATTTATAATGCCTACCTACAGCGCTTCCTCTCTTTTGTATCACACCCTCTGATAAATAGGTTCCCAGAACAGACCATTTGTGAAGCCCGAAAATACTTGATTTTGCTTTATGGCATGACATAGCATGGTCCAGCCCTTGCAGGTGGGAGAGACATTGGAAGCAGAGAGGCAGACGGGGACATAGGAGCGATACCAACTGACAAATCAAAAGAAACTTTACGCTTCCTGATGCGAACCTTAAAGGCTAATGTTCTTTTGAAAGACAGCATGGAATTTGAGATTACATCTAGAATATGGATTATCAACTATTACTATCTCAAGATCGAAGAATACAGTAATGCAGTCAAGGGCTCTGTAGTGCATCAATTAGACTATATATACATATATGAAAGTGAGAGAGAGATTTTTATGGTGTAGCATTTGTTAAAATGTCTTTCTTTGCATCAGATCTATAAAAGCGGGGGTGGGGGGGAAGGGAGAGGAAGGGTCAGCTTCCTCTCTGATTTATCAACATGGGGATTATGTGTGCTTCTCAGGTTGTAGAGGCATCACTTATCTCAAATCTCAAAATCTAATCCTAAGGCTCTTTGGGCAATAGAACCTGGAATTTCTGAAACATAGGAATATAAAAACTTTGTGTTTATGTTGCCTCTGTTTTCACGGGTGGAGGTGGCTGATGAAAAGATATGAACCACTTCAGGAGAACTTACCCAGAAACTCTGGCCTAGAATTCATATTTGAAGACATGTCTTTACCAATGTGCTCTGTTTGTGTGTGTGTGTGTGTGTGTGTGTGTGTGTATGTATGTATGTATGCATATATGTATGTGTCTGTATATCTGTGT
>JADRCH010000115.1:2380012-2391605 GCA_019843965.1 Rhynchomys soricoides | reverse complement strand
TCTCTGTGTATGTGTATCTGTGTGTATTTCTGCATGTCTGTGTGTGTCTGTGTGTGTACAGATGTTCATGTAGGTGTATGTAGGGGGTGAGGCTAAAACACGAGTGCTAAATTTGTGCCTTCCCAAATTCATACATGGATGTTCTCATTCTGGGTAGTTTAGAAAGTGGCTATGCTGGGACTCAGCCTTTAGAGGTATGTATCAAAGTTATGTCATGTAAGTGGGCCTTAAATCAGTGCAATGTGTCCTTGTAAGAAGAGATTAGGACAGAAACACAGAAGAAAGAGCATGTGATGCAGAAATGGGAAGACTATGGTCATGCACGAGTCAAAGATAGAGGTTGCATCAGAAAAACCTAGCTGGCACCTGGATCTGAGCCTTGCAACTCTTGAACCACAAAAGAATAAGACCCTGTTGTTCAAGTGTCTGGTGTGCTATATGTCATGGCAGTTCTAGAAATTGAATTCAAGGAGTTTCAACAGCTAATATCTTAGCTTACATGAGGATTTGGGGTTAGGGGAAAGTTCAGTCAATAAAGTTCATGACATGCAAGCATGAGGACCCGAGTTTGATCCCCACAGCCTACTATTTTTTAAAAAAACTAGATACCCTTCTTTTTGATTATTCTCCAGAATTTGAGGATCGTATTGCTGAAGGCACCACATACGTAAATTCTAGGGCAACGAGAAATAGAGCTGGTACCAACCTGGAAGTGTCATTTGTATCAAATAGCTTTTGTAGTGTTGGAAGAGGCTGTGTACACTCCTGGGAGAGAGAAACATGATAAACAATGTTACCCAGTTGTGAACATTATGAGCTAGTAACCACTGGCTCAGCAAGATCTGCTTGCTTGTACAATAGTGCTACCAACATTATGGACGTAACTAAGTGTTTCCTGATTAGATTTAAAAATCTACTCCATGAGATGGAACTCACTCCTTGTACTGTTAATAGGGGGGAAAAACAACAAAACAAAATAAAAACCATGGTGGGCTAGATTATGGGCCTTACCAGAAAACCTAATATTATCGCTCAGCAAAATGGGCATAGCAATAAACTATTCCTTAAGTTCTTCTCTCTATACCCATGGATGAGTGCATCTGCTAACCCTGCACAGAAAAGCTTCTTTTTACAGTATACAACAAGTAATGCAGAGACCCAGAACTGATCAATATGCAGCAAATAAGAGATTGTGACTGTTCAGTTCTAAATGGGACAGCTATGCCACACCCTCTGTCCACAAGGCTCAATGATCAAAGAAGAAGAGGCATGGAAAGGCAGTAAGAGCCAGAAATAGTGGACCCCTTAAGCCAAAGAGTATGTGCTGGACATGACAGCATAGCTACACGTGTGAACTCATAACAGCTGGAACTGTTTATGCTCCCATTTTGGGAAGACTATGACATTTTAATATGCATCTGTTATATGCTCATTGGTTTATCTGTATGACCTCTCATTATTACAATAATCCCATAAAAGCTGTGGTCTTCTCCTGGGACCTGACATGCAACAGAAATGAAAGGGAGAACATTAGTGTTAGAATTGAGGTTCTGTTCCAGAGCAGAGTCCACAGCCTGTGATCTGTCTCCTGAGCCAGGGTTCTGTTCATACAATGCTTTCTCTCCCTTCCTTTATAATGTTATAGTTTGAATGTGCCATGTCCTCCTCCCCACAGGCTCATGCATTACAAGTTTATTTAGCAGCTAATAGGCTTTAAGAAGGAAGGGTGACCTAATCTGAGACTTAATCTATTGACAGACTCATACTTGGTTGCATTTTGGTAGGTGATGTGGAACAGGAGGCTGAGCCTACCCATAGAAGTAAGTCACTGGGGACTTGTTGATTGATGGTGACTGTATCTTGCCACCATCTAAATCCTTCTGATGTTCTCCTTTCTCTCTGTTTCCTTCATGTTATTAGGGGAATAGCTTCCTTTGATACTTGTTATTCTGCCATTTTGACACCCACTTTCGCCACAGACCCAAAACCATATTGCCAAGGACAATAGACTAAAATCTCTCAAGCCATGAGTCAAAAGTAAACAGTTCCTCTGTTTAGTTTCTCTTTTCAGGTGTGTTTGGTCACAGAACAAACACAGACACATACCCCTGCCCCCAAAAGCATGCATAGGAAGGATGGCTGCTTCTTCTGGAACCTCAGTTTTCTCACTGTAGACACAACATGTTGGTGGATCCTCTTGGAGTGTCCTAGCAACCAGGTTCATAATCTACTAAGAAGAAACCCCTGAGGGCAGAGAAGGCACACTAACTCCAAACCATGCCTAGATAATTGTTCCACACTAGGAAAAAAGCACTTCAGTGTAACAGTGCCAGACGTGCACAGCACCTGATGGGACTCCTGTTCTTGGATCCCCACCTATTTACATGTGCTTTGTCTCTGCTTGGTGCATTAAGGTCAGTAGGACCAACTAGGGAAGAACAGGCTTAAGAGTCAAGTCAGCAGGAAGTACAAGGATGTTTGAAGAGGAAGGTCTACACAGCAAAAATGGAGGAGATAGCATGTTCTAAGGTGGACACTCCCTTGTTTTTCTAATGACTTCAAAGAAATTGAAAGCAAGGGGCTTGGGAGGGCTTGGGAGGGCTCAACAGACAAGGTTCTTGCTGTGGGAGCATCAACCCTCTGAGTGAGGTCTTTAGGACACAAAACTTGGCACAGTGGCAGGCACTTGTAATCTCTGTGTTGACAGAGGTATAGATTAATATAGAGAGTGAGTCCTGGGACTCAATTGCTAGCCAGCCTAGCTTATTTGGTGAGCTCAGGCTATGAGAGAACTTGTGCCCCTCCCCCCCAAAATAAGGTGGATACTAATTGAGTAAAGACAACAGAGGTTGTTTTCTGGCTTCCATAAGTTTAAGCATCACATACACATATACACACACACACGCAGAGACACAAAGGCACACACATTGCCAGTATAAGCTTATTAACATGACATTTTCTGAAACTGAGAGAAAAAATAAAATGGTAAGAGCCAGGTATGAGGAGCAGAGATACAGCCCAAAGTTAGCATTTCCAGTGTCACAATTTCATTTCCCAGTGAGAAAAAAAAAAGCAATCCTACACCATCATCATCATCATCATCATCATCATCATCATCATCATCATCAACATCATCATCATCATCACTTCTAGCACCAGAAATAACTCTTTTTCTCACAAAAAGCCACTAACAAGTGAAGATTTTTTTTTTTTTTTTGAGACTTGGTATCTCTGTACATACTTTTATTGAACTTGCTCTGTAGACCAGGCTGGACTAAAACAATTGGAGTGTACAACCACCACCCAGCAATATATATATATATTCATTTCTCAATGTAATCAAATCAAGGACTGTAAACTGTAGAGGTGATAGAAGACTATTAAACACACATGACATTTCAAGATACCAATTTCCTATATTCTAAAGTGTTAAGGGCTGAGAAAGTTAACATTGTGTCCGTAACATTTAAACAAGGCAGAGCTGAGAGATTTGCAAGGCATATATAGTATTGTGTATCAATGTCTTCTAATAATATATTGACTTACAGAGCATTTGATTCTCCAAGTGAAACAGCAAGCCTTTTGGAAGTGCAATATATCATGTAAGCAGCAATGCAAATAGAGCCTATATTGAATCAGATAAGAGACGATGTCTCTCTTTCTAATGAGAAGCCAGGGTACAATTAATGAAAGCTATGTAAATGTGCTTCAGGCTGTTAAGATTACAGAGAGTTCAGGGCTGGGGATAAAGAATTAGGGAGAAGGATCCACAATCAATTACAAAGTAGGTTCTCCTATCTTGGACAGGCACACACAAGTTCTGATATCTCATCAGGGAACCAATTGCATCCAGGCATCCTTTGGAAGAGAGATGTAGGAACATGTTCCTTCCTATTTGGGGAATGATACAAGGGGGCTATTTTTGAATGATTAATTAAAGGGAATCAATCTTCATTGCTTTGCTACTGACATGAATAGCGCCATGCCTGTGCAATAATCGCATGCAATTATTCAACTACCCCTTTGGCAAGGACAACGTAATTAGTCCTGGTGGTGTCGAGAGATTCTCTTTATTCCCAACAAATTGGCAGTTTTAATCAAGTGTTGCTGGAAATTTATCATAACACAGGGAAAACAATAGGTGAAGGTACAGGGCCCCAAGCTGTGTGACTTCTATCTACAATGGTACAAATTTACAATGCTAACAACATGATAAATACCGCCATTCCATGAATGTGTTGATTATAATTTCATATCAGCACCAAGCCTTGGCAGGGTTTATTTGTTTAGAAATGTGGCTGTAACCCTTCTTGTGCTGCCTTGAATCTGCTTGCTGAGAATGTTAGGTGGACCCTGAGCACCATAGCCTGGCACTTAGAAGGTTTAAAAGCTTGAAGGGACTGGAGCGGAAGCACCCCTAGTAATGCTCCCTCCAACTGCAGGAAGCTGGGGAAGCTGAAAGAAACACAGAATGGGTGAGCAGCAAGTTCCCATGGCTTGTGTTGTGAGTGTTGGCATCAGGCAGACTCTCTCCACCCCTTCACCTTTCACCTTTCACCTTTGTTTGTGTGTTCTCTTATCACCTCAAATCTTTGCTTGTAATATAATAATACCCAGTGTTTACAAGGTTAATTTCTTAGTAATATATCATGTGCTGGGCCAAATAATGTGTGTGTGGTCTAACTTTATCTTTTGTGATACCTTATGTAAAGGAATGACTGTTAATTTCTTCATTTCTCATTTTACAGGTGAGGAGATTGTAGCTATGAAAACACAGTTCAGCAAAGAACTATGACCTCACTAAGGACTTAGAGCCTAGTGATCGCACAGTACCATATCTTGCTTGTGATATGACCAGTGAATGTGTGGGGCTCTTCCACTGGCAGACTGACTGTACTCTTCTGCAGGCAGTTAGACCTACTGTGCTCTTCTGCTGACAGTTAGACCTACTGTACATGGTTTGGTTTCACACAGCATGCCATTCTCCTACATTCCCTGCCTTCTTCTCAGAAGGGTTTGGCTGTTATATTTTTGAGATAGTGTCTTCCTATGTACTCCATGCTGGTCTTGAACTTGTATTGTCTCCTGCTTCTGGCTTTGAAGTGCAGCTATTGCAGGTGTGTGCTACCATGTCTGGCTTTGAAGTTTCTAGTTTTCTAAATTGTGCTTGAAACCCCAAATGACTGAATTTGGGGGTATTAAAAAAAGATTGACAATAGTTAAAGATTTCTGAATGTGTGATGGTCAAAGATTAATTCAAAATACAAGGTGTCTCTGGCAGTGCCTGTCCATGTTGCATAGTAAATCATGACTGTAGTCTTGGTTCTGAACATACAACATGTGTTATTTGTGCATACTAACATGTCACACAACACCAGCAAAAACTACCTGCAACTCCTGGGCTCATATTTGACAATGTTATATACTTTATGAATTATAATATTATAATTCACTCATATACTCATATATATATATGAGTATATGAGTGTTCTGTCTTCACACACACCAGAACACTAGAAGAAGGAATCAAACCACATTATAGATGGTTGTGAGCCATCATGTGGAGGCTGGGAATTGAATCCAGTACCTCTGAACCAGGTGTGAATTTTATACACACACACACACACACACACACACACACCCCTATTAAATGAATTTTGGTTTGAAATGGGGACAGCATTTCCAACAATGTTTGAATCAGCCCTAAACATTTTACTTTTGCTATTTTGCAATATGTGTATGTGTGTGTATGTGTGTGTGTGTGAAGCCAATTTATCAGCACTACCATGTATACAATCAAAATATCAATCAACACTGAAAACTTCTGAAGATGTGCAATGTCCTGCAGCATCAAATATGCAGCCAAGACTGAGATTTTCATGCCAAAATAAGCTAGTGCATCAGTTTAATTAGTAAATTAGCCTTTTTCTTTACTAAATGTTGAAATTATATGCACACAAAGGATTGTTATAAAATAAATTTTATTGTTGAATAAATTTTCTTATGATTTATTTACTTACCTATTTTATATACTGTCTACCTGGGGCCTTCTTGCTCTGGCATATCCCATGCTATGCTTTAGTAATTTTTGTATACGTGCATGTTTGCATGGGAATGGGAGGACAGATACACAGAAAGAATTTCTCAAACTTTTCTCACTAAAAGAATTACCTTCAGGACAGTTTTCTCAGAAAATCATGAAGGTGTGTTCTATTAAGCTTCCCAAAGAAGATCACCTCAACATGCAACCCCCACACAGAGGTACTTCTACAGGGTATTAGTCTTTATATGGCAAAACATTTCACTGATCAAATTATCTAGGGGAACATAGAAGAAAATATCTTCGGCATGTGCCCTCTCTTAATTCTTTGAGAGTTTTCAAGTTTTATACAATGCATTTTGATTATATTTACCACGCTCAACTCTTTCTAGATCTACCTTTGCTTCCCTGCTGACCCAACTTTGTGCTCTCTGTTTTCAAAATGACAACAAAATCCTTAAGACTAACTTGTGCTCAAATATTCTTGAGTGTGTGATCTTCCATTGGAGGAGGTCAACTTACTGGGACATATACTCTTAGAGAAAACTGTGTCTCCTTCTCCTGGAAGCTAACAATACTGTTTGATCTGGGGGAGGGTAGGATTGTGTGTATCCCTCCCTTTCTAAGCTGGAATTTGCTCTGTCTTGGGACTACACAGGTTTTGTGCATGCTGTTGCAATTGCTGTGAGTCCACACCTGTGATGGCCTTCTGTGTCCAGATGTGTCCTTGTAGTTATCCTCTGCCTCTGGCCCTTAAACCCTTTCAACCCTCTCTTCAGTCCCTGAACCTTGGAAGGCGAGTGTATTATATATGTTTCCCTTATGGCTGAGCATTCTGTAGTCTCTTAATCAGTTCTTCTAATCTCTTACTTCAGCCATTCTCAACCTTCCTAATAATATGAACAATTCCTCATGTTGTGATGATCCCAGGCATAAAACTATTTTTGTCGCTACTTCATAAATGTAATTTGCTACTGTTATGAATCATGACGTAAATGTTTTCCAATGGTCATAGGTGGCCCTGTGAAATAGTCATTTGACTTTCAGAGGAGTAGCATCCCACAGGTTGAGAACTACTGTCTTAATCAATCAATCAAACAAACAATTAAACAAAACAAAAAACTGTGAAAGGACATTGAGAAATTAAGAAGGAACTCTAGTATTCAAGTGTTGTTCTAACTTCTTTGGCTATGGGCTGCTTTCTTTAAGTTGTGTAACTGAGACTGAACCCATCCTGGTAGACCCAGTTCCAAAGGACAAGAGTCTCCACTGAAACCTCAATTACCAGATTGAATGGTGTAATATTTCTAAGTCACCTCGCTGAGAGTTTCCAGAAGAAACAAGAAACTGTATTTACCTTGTCAGGAAACTAGTTTGCACGCTGAATTTACTTATTCAGATAAGCTTGACAATTCATACTTTATCCATATTGGAATGGTCCCTTGGCAACAAAAACCAGAGCCAATTTTTCTCTTTCTCCCTCTGCTTTCACAGTAGCAGCAAAGGCTAAGGGGTAAGGATGGCTGTTTAAAGACTGTTCTGGCATTGGGAAGACAACTGTGAGACTACACTGGAATGTGGTGGGAAACTTGGCACATTCCTCAAAAGCTGCAAATCTAAATCCCAACATTTAACCATGAGCCTTCTCCTAAACAAAACCTACTACGAGAGCTGAAGGCAAGATCAGCCCAGTTAGCACCAAAGCAATCAGATGCTGGTCTCTACAAAAAAAAAAAAAAAAAAAAAAAAAAAAAAAAGACTCACAACACCACAAGAGCTACAGCTAACTCTGTAACCATTAAACCTGCAAGCAAGCTCATCTGTAGACAAGGCCTGGACAATTTGCTGCCTCTCCCCAACCCCCAACCCCCACCGGCTCACTTTCACTCTCTTTGTCCTATTTGCTACCAGAAGGAACATCTGGCTTCAGGCCTTGAAAGCAGACTCCTTCTCCACTTGCACCTGTCCCAGGAGGAGAAAGGAGAAAGGCTTTCCTGACAAAAGGTAGGATTTTCAGAGCTGCATTCCTGCCCATTAAAGCAGCTTGTTTGATCCCTTCAAAGCTCAAGATCAAAGAGAGGCTTTTCAGAGATGCCAACTCATAAAGCTACCGGCAGCAAGAAGGACCGCTTTGTTTTCACACAGCCAGGTGGACTCTCCCATTTGGTTTCCCTGCCAGAGGCTGGACTTGAATAGGTTGAAGGGTGTTCTCACATCTGGCAGATGTCTGGATGTTGGGCCTTCCCAGGAAGTGAGGAAGGCACATCAGCAAGTTCATACTTGACATACTTGGCAAAGGGTGCCATAACAACACTGTCCTGGCCCCCACTAAGGGACCCCATTCCAGCATTCATTTTATTTCCTCATAGTAAAGCTATCACCACACTTCTATGCCCAGTGAATGCTCTTATCACCTTTCATCCTTGTCAGCTTGCTGGGTCCCTCCATCAGAAGTATCTTTAAAATCCTCATTTTGTTCGGACTCATTGGCACTAGCTATAATGAAATGTATGGAGCAGAGTGATAGAGTTGGACTTGGTTTCCTGAGAAAGAGCAACAAGGAAAGGATGGAGAGCCCCCTTGGCCTTCTCTGTCTGTCATCACCTCCTTTGCAGTAGTGGGGTCCTGTTGGATCAGGCCAGGGACACATTCTGGGTCTGGCTTCTGTACAAGGATAGATGGTTTATTTTCCAGTAGAAAGGCAGCCACTTGTGACTTCTCACAGAGGCTACATGGAGCTATAGAAAGTTTTCTCCTTAGAAATAATGGTCACCTCTTCCTCCACAAACACAGATAAGCATCTCTAGAAAAACTAACTAATTAAATAAATAAATAAATAAATAAATAAATAAATAAATAACTGTTGTGAATGGCCCTGGTGCAGCCTGTATTTTGATGTTAATTCCACTTTCCCAGGAGTGGCTATCTAGAACGAGGAATGAGTCATGTACTCAGGTGACTTATTGTGAACCTTCCCCCAATGAATAAAGGGTCTAATCACTGGGCAAGTAGGCATGACTTCTGGGTTGGATGGAGGAAGAGAGAAAGCAGGAGAGAGTTTAGGCCTTTTGAACTCGGTTAGTGAAAGGGCAAGATGTAGCTGCTAGTGTCTCCCCATTTTATGGTGGATCTGCCAGGATTTGCCACTTGAGGAATGAGATTTAATATGGCTTACAAGATTAGGATTCTAGTTGATGTGCCCAAAAATTGAGTTACCATTCTTTCTGAACTAAGTGTGTGTGGTGTTTTCATTCTCACAGTGACTCGACTGGGTTCCAGAGAGAAAGGTATCGTGGCAAAGCGTGGGTTTGTCTGATGTGCATCACAAAGGCCGTGGGGGTCTTGAAGCATAGGGTGGGTGTGGTATAGACCCACCAGTGGGAACTTAGCAAGCTGGGTGGAGAGATTTTGGAGCTCTAAGTCAGTCTCCACAAAATAACAACTGGCTGGTGAACCGCCAGGACTGAGAGTAGCTAAGTTTAGTGGCGGAACTTGCAGTTTCTCTTTTAAAACTTACAGCAACAATTAACTAGCTGCAAGTAAATAAATAAACCTCCCAGTCACCAGAATGGTAAAGAGTATCACTGAGGAGCATCTAACGTGTAAGACATTTTAATCTGAGACAGTACAGAAGGGACCATGTGGAAAGAGTTCAAGCCAACAACACTGGAGAGGAAAAAAGAGAAAACTGTCTCCTTAGATGAGAGAAAATAAAGCTAGAAATCAAAGTTACAAAGGTTGAGGGAATGCAAGCACACATTTCTGGAGGTGTGGTGAGCCAGAATGTAGTATAACATACTGATTATTGGTCCAGGGGTTGTTGGACTTTGGGACAATAGTCTTCCTAAAGAAGAGAATGTTCATGAACACAAAACAGGATGCATTTATCATGTGTGAAGTGCAGAAGTTTGCAAAAGCATGAGATTTGTTTTAGCTGTTCCACTTTTCAGGTTCCAAGTTGGAGAAAGGAAGGATTGAGCTGACCTCAAGGTTAAGCTTATTCTAAAAAGCAAGTGCTGAGTTTTACTCAGAAATCTCTGAGTGGATCTACTTGGCAGGAAACAGAAAATTTACCTCCTACAAGAGCAGCAGTTCTCAACCTTCCTAATGCTGCGACCCTGTAACACAGTTTCTCATGTTGTGGTGACCCCAACCATAAAATCATTTTCATTTTGTTGCTTCTTCATAACTGTAATTTTATTATGGTTATTAATTGAAAAGTAAAGTATCTGATATGTAGGATATCTCATATGTATCCCCAGAGGGTAGAAACCCACAGATTTCTGTCCTAGAGGGTCAGCTGAGGTTAGGTACCATGAACTTAGAGGATGGAGATTAAAAGCCTGAACAGAGACCAGGATACAGCTGTGAGAGATGATGCTTCTGTGCTAAGGTGGGCATTTCGGAGACAGACAGGAGGCACAGGAAACCGGTGAATTCCGAATATCTCTCACCTGTAGAAAAGCCACATAGCATTGAACATTGATGAACTCCTGCCTTTTTCTGAGATCTCTTTGGTCAATTTTTCTGTTCCCTTTTCCCCAGATTGACTTTAGGAAAGTTGCTGTTATGGTTTGAAATAAATCATTGTCCATTTCTCATCCCCCCCCCCCCCCCAAGAAAGCTCATGTATTGAAAGCTTGGTCCTTCTAGTGGGTTTAATGAGATATGTTCCCCCATAGGCTCTGGTATTTAAACACTTGATCCACAGTTGGTCGTGCTGATTGGGGAATGTTATGGAAACTCTAGGCACTAAAGCCTTGCTGGAAGAAGTGTGGCCCTGCAGGTGTGTATTGGGAGCATTTTGGCTGTCCTGCTTTGTGCTCTTGGCTGGTCACAGGCCCACACCTGCCCAGGAGCTATCTCAGATCCTAAGATGAAAGACACAAACTCATTAGTTCATTTTTAAGCCTTCTGCAGCCAGCATGCCCTTATCTTTATACCTAGTTCAACACCTCTAAATCTGTCCTCAACTTAGTTGCCCAGTTACCTTCTGTGAAGTTCATTGGTCTTGCTGCCCAAGACACTTTCAGGCCACCCTTATGTGGGCAGCTTTCTTTCTCCACCTACAATTTGGAAGATCTCTCCTACAGCTCTGAGTCTGTTCTGTTTCTCCCCCAAGTATATCAATTCTCCTCCTCCTCACTCCTAGCCTTCTGGAACCTGTAAGTCCTGCCTCTTTTTTTTTTCTGACCAGCCATAGCCACTGGCATCTTTATTGATTGATCACAAACCAATTGGGGACAAGGACCTTCAGCGTCAGTACTCACAGATTCTTGATTAAATCAAAGCATCAGAACCACTCTTCTACATGGGTGGGATTCGAGTTCACTGGGATTTGCCTTCCAGTACACGCTGCATAGTTTTTTTGCTTATCATTGAGGATGTGGTCTCACAGCTTCCTGTTTCAGCCTCATTGGCCATTATAGACACCCTTTCTGTAACTGTACATCAAAATAAACTTTCTTCCATAAGTTGATTTTAGCCATAGTACTTTATCGCAGAAAAGAAGAAGAAGAAGAAGAAGAAGAAGAAGAAGAAGAAGAAGAAGAA
>JADRCH010000115.1:2361531-2380002 GCA_019843965.1 Rhynchomys soricoides | reverse complement strand
AAACTAGTACATCCCCTGTATTACTACATCCAGCTGCAGATTTACCCTCCTGGCTTATCTATATAAAGCCCTGTGCCATTTCTCCAACAACCCAGACATTCTGCCCTCTCAGGGCTTCGGTAACTGCTATCTTGTCTGCTTTGAATTTTCTTTTCTTGGCTCTCCTGTTGGTTCACAGCACTGCCTTTCTGAGACTTTCACTCAAATGCTGTGATCTCAACGATGTTTTTCCTCAACTTCATACTTAACATCTTCACTTCCTCTCACCATCACTGCTCCCAGTTACCCTCCCTACTTTGTTACTGCCTACACAGTATAGGATCATCCGAGTCAACACAATTTAGTGGATTACTGTCTATCTTCCACCAGGATGTAAACAACAGGGCAGTTACTTTTGATTGATGTAATGACCACAATGACTAGAATAGTATCTGGTGAAACATAAGTATCAGATTAATTTTTCTTTTTGAAAAGAAACAGTTCATTTATATAAAAGTTCAGAAGAGAAAGACCATTGCTCTTGTCCTACCTAACTCATAAAATTGTAGTGTATGTGTGTCCTTCATAACATTGCTTTCCAAAAGCCTAACAATGGCAGAGATACAGGTGACAAGTCTTCTATTATAATTCTACAATATTTGGTGTACAACCTTTCAGCCTTCATTTCCAGAAAAATAAAACAAGAATGATAACACCTACCTTGTCTACTTTAAGAATTCCTATGGTAGAACGTTATATATGCAAAAGCACTCAGGAAACTACTTTCCATGTGCAAGTATTATGATTCCCTATGACACTGTCTTCCCTGAAGAAGTTACCTTGTACTTTAAGTAAAATAATACAATTTAACTCAAGCAGCATGAGTCATTCTAACAAGCTAGGTGTCTTGTTAATTTTATAGGCCAGAGGAAGGGAAGTGGCTTCCCCATCTTCGAAGCAGTAATTATCAGTGCCTACAAGAAGTTTTCTTGATCTACCTGGCTTGGTACAAATCTGAGTGATTTATTTGGCAAAGATAGAAAATTGTGAGCAATGGAGGTGACCCAGAAATACATATTAAGCATCCAATAGCCTTATGTTAGACATTGGAAAAAGAAATAGACTATGGAAGACTGTTAGCCTTCTGGCTACATGGCTGGTCTAATGACATATATAAAATGCATATGCTTTATGGCCCTGCATAGCTGTGACTGTAGCAGCAACATTCCTAGCACCTGCTCACTTCCCTCTCTCATGTGCAGCTGCTCTTACCTCCTATTTTACATGTTAGCAAACCTCAGTGGCTTTTGAAAAAATACTTAGAAATTTTCATCTTTATTCAGGATGCTGCCTTTACCTCAAATGCCTTTTCCTTTCCCCCCAACTGGTTTTTTCTCTTTTGTATTCTGTTTTCTGTATTCCTTTCTTCTGCTAAAATGTTTTAATCCTCTCAGCCTCTGCCTAGTCATGCACCTTGGCAGTTCATTCAAATGGCTTCACTCCATCCATCTTGCATTGGAAGCTGATGTTCCAAGTTGTGCTAGGAATGAAATATGGTCTTTTATAGATGCTATGGATTGAGACTGGCCTCCTGCTGGGTCTTATTTCCCATCATGCTTCCCTGCAAACACTATTCTTCTTTATGTTCTTCAAACATTTCCCGTATGCCACCCTCAAAGTTTTATGGTCTTTTTCCTTTACTATTTTCTCTGCCTGGACACAAAGAATCTGTTTGCAAATTTGATTGTTATTTCCTTAAAAATTTGTGGAGTGGTTGGTTGTACATTGGTGCCTCCAGTATCTAATAAGGCTAAAGAAAGATTAAGTTGACCTGAGAAGATCCTATCCATAATCTCTGAAAAGCACTATGGAACCAGCAGAGTGAGTGATGTCCACACAGTAGAGCAATTGAGGTTCTGTGTTCACAGGATTTTGTAAAGTACTTAATTAATTCCAGGATCTTAAAACTTTTAGTTGCTGGTTTTTAAAGGTCAGTCCAAACTTTCATTTTATAAGTGAGAGAACTGTAGTGTTTCAATGACAGAATCTTAAGCCAGCATACCTTCCTGATTTTCCACCAGGTGTTGAAATTCTGGATTAGCAATAAGATAAGGTGTTGAGTTTCTAGGTGTGCTGACCAAAGCAGGAAAGCAGAAGTCTATTTCTAAGTTCCTGAATAACAGGTCTTACATCTGTCCCTGAATAGCAACCTCCCAGGTTTTGCATTTCTACTAACTCAAAATCCCTGGTGAAAAAGGGCTGAGAGCTCACACAAGGAAGCAGATAGTGAAACCTAAAGTCATATGTTACCGTTGCCTAATAATTGGGCCTCTGTCACAGGAGGGAGGAATAGGTATCTATTTAGTTTAGATTTGTTGGTTTGAGATTTGACAGCCTCAGAGACCTTGTACCCTCTGTGCCTCTTTGGAGTGCATGACAAATATGGTATAGGCATATAGCCAGAGTGCAGCTCCTCAAAGTGAGATGACTCAGTGACTTACCTGAACAGTTACCTCATGCCACAAAAATGGAAACCATGCAGGTGCAGCTCAGGGCATTTAAATGGAAGCTCACAGTTTGGGAAGAATGTTTATTATTTCTCCAGTGCTGTGATACACTGACCAAAACAACTCGAGGGAGAAAGAGTTTATTTCAGTTTACAACTTTCAGGTTATCATTTTGTGGGAATTCAGGGCAGGAACTCAAGGCTGCAGGAATCTCAAGTATTGACCATGGAGAGAATAATTGTTCTTATTGTTTTACTATGCTTGGTTTCTTATTTGGCACAGGCCCACCTGTTTAGAGATGAAACTATTCACATAAGACTGGACCTTCATCAATCTTTAGTCAAAAAAATACATACAAGGACACATACCAATCTGATGGTGACAATTCTTCACTTAAGCTTCCCTCTTCCAAGATGACTCTAGTTTGTGTCTAGTTGACAATAAAACTAACCACTATTCAAGGTAAGTTGAAAGTCATGATCTATGTCTTGCCACTATAGGGATTTTCCTGAAAATTTAATCAGACTCCAACAATAAAAGAATCATGGACTTCAGAATCTATCTTCTTTAACACCTTCTAATTATACTTCCAAAAGTATAATATGAACCTTGCCTATCCTATGACTCCAAACAAATTAGATTCAAATAAAAGATCACTTTTTATATCTTTCAAATATATCCAAAAAATGACTAAGAACTAGGCAAAAACATTGAAGTTCTTGGTTTTCAAGTCTTACTTAATAATTTCATGATCTGAATGTTTCATTTGGCTGCTTACATTATCTTTAATTCTTGTTGTTATCAATTAAAACCCCTCACCCATGTTCCCCCTTTTTTTTAAAAAAATAGCTCAATTACTCATCAATATGTGCAGAATCATTGTATCATTCTGTCATTGGCGCCCCAGATGGGGTCACTAGATATGTGTTTGCTCCTGTGGAAAAGTTAATATAACACTAGGTCCAAAAAAGATAGCTACAACTCTGCTGCAGATATAACTCTAACTTCAAAGGATTAAGGAGTCTGAAAGAGAAGTATGTATCTAGATTCATATCACCTTTTAAAAATAGGATGTGTTTTCAGAGCAGGTTTAGGCTCATAGTAAAATTGTTTAAGGTTCAGAGAGCAACAGCTTATTTTCTCTTCACAGCTAAACCAAACTGAAAAGGAAATAATAAGGCCAACAAAATATGTGTGAGGTTATGTTTAGCATGGTCACTGAATACTTGTGACCTGGTGACAACTTGAAACTGTTCGATATGGAAAATGTCATGAAGAAGATAGGGCTGGGCCATCTTTCAGGGGTCAAGACACCTACCTTCTCCAGGGGTCATGACATCAAATTCCTAAAAGAGCATTCATTTTTCCACTGGGGAACCTGGCTGTCAGCACTGGTTGTTTCTTTGTGTCACTCTTCCATCATATTTTGCCATGCCGTATGCTGGCCTCAGAAAGCTGCTTCTTGCTGAGAGAGCAAAACAAAGAGAATGGTAGGATCTAGCCCTTGCTTTCCAAGTTTTCTTTTTATACCGAGTTTTCTTTTTATAAGGGAATTGAGTGAAATGCTTGCCATGGCCATTTTTTCCTGACTGCTTTGAACAAGTTCGAATCTTCAGAAGACAGCAACATTTTAGTGAATGGGTTTCTCAAATCTGGATTTGATGTCTTGTCCAATAACAAAAATTGAAACTGTAAGAATACTACAGCTAACATCAGTAATTCTGGATACCAAGCTTCATTCAGATTACTGTAATTATGTGTGGGGTTGGATTAATTAGTTATACATGGAGAGAAAGCAGTGAACTTCTGAATAGAAATTCTGAACTTCTTTCTGTGTTCTGCTACCTGGATAATACTTTAATTGGTTCATGCAATGTTCTCTCTAATTGCATGAGAGTCTTGCAAAATCCCTGTATTGATGATTTAGGTAGATGGTGGGTTTTGAGGTCATCCATCACTAATATCCACATTTAAACAGACAGTGTTTTTTGATAACATGAAAATTCTACAGCAAGTAAATATTGTACCCCAAAGCACAATAGGTGCTTCTAGAGAACAAACATCATTCGAGTTTATCTCTGGAAACACACATACTGCACTCCATCTTCTACATTTCTTCCAGTACTGCTATTCCCAGAATCTCTGGAAAACATTTTCTTCAACACTCATTGTCTCTAGAATCGCTCATGAACTTAGAATGAGGCTTTTCACCCCCAGGCTATACTTCCAAAATTGAATGTGTTTTATAACCCTGCAAGTGATAGGGTTTCACTGCTTTCAAGGGGGGGGGGGAGGGTGTTATACTGAATGGCATTTAGTTGAATCTCTCTCTCTCTCTCTCTGTCTCTCTCTCTCTGTCTCTGAGTGTGTGTGTTTGTGTGTGTGTGTGTGTGTGTGTGTGTGTGTGTGTGTCCTGTCCTGTCCTCTCTTCTCCTCTCCTCTCCCCCTTTAGAGACAAGAGAGAAGAGAGAGAGAATGACAACTCTGGAGATAGAGAGAGGTGGGAAGAAAGGACAGAGAACAGGCTTTGTTCTAATCTAAGCAACTCCCACCCCTGCTGAGATCTCTTATCTTAATGACTTGCTAAAGAACTTGTCTTATCAAATCTATTTAAAAGCCCCCCCCAACACACATACCATTTGAATAACTTACCAACAGAGGTAATTTGGGACCATCCTGATGAGATTTTCAAAAAAGCTTGGTGATAAGAAGAAAGCTTAAAGTATTGAATTTAAGAACAGAGGGAATAGTTCTCAAAGGTGCTTAGATCTATTCTGGTTTTGAAAGAGGCCTCCTAAAGACACCTAATTACAGCAATGGCCCACTTAAACACAACAAACTCTAGGACAAAACTCCATGGAGTATCCATTACAATTTAATCTATATTTAACTTACCTATTAGAAAATTATCTTTACCTTGTTATAATTTAGCATGGAAAAGCCTACTTTTAATGAAGTTACAGAGTGAGTGAACAATTAAAATATACCCTGTGACCCTATCCAAATCTGTATTATGTTCATTATCTTCATGGATCAGTGATCTGATATGCTGGGTAGAGTAAGGACGTAACTTTTGTTGTTCGTGGTAACAGCATCATTAATCAGTTTAAGAGACACAAGTAAAAACTACATTGCTATCCCAACCCCAATCACCAGGTTCTAGAAGGATCCAGAACTGCAGTCCTAATTTGACTCACAGAGTCCTGGAGAATTTAGACTAAGAGCCATAGGTACAACCTGGAATGACCCTGGAAATAGAAAAGAAATCCAGTTGAATTTTCTTAAGGACTTCTGGTTTGGTGCTAACTCTGGGCTTATATTCACTCAAAAGCCAAATACATCTTCATCTGGGAAGGAAATGAATATCTGAACACCTATGGTGTGGCTGGGATGTAGTTCAATGGTAGATTACTTGCCTTACACGCACAAGTCCTTGAGTTTCATTTCCAATATTGAGAAGAAAACAAACCACCAAATCCCCAGGAAAAGTGTGGTGAGGCAGATACTCAGCAAGTGTGTTATCTGAGGATGCCATCCTAGTCAGGAAAACATATGCAAGAAAGATGTGATGGAATAAATGTTGCTACTTCCTATGAAAACCATATCTTGTTTCCAGGTGGGAACACCAGTGGCGGCGGAATCCAGATCACCTACATGATTCTCATGAGCTTGAGAGCTTGTTGCTAAGGCAGAAAGGCCCTGCTCCTACTTAAGCACTGCTGTGTAGGGAAGAATAATTTATGTAGATAATGGGCCAGAGAAGGTTTTGTTTACTGTCGGCTTTTTCAAGGTTTCCATTGGAATTCAAAACAAACATTGCATCAAATGCATTAAACTCCTGGATTAGGATCTAACTGAACATTTGAGGCTTAAATGGTAAGTAGAAAATGTGTCCTGTGAAATTCAGGCAATGAACATCAGAGAAGTGTGCCAGGGGAAATAGTGTAAAAGCCACAGTGTCAACTTCTGACAGCCTCAACCTGAAGCAAGTCCAGACTCTCTTGTGGAACAGGGTGCTCTCAATGTAGGGTAATTCCCTCATACATGGGGAGTGGCCATAAAATGACCAAAGATATCACACCTAGGACAGGAGGCTGGACGAAGAGCTAGGACAAGAATAATATCTGGGCACTGAGCTCCATGGAGAGTAAAGTAGCCAAGAGAGACTATTTCTTCTCATACCTTGATAGCAGGATTAGAGTCTCAACAAGCACTGGGATGGATGGGGAGCTAGTCTGTCTGTCACATGTCACAGTCCTCAGGACTGACAAGGTAGGCTCTAAGAGAAGGCTGTCAGCCTAGAACAATCTAGTTTATACCTACTGCTCTTAGTATAAAACCTCCAGGACTCTTTGAGTCAAAAAGGACTGCTGTTCTAGAACCTTCTAGAAACTTGGGGCATTGGAGTTGGGATAGCAATGTAGTTGTACTTAAATCTCTTAAACTTTCCAATTTCTTAGTCTTTGACTCCAGTGAACTCTTACTAGATAATGATTTTTGAATGTTGCAAGTTCTTTCAAAATAGAATCTCAGTTTATGTGGCAGTTCCTCTAATTTGCAGTCTTCCTGCCTGTGCTAGCTAGTTGTACTGGCTGGTTTTGTGTCAGCTTGACACAGCTGGAGTTATCACAGAGAAAGGAGCTTCAGGTAAGGAAATGCCTCCATGAGATCTAGCTGTAAGGCATTTTCTCAATTAGTTATTAAGGGGGAGGACCCTTGTGGGTGGTACCATCTGTGGACTGGTAGTCTTGGGCTCTATAAGAAAGCCAGCTGAGCAAGCCAGGGGAAGCAATCCAGTAAGAAACATCCATCCATGGCCTCTGCATCAACTCCTGCTTCCTGACCTGCTTGAGTTCCAGTCCTGACTTCCTCTAGTGATGGACAGAAGGGAGGAAATGTAAGCTGAATAAACCCTTTCCTCCCCAACTTGCTTCTTGGTCATGATGTTTGTGCAGGAATAGAAACCCTGACTAAGACACCAATTTTATTTCAACTTCATACAAGCTAGAATCATCAGAGAGAAGGGAGCCTCAGTTGGGAAAATGCCTCTAATAGCTTGGGCTGTAAGCATATGAGCTTACAGGGTATATTCTTTTTGTTCTCTCTTTTTAAAAATAAATACATATATATCTTTTAAAAATTAATTAATTAATTTAATTTACATCCTGATCACAGCTTCCTCCTCCCCCTGTTCTCCCATTTCCTCCCTCTAACCTACTCCCACAGTCCCCATCCCATCCCCCATCCTTTTCTCCTCAGAAAAGAGGAGGCCTCCCATGGATATCAACCCTCCTTGGCATAACTAGGTGCAGTAGAACTTGGAGCATCTTCTCCTATTGCCTACACAAGGCAACACAGCTAGGGAAAAAGGATCCAAAAGCAAGCACCAGAGTCAGAGACAGCCCTGATCCAGTTGTTAGGGGACTCACATTGAGACCAAGCTGCACAACTGTTACATAAGTATAGGGGGCCTAGGTCTGTTCTATGCATGCTCTTTGTTTGGCAGTTCAGTCTCTGCAAGCCCCCATGGACCCAGGTTAGTTAATTCTCTAGGTTTTCTTATGGTGTCCTTGACCCCTCTGGCTCCTTCAATCCTTTCCTCTTCCCCTTCTCTGCCCCCCTCCAAAGATTCTCTGAGCTTAGCATGATGTTTGGCTGTGAGTCTCTGCATCTGTTTCCATCAGCTGCTGGGTGAAGCCTCTCCAAAGACAGTTATCTAGCCTTTTCTTTGCAGCTATAGCAGAATATCATTAATAGTGTCAGGGGTGGACTCTCTCTTTCATGGCATAGGTCTCAAGTTGGGCCAGTCATTGGTTGGCCATTCCCTCAATTTCTGCTCCATCTTTATCCCTGTACATCTTGTAGGCAGGACAAATTGCAGCCAAAGGTTTTGTAGGTGCATTAGTGTCCCCATCCCTCCATCCCTCCATTGGAAGTCTCTCCTTATTACAGGAGGTGATCATTTCGGGTTCCATGTCCTCTATTGCTAGGAGTCTTAGCTAGGGTCACCCTTACAGGTTTCTGGGAGTTTCTCTTTTCCTAGGTTTCTAGTTCATCCCAGAGATCCCCTCCCCACTACTGATAAGGGAGGGCTCAGCCCATTATTGGCTACCCTGTCCTGGCTTCTATAGAATGGGGAAACCAGTAAGCAGTAACCCCTGCATGGCCTCTGCATCAGTTCCTGCCTCCTTGTTCTTGCTCTATTTGACTTCCTACCCTTATTTCCTTCAGCAATAAACAATGATGTGGAAGTGTGAGTCAAATAAACCCTTTTCTTCCCAAGCTGTTTTGGTCATAGTGTTTATCACAACAATAATGCCCATAACTAAGACATTGCCTCAGCCCTCCTGATCCTAGGATTACAGACATGCACCAAACATGTCTCTTTGTTTGTTTGTTTTCATTTTGTTTTTCTTTTCTTTTATTTAATGCCTCTGTTCTTTTCTTTCTTTCTTTCTTTCTTTCTTTCTTTCTTTCTTTCTTTCTTTTTTATGCCTCTATAGGCACTGGAAGAAGATAAAATAAAATAAATAAGATACAATCTTTGTCCCAAAACATTGTTAGAGAATCATAATTTTTACTTAACTAGAACAGAAAATGTTTTTTTCTTTTTTACTTAAGTTCTTTAGAAATTTTCTTTATTGTTTCCATTCCAGCCAATTATTCTAATTAAGGCTGCTAGATTCATGATTCATAGGATGTCTGGTAAGATTTCAACTTCAGGTAAATATTGAGCTGTTACGTATAAATACACCCAAGTGTTGCATACAAGCTTTAAATGTGAGGAGGTTTTTGTTGCATTTAGAAACACATCGAGGCTGGGAGTGCCACTCAATTGGTAGAGTGCTCCCTTAGCATGTGTGAAACATGAAGCCTTGGGTTCTATGCCCAGCAATGCAGAAAACTGGTTTAGCAGCATAGAACTGTAATTTCAGTCCTCAGGATGTGGAGACAAGATGATCAGTAGTGTAAGGTCATCTGTGAATATAGAGTGGATTTGAGACCAGTCAACCTATCACTGTCAAAAACAAAAGTAAGAGAATTGTGTGCTTTAATTTATCTTCTCATGGTTTCCATATATAGCAAATAAAAACACAGGATGCCCTATCAAACTTGAGATGAATAAAAATGTTTATTATTTTACATGTGCATTGAAACATTATGCTCTATCAGGAGGAAGAGATGGTTCAGTGGCCATGAGCACTCACTGCTATGGCAAACAATCTGAATGGATTCTGTTCCTAGCACCCATATGGCCACCTATTACCATTTCTAACTCCAGATCCAGGGAGTTTGATACCTTCTGACTTCCAAGTACACATAAGCAGACAGAGATGCATACACATAAAATAATAATAAATAAAAAACCTTAAAAAATAAAAATTGTTTATTTGAAATTAAAATGTAACAGAGACTTTGAGTTTAATCTCTCTAACAGTAGATTCCTTAATCTTTTCATATTATTAGACATTTACGATCCTTGCTGAGCTCATGTTATAAGAAACTGAATGTCTGTATGTGTTCAAGTTTGTATTTTGAATTTCTAACCAGTTAAAATATTGGAGATGGGCATTTAGTCAGTTATTATATACACAGCCTTTGGTATTTTATTAAGATACAATGCATGATGTTAATATCGTGAAGGGAATAAGAAGAAAAGAACAGAGCATCTGGCCTCTCTGGAGAAGATGGAGGCTTAAGGAACAGTTTCCAGTCTAGGTTGCTGCTCAAATCTCATCTACATTTTTCCTTTCTTGTTGCAGACATGTACCCTGCACCAAGATGGATACCACAGCTCTCTGATAAGTCACGGGAAGACTCACTCATACTGCCCTTCTTTCTACATTCCCGGCTGTCAACTTCCTCCTCAACAGTTCCCTGGGGGTGTTTTTTTAAGAACACGATCTGATAAACCATTCCACTGGTTTTCCTTTATTTTCTGCAAAAGTTACACAGCACAGAATTCTAGTCCAGCCTTGACGATGACCTGCCTGTGTGCCAACTCATCCTCTTTCTCTGCAAAGGATGGCCTCAAACAAGACAGCTGGTCTTAGTCTTGTGAAAGACACATGCTGGAGTCCTAAGCCCCAGCACCTCCGAATGTGAACTGAGAGCTGGGATTTTCACAAGTTAAAGGCAGGGTCTGCTGAGGCTGAGAGGCTGTAATCCAACATGTCTAGTATTCTGATAGAAAAGGAAACTTGAATACAGAGGCAGACATGCAGAGGGAGGATTGTGTGAAAACTCAGGAAGATCTCAGTGTGAAGACACTGGCATGGAGTGAGACCATACCAGAGACAACAGAACCTGAGCAACAAGGACTTCCCTACACCCCTCGAAGGGTTCCTCCCTATTGTCATCTTAATTTTGTGGGTCTTGCGGCTCTACAAATGGCTCAGCAATTGAGAGCACTTGCTCTTACAAAGGACCCAAGTTTGGTTCCCAACACCCACATGGGACCTCACAACCACCTGCAACTCAGAGTTCCAGGAGATCCAGTGCTCTCTTCTGGACTCCAGGTGTACCAGGCACAAAGTGGTACACATACATTCATAGAAGAAAACATGCATATACACAAAGTAAATAACTTCTTAAAGATATTGTAATGTGTTTAGATTCTATAATCATGAGACAGTAAATCTTTTTCTAAGAGACTCAGTTTGTCTTACTTTGCTATGACAACTTTAGAAATTAATGTTGTTGGCAATTGCTCTAAGCTCTACCCAAGAGCTTCCTAACAGCAGCTTGCATTTCTTCCCCCCACCCCCCACCCCAAGGTATGAGCCAGGAGCCACACTTATAAGACCACTCTTACTGCTCTTTCTTTTCATCTTCTCTTTCTGTTCCCATGTGTTTCTGACTGGCCTCTTCCTCTCTTCCTCTCTCTCTTCTCTCTCTTCCTTCTCTGTCCTTCTCTGTCTTCTTCCTTTCCCCACCTCAACCCCTTCTTCAGGTCCCCTTCCTTTCCCCCAATAAACTTCTTTTTGTAATAGACCTGTCACATGGTGGTGATCCTTCAGGGGAACATTTGGCTGGGCCCACTGAGGTGCTCCCACCCAAAGTTATATAAAACACAATAAATATCCCACCTGACTAGTCTTTCTCTTGCTGTGACATGTCATTTAATGTGACATGAATTGCCTCCTGTCCCTGTGCTGACACACATCATCCTACCACTTGACACTCGAATCCAGTGGTTCTCAATCTGTGGAACATGACCCCTTTAGGTATCAAACAACCCTTTCTCAGGAGTTGCCCAGGATCATCAGAAAACACAGATATTTATATTATGATTCATAACAGTCGCAAAATTACAATTATGACATAGCAACAAAAATAATCTTGTGGTTGTATTTTACCACAACCTGAGGAACTGTTTTAAAGAGTCACAGCACTAGGAAGCTTGAGAACCACTGAATTAGAGGGTCGTGCCTATCTCCCATGGCTATCATGGCTGACTCCCAACTCTTAGTGACAATAAACAAACAATAATAAAAAACAGCTCTGAGAAATGTTCTCTGAAGCCCATACACTCCAGGTTAGTGGAATTGGTCCCTCATCTGTGCTTGCTTAGAGGTTTGCTTGCATCTCTCAGCTAGCATTGTCACGTGTTATTACTTTTAATCTGTTAAACATCCAAGGAACATTTCAAATCATTGTGAAATATTCAAAGTGTGCACACAGAGCTAGGTGCTTGGATGTTTTAATCTTGTTGTAAATTCCATATGAAAAAAAGGTTACAACTAGGGAAATTATGTCAGAGGAGCTGAACAATTTTTGAGAGACCACTACATCCTAAGCATCAAAGCCAAGCTTCAAGTTTAATCAGTCTGAATCTGCAGGTGGAGCTCTTATCTATCTTGGCGCATGTCTCCTTTCATGTACCTTTCCTCAGCCATTCCATGGCTTAGCATCCCACTGACAGCAGTACCTCAATACTGTCGGTGTGGAATTGTAGGCTATTATACTGTGTTCAGTCGCCATAACTATAATGTAGGTCATATGTCTTGGGTGGAAAGGATGGAACACACTGCAGAGGAGAGACATCTGGTTTACTAAGGGATGGATAAAAGTTTTAAGTGAGTATATGTCTACAGCTGATCACATGCTCATGTGCTGGAGAGCATTATTACACTCTTACATTGTTACTAAGATAAGCAATACATTTCTCCATTCATTACATTTCCTCCAAAATTTTAGCTGATGTTTGGCTTCATCCGAAATACCTTTTCTAATATTTCCACTGACCTAAATTGAGAAACAAGAGAATGTTTCTTTGTGAGAAGAAAGATAGTTGGCTTTCCAAAAACAGAAGTACTAGCAAAAAATAAACATTTACTGAAGAATTACTGAGCGCAAGGTGGTGTTATTTTTTATTATCTAATGCTCTTTAACAATGTTATGCATGTATATATTTTACTTTGTTTATTCTTCACCCCCATTGCCCTCTCTCACATGCATGCCAGTGAAGCTCTTCTTTCTAATCCCCTGTCTTATTTCCCTGTCTTCTTGTTAGTTTTGTTACTCATTAGTTTAATTAGAGTTTCTTGCATGAGCAAGGACAGGGGCTATTCACTGGAGCAGTAGTACCTTACCAGTGTCTACTGAAGAAGAAAATCCCCTCCCCCGTTATCCCCACTTCCCACCCCATCACACCTCATTAACCACCCTCGGCATAACTACTCCTCAAGGAGGGATGAGACCTCAGGTGGTTGTACCTCTTTCTATCTACACTGGAATGCTGAGAACCCCATCGTGTGCAGGTCTTAGGCATGTAGCCATAGCTGCTGTGTGTTTATGAATGTAAATGTCACACCATGTCCAGGAAAAGCATTTCATAACACGGCCCTGCATCACCTGGGTCTTACACTCTCTTTGCATCCTCTTCTGCAAGACTATGTGAGCCGGGGAGAAGGAAACAGAGAGGTCCCACTTAGGGGTGAGCTTCAACAGCTATTTATCCCCAGCACTTTGACCAGTCACAGGTCTCTCATTAACCTTTAGTGAGGCAGTATTCTTGAAGTCACGATTAAGCATATAGTTGATATCATTAGCATCCTAATGAAGATGATGTCATCTTCCCCTTGGGATATTAGTATTTTGAAATATTTTGTTTGATTCTTTTGAGATCATAGTGTCCATTCCCTGTGTCCTCATAAGGTACAACATAGTGCTGTGATTATGAGATGCAAGGATGCCTTATGGAGGAGAATGGTGTGTTCAATGAAATAATTTCCGTATCTTGGATGTTAGTACATGGAGGAAACAAAGAAGTCAGATACAGGCAAAAAGTCAACAACTATTGTTTGTTTTAATTGCAGGCCAACTCAACATCACTTGTATTTGTTGACAACAAAATCTTGCCCCTTTTACCTTCTCAACAAGAAAGGGCCTATGGAAAACTTTAGAGGAACTGTCAGTTTAATGCCACTTTGCTGCCCTTTATTGCCCCATCACTTTGTCTTGAGGATTCCCTGCCTTGAGAATGAATGGCCTTCATTTTATTAGCTAGCATATTAGTAATTCATTAGTTATACATGGTATTACCCCCATTCCTACACATTGTGCCAGATTGACACAATCAGCATTTCTTTCCCTCAGAGGAAATTAGAACCTAACATCAAGTTTTTGCCTGTACTGCACTTTTGTGTCCTCGAACATGATCCAGGATCTATTGTCATCATATTATATCATAGTCTTATAAATCAGTTCACGTGAAAACTAAACAAAAAGCCTATTTATCATATGGTAAAAATGTATTATTGGAATGCCATTAAAAAAATAATTGATTTGGGCCTTAATAGTAAATTCACAAAATATAAAAATGGGAGAGCACAGACTTGAAATGAATAGCTGCATATTCATTCAGGTCCATCAAGAGACTATAAGCAACTAGATATCGATGCTGGGATTATCTGGCTAAGCTTACTCATTAGGGCTGAGAAATTAAGGATTTGTTTATAGAGTTGAAAGAATTCAAATTTGGAATGATGAACATTCCTGAAAGTGGTTGTAGGACACTTCCAGGCCAAGTTCTGAGATGGTAACTAAGTCTTAAAAGCTTCACCCTTCTTTCAGATCCACACTGGACTAAACAAGAACAAGAACAACCGAGATTTGGCAAGAGAAATAAAGAGCAAAGGCACGACTGCCTGGTCTATTTTGCCAACGGAGACTCATATGCAAAATTCGCATGATGTCCACCTGTAGTGACGTGTTCTCTTGTGAATAATACATCTACAGTTCCATCTTTTCCTTCTCCTCATCTCTGCTTCCCTGACTCTCAAGCATCTGGTCCACTAGAGGCAGTGCTATTTAAAAAGAGAACAAATATTTGGTGTGGGAATGTAAGGCACAGAAAAGAATGTAGTAGAATTCAGAATTTGTCATGGGAACTGCCAAGTGTTGAATTAAATATAGGGAGCCTTTAGGTCTGGTTACATGCTATATCTGCACCTGTAATTGAATGTTCTATACTTGGTCAAAATGCATTTCCTTAACAGAAACTCATTTTTTAAAGAATTATTTATTTATATGAGTACACTGTAGCTGTCCTCAGACACAACAGAAGAAGGCATCAGATCCCATTGCATGGCTGTGAGCACCCATGCTGTTTTTGGGAATTGAACTCAGAACCTTTGGAAGAGCAGTCAGTGCTCTTAACCACTGAGCCATCTCTCCATCACCAAAAGTAGGAGATTTATTTTTCCTGACACAGGCTTTCTCTGTGCAGCCATGACTGTCTTGGAACTCACTCAGTAGAAGCAGGCTGGCCTTGAACACAGAAATTTGCCTGTCTCTGTCTACCAAGTGCTGGCATTAAAGGCATGTGCCACTACTGTCTGGCAACAGAAATTCTTAAGGAGTAAAGAAGTTAATGCTTATAGAGTGTTTATTACAGCTGATTACAATCTTTTCAATAACACCCTGCTGTACTTAGAATTTTTAATTTATACGCAAAGTATTTCATAGACAGAAAGTTATGTGATGTGATCAAACTTGTATAATATTTGGAAGAATGAATTTGAACTTGGGTCTTCTGAGTCTATGTTCTTGACACGTTCAGCATTTATTCCATTTTTTCAGCATGCCTTGCTCTCTTTTGAACCGTCAGATCCCTGGAACCATGGTTGCCAGTGCTCTGTCTAGGAAGAAAGCCAGGCATGGTGGTGCACATCTGTAAAATCAGGGCTTCAAAAGCTGAGGCATAAAGACCACAAGGTCAAGGCTAGCCTAAGCTACTTCTATGAGTAAGATCCCCATAGCTCTTTCTTAAGCAAAGAAATAAACTAAAATAGAAAGAAAAAACTGGGGATGATCTAAATGGGTCACCTTGTAGCTCTGAATGCTTAAGATCTCTCTCTCTCTCTCAGATCTCTTTGTAGAGCATCATCAGTCAGCTTGCTTCTCTATATGTCTAACTAGCTTTATTTTAATAAAATACAGAATAAGCCATAGAGATAGAGTGTTGCAGAATCTCAGAGTCTATCACACAATAGCTCCTTGGTGCCTCATTCATTGATTCTTCTCTCTGGTCTAACTATATTTTATCTTCCTTGTATTTTGAATAACCTGAGGTTTGGACACAGCAAACAGGCTCTCCTCTCTCATTTTTTTCCCATCGCTCTCTGCTTCTTGTCTTTCTTTTTCACCCTTCTTTTACTTCTCCCCCTTTCTTCCCTCGAGCCTTCCATCCTTCCTTCTTTTTGTCTGTAGAATAATGGGAAAACACTTTGCCATTCAACCACCATCCTCAACTTTAGAAATTTCCCTATTAGTAGTCAGAGTAGGATAGAAGCCGCCCCTTGACAGAGATGGATTGCAATTGGCTTGGGCCAGTTTTGCTTACTCCCTAACTCCTAGCTACTGGTGTAAAAATATAGTTAATTTTCCATGTTTCAATGATGTTTTTTCTTTTCTTCAGGTGGTGATGTTATAGAAAAATAGTATCTGTCACTGATGAAGCCATTTGCTACTAAGTGGACAAGAAATGCAAGGATAAATATGCCATCCAGGATGGGAGAGTTGACAGAAACAGAACAACTACATGGACAGAACAGTACAACTGGCCAGATCCTCTGAGTTCTAGGCCTCTTCTGTTTTTTTATTTGTATGGTTTGATAAACTACCTTAATATCAGGCAATTTAGTGTGAGTTGGTAGTTTCCTAGTATGAGGAGAGGATTCTAAAAGATATATTCTCCATTCCTGCCCTCAAATAAGAATTTATTAGATTGCTAATATATTTCAAAGTTCTATATTATATGCTCTAGAAAATTCTAGTCAATTCTTCATGACAACTACCTCCCACTTGTAGACCTCTTTTACCATGGGCAGTCTAGCCTTGTCATAGCTTGTGTGATCACCAGTTATACCTTAAGGATCAGACTTTGAATACATGAGGGACAGGAACTACATACTACATGGATTCAAAGAACTCTGAGACCTAAATGCAAAATGAGTCTGGTACTTGGTTGATTCATTGGTCTCTATAAGAGCAGTTGTATCCTGTCCTCTTCAAATAGAGGGACTGAATGAGGACCATTCTTTCATCAATTCTTCCTTCCTCCCTTCTTTTCTCCCTCCCTCCCTCCCTTCCTCCCTCCCTCCCTCCCTCCCTCCCTCCCTTCCTCCCTTCTTTCCTTCTTTCTTTTTCTCCATGTTTTTTAAAACTTTTTCAAAACAGGGTTTCTCTGTGTAGCCCTGGCTATCCCGGAACTCACTCTGTAGTGAGGCTGGCCTTGAACTCAGAGATCTGCCTGCCTCTGCCTCCCCAGTGCTTGGATTAAAGGCATGTGCCACCACCACTCACCTAGCCTGCAATTCTCTTTCTTTATACTAGATGAGGCTCATTCTAAGAGAGGAAACCGGAAGAGTGGAACAAAAAGCAGAACTCGGCTCTTGGGAGAGTTAGAGTTCGAGGAGAGCTTTCTTCTGAAGCTGATGATGGTTCTACACCCAGGAAACAAAGTCGTTCTTATTCTACCCTGTCAGTTGTTGCCACTCTGTGAGAGGTAGAGATGTCAGAGTAAGAACTAGGTCAAATAGTCGTGTATATTGTATTCATCATTAAGTTATACTTCCATTTATATTTACAGTATATTTGACAAACTGCTAATAAATAGTACACACTCCAGATCCAAAAATAACTAGGACCATAATATTAACATTTCAGCACACACATACACAAATGATATGTAAACAATTAGGTATAAGCATAAAGTGATGGGCATTAATGTAGGAGAAAAGGAAAGAATCCCTTTAAAATCAAGAAGGGTTTGTTTGCTGGTGGTGGCAATGCATGGACTGACAGTTCAAAAAATATTTTGCACATGGTCTTAACAGAAAAGGGACCAAACCCGAGTCTCCCAATTCTAAGTATAAAATGTATTTCAAAAGATAATTTGGGATTGGAGAGATGGCTCAGCAGTTAAGAGCACTGACTGACTGACTGCTCTTCCTAGAGGCCTGAGTTCAATTCCCAGCAACCACGTGGTGGCTCATAACCATCTATTATGGGATTTGATGCCTTCTTCTAGTATGTCTGAAGTGACAGTGTATTCACATACATAAAATAAGTAAATAAATCTAAAAAACGATAAATTATACCACCTTTGTTTTGCAAAGAACATGAATGAACTTATGTAAGACGCATACAGAAGAATATGATTAGAAATATGAAGTAGTTTTAAGAAATGAAAACCTCGAGGCTGAAGAAATTGTTCAGTGGTTACCAACACTGGCTCCTCTTCCAGAGGTCTTGAGTTAAATTCCCAGCAACCACATGGCAGTTCACAACTGCAACTCCAGTTCCAGGGAATCTGACACCCTCAAATACCAATGCACATAAAATAAAATAAATAAATTATTCTTTAAAAAGAAATGAAAACCTCATACTTAAGGAGGAGGAGGAGGAAGGGGAGGAAGAGGAAGAGGAAGAAGAAGAAGAAGAAGAAGAAGAAGAAGAAGAAGAAGAAGAAGAAGAA
>JADRCH010000115.1:2345700-2361521 GCA_019843965.1 Rhynchomys soricoides | reverse complement strand
AAGAAGAAGAAGAAGAAGAAGAAGAAGAAGAAGAAGAAGAAGAAGAACAACAACAACAACAACAACAACAACAACAACAACAACAACAACACACACATAATTCAATTGGAAATAAAGATGTAGGAAAGGGGTTTAGACTTGAGTGTCTACTAAAATAAAGTTTCACAGGAACTCCTAATCATAATAGGAATAGCCAAGTACAGGTTAAGGAAGAAAGAACACCAGATAAATGTGATTTAAAGACTTTCTGTGAAGATGAGCTACTCCTATCTTATGATGACTCTGGTGGATTGGAGCTGCTGAGTACTTTAAAAAGATATATATTCTACTTGTACTTTGTTGTGGGGAGCCGCCCGAGTCGCACCCACATTCACCATTACAAGATGGCGCCTACATCCGGCCGAGGACAAGTTGTAAACAGGCTAGTGCGCATGCACCTGGTAATTTTCCACCTCAGAGTCTCAGCCTCTCTCGTGGCGTCATCTGGCCTAATGTGCGGGAGCCAATGGGGAAGCTCCACGTCCCAGGCGAGCGCTGTGGCCTATATAAGGGACGGGTGTTCTGTTGTTCGGGGTCTCCATTCTTGGCAAGCTTATGCTCTCCCTCTCAAGATGCATTAAAGCTTTACTGCAGAAGGATCCTTTGTGTGCCGCGTCGTTCTTGCTGGCGAGACGGTAGCGCGGGACACTTTGTAGGGATTTTCTAGCGAGAAAGGGGGAATTTTTCTGATTATCCAATGCACTTATCATCCGGCCTACTTTACCACACTCCCTACATTGGTTCTTTGGCTCTTTCCCAAATTAGATGTTTATACCCTCCTCAGAAAAAGAAAGGGCTGCCTACAAAAGTATGTAAGCCAGAAAATAACAATAAGCTAGAACCTTTTTGTGGTTACTATTACCTTTAACTTTTTCAAAAGCCTTTTTATTGGGTAAGCTAAACAACTTTCTCATGATTTTGACTGCTGAATTGGAGTTTATTGCAATTGCAACTGGAATCTCCAATCTCTAATTCAGATGCAGGTTAAACTCCTTGATTTGTAGAGTTCCAGGAAAGTTTATGGGAATTTCAAAGAACAGAGAGACTTTGTCTCTTACCTTCCCTGAACTATCCTGATCTGCTCCTATAAGCTTTCTGAGTAGAAGACCCAAGAACGAGGTGCAGGAGGCAATGATTATTTCCAACCCCTGGACATTTCCAAGGTCCCTGCAGAAAATCCCTGGGCTTCTGATCCTATGGTCTGAGGTAGCTGTAGGTGCTGCTAGGGACCTCTGCAGACAACAAGGTCCTGGGGACCCTAACTCAGTTTCTTTGTGGCAATTCTCAGCTCCATTCTACACCCATTGTTGCTCAAGACTCTTCAGAGAGACCTAGATGACCTCTAGCTCCTGTACTAGTAGCCTGATACAGCCATGTCTTGGGGAATCACATTGCTTTTCCCTGATTTCTGATCTTAGGCACCCACAGGTTGGGATGGCAGAGCTTGGACCCTGCCACCTATAAAACTGACAGAAACAACTCTTTGATGTCTAATCTACCAAGTCTGTGGCACTTCGCTATAGCAGCTGTAGCAGACTAATACTCCCAGGAGCACTTGCCTGCCACAGGTTGATGATAACTACCACAATCGCCTCCTTTCTGATTTCGTCAGTCCTCTGCTTGTTCATGGTGGCTGTGTTCATGATGGTATCCTTGGCAACTGGACTACATCTTCATCAGAGCTTCAAACGTGCTCCAACCAATGGTGTCGACTTGTGGCTATACCTGCATCTGTAGAATAGATCTCATTCAACATTGTGTGGTTTCTATCCACAAAACAATGGGAATATTAATAGCTTGGCTTGAGTGGGCTTATTTTCTCATATATATATATATATATATATATATATATATATATATATATATCCCAGTTATTGTATGTTCCTTGATAGTACCATGTCAAAAAGAGCCCAGCATTGTGCCTGCTGGTCAAAAGAATTAAATGCTTTACTTATTGGTAAGTGGCTTCTCCCCTTAGTCATTCAGCCTGCATTTGTCATCCACTCATGTCACCTTGTAGAATTCATAAGCCTTTGCTCCCAGGAATATTTAAATAATCCCCCTGAAAAAGAGAAGAAAGAGCTAGTCACATAGAACTTGCTTACAAATAAATGCTAGGCAAGTTTAAATGACAAGCTTTCCCAATAAGCCAGAATGTGATTACCCAAAACACCATTTGAAGAAACCATAGCTCAGTTGCACCCAGAGCTTCATTTTTTACCCTTTTAAATTTTAGTCTCACTTTCTGGTGTCCCCATGTCTTTCATAAGAAGACACTGTCTAGAAGCTACAATTTCTATGGAGTGGTAACAAGGGGTCCCCCACAGGCCACAGATTCTGCAATCATGAACAGGTGCAGTCACACCCCCTCCACAAACAAAGATATTTTGTTTGAATGGGCAGAATGTGGAAGAATGGGATGTATTAATAGCTAAAGAGTGTCTTTATTAACAGTAGAACAGCTGGCAGTTCTATATGGCAGCGCTCATTCCAATCCATTTTATCCAATTGCAGAACTATAAGCATGCTCCACCAGGGAACTAAGGGGAGCACACGCAAGCAATCAGCCATTCAACAGCACTCTAATTGCTTCACAGTTGGAAGTGTGCTCTCCTTAGCCACTGTTATTCTTATGGGGGAAAGGGAGTTGTTGGTGCACTCGCCTATCTAGAATCAAGTACTGCTAATGCACATAAACTGCTTGGGGACACTTCCTTTGTTTTACAAAGCCTTTCAAGCAATCCTCCATGGGGTGCCCCTGGTCTCTGCTGATCATCAGTCCCCAATGCTGGGTGCCAGGAGGGAAGCAGAGGCAGGGGGCTTCCACATCTTTATGATCTCCTAGCGAAGCAGTTACCCTAGAGAAGGAAAAAATAAACTCCCAGCTAGAAAGAAGTCTGTCAGACCCTGCTTGAAAATCTTTCTTTAGGGCATCCCACTGAGCTGAACAATAGTCTGGATGAGTCAGTGCAGATGTCTAAATGCCTGTGCCTGTATGCCAAGGCTAGGGGAAGTGGGAAGAGGTTGGGAAGATCCATGTCAGGTATAATCAGGCTACACAGGTGAGAGCGGAAAGGGAAGAAGTGATCAGAAAGTGCATAAAAGCACGGTCAAAGGACACAGATTCAAAACAAAAACAGGGACAATATGGGCAGATGGAGGGGACGGAACTCCTCCCCTCTATGGTGTATTCATCAAAGAAGGATCCAGCCAACTGTTAGGAAAATCGCTTGCAATGTCATATACAGGAGGCTGAGTTGCTTTCTTATTCTTCATCAGCCGTTTCCTTCTCTTCATGTGTTTGTTCTCATCAGCAGTTCTTGTAGCCTAAGAAAACACTGTTTGCAGAGCATTGTATCTCTGCTTTTTTTTTACAGAGTAATCCCTATTTGGTGAGTTTTCCAAGTGTCCTTGGGGGAGAATATTAAAAACCTCTTGACTGTGTTTAGCCCAGACAAATAAAAGCAGATATGAAATTATAAAATCTTCCTTATGTGCGAGGCTTTCTTTGTTCTCTCTGATCATGGGAAGACTAGGAGACTCTGAGGAATGAGAGATATTGTTTAGAGTCTCCCAGTAGGGCTGCTGGTCACTTTACCTCTCTCTGGCTGCTGTAGGCACTTCCTATTTTGTCCTTGTTAGCATGTAGCTCAAGGTAATAAAATCATAGGTTACTCTCATTTATCTATCCCCATTTTGCTAAATTGCCCCCAAATGGATTTCAGACACGTTTTTTTCTCCATTCCTACTGATAGCACTTTCTGCATAAAGAAGCACATCTCTGGCCACAACAATGGATTCAGATGAAATGGAAATCATTGTTGAAAATAAAATAGACCCTAGAGAGCTCAGGACAGTGAAAACCACCCGTCCATAAAGAAAAGTGGCTAATGCTTTAATAAAAGGCATCAAAGACACGGGAGGCCAGACAACAGAGAGGGAAGGAGGCGAAAGGTCGCTCTTTAATAGACGTTCTTTTATGTTGTGTGCATGATGGGTTAAGTTTTCAGAACAGCATAAATTCCCCACAAGAATCCTTAAATTCTCAGCCCTCCTGCCAAGAAAGTGAAGATGTGTATGCATCTGTTTGGAAAGCTCCCAAATGCGTGTGCAAAACAGGCCAGGCAGCAACCACTGCCAAACATTCAGCAGAGCCCATTGAGCTCATGCTGTGGAGGGCTTCATTTGGTGGCTTGAAAGCACCTGCAGACAATGCAGGGACGACCGGAAGGAGATTTTTCTGGCAGCAGGATGCCAGGGTATGCTCAGAATGGAATAAACAAATGGACAGATTCTTCCCAACTCCAAAAGGATATTTAGAGGCATATCCAAACTAGCATCATCTGCACGCAGGATAGAGTCATCTCTTCTAGTTATTTAACAGTATTTTCTTCTTGAGTGGTCTGTGCTGAGGTCAAAGTTGGTTTCTGTGGCCTCTGAAAGCCAATGTTTCTTGGCCAGTTAAAGTAGCATCTTCTGGCCTTCTGGATTCCATCTGTGGCAGGAGACCTCTGCCTGGGCCACCAGGTCTCCATAGGCAAATAGGAGAATCTAGCCTCCCAGGGGTGTGGAAAGGTTCTTGAGAGAGGGTAAGAGGACTAACACTGCTCAGAGGGACTCGCCCGAAATCCTTGGGACACTGAGGAACAGCCAGGAGGAAGGAACCTTCCGGTTTCCATCTGTGGCAGGAGACCTCTGCCTGGGCCACCAGAGCTCCACAGCCAAATAACACTTGAAGAAAAATAGCTTCCCAGGAGTGTGGAAAAGCCTGTCTGCTCAGAGGAACCCACCTGGAATACCCAGGACACAGGGGTGGGCTTCTGGTTTATTTCTAGTTTATTCCTGTGACACAGGGCACCATACTCAAATAATGCCAGGGGAGAGCTGGTATCCCAGGAGTGCCAAACACTTTTAAGCACAGGCAAGACTATCACTTCTTTTCAAATTCACTGGACCAAGAGGGACCCTTGCAGAGCCATCAGGACACAGGAAACAAGGGACAGCTGGGGACTAGATCATTGTGGTTTCAGTCTGCACCCCAGAGCTGACCCTGCAACTCAGCTCTCCAAACCCAAATTCCTCTCAGAGAGATCTGGTCTTCAAGGAGTATTGACACCTAGGCTTGCAGGAAAGACAAGCCAGTCAGAGAGAGTAAGACCAGCTAACACCGGAGATAACCAGATGGCGAAAGACAAGGGCAAGAACACAAGGAACAGAAACCAAAGTTACTTGGCATCATCAGAACCCAGCTCTCCCATCACAGCAAGCCCTGGATACCCCAACACACCAGAAAAGAAAGACCCAGACTTAAAATCATATCTCAAGAGGATGATAGAAGATTTTAAGAAGGAAATAAATAAATCCCTTAAAGAAATACAAGAGAACACAGGTAAACAACTGGAAGCCTTTAAGAGGACACACAAAAATCCCTTAAAGAATTACAGGATAACACAATCAAACAGGCAGAACTGCAGGAAAACACAATCAAATAAATAAACAAAACCATCCAGGAATTAAAAACAGAAATAGAAACAATAAAGAAATCACAAAGGGAGACAACCCTGGAGTTAGAAAACCTAGGAAAGAAATCAGGAGTCATAGATGCAAGCATCACCAACAGAATACAAGAGATAGAAGAGAGAATCAGGTGCAGAAGATACCATAGAAAACATGGACACAACAGTCAAAGAAAACATAAAATGCAAAAAGCTCCTAACCCAAAATATCCAGGATATCCAGGATACAATGAGAAGACAGAACCTGAGGATAATAGGTGTAGAAGAGAGTGAAAATTCCCAACTTAAAGGACCAGTAAATATCTTCAACAAAATTATAGAAGAAAACTTCCCTAACCTAAAGAAAGAGATGAACATAAATATACAAGAAGCCTACAGAACTCCAAAGAGACTGGACCAGAAAAGAAATTCCTCCCATCACATTATAGTCAAAACACCAAATACACAAAATAAGGAAAGAATATTAAAAGCAGTAAGGGAAAAAGAGCAAGTAACATATAAAGGCAGACCTATCAGAATTACACCAGACTTCTCACCAGAGACTATGAAAGCTAGAAGATCCTGGGCAGATCTCATACAGACTCTAAGAGAACACAAATGCCAGTCCAGGCTGCTATACCCAGCAAAACTCTCAATAATCATAGATGGTGAAACCAAAATTTTCTATGACAAATCCAAATTTGCACAGTATGTTTCCACAAACCCAGCCCTACAAAGAATGATACATGGAAAATGCCAACTCAAGGAGGGAAACTACACCCAAGAAAAAGCAAGAAAGTAATCTTTCAACAAACTCAAAAGAAGATAGCCACACAAACATATAAACAACATCAAAAATAACAGGAAGCAACAATCACTATTCTTTAATATCTCTTAACATCAATGTACTCAATTCCCCAATAAAAAGACATAGACTAACAGACTGGATCCATAAACAGAACCCAGCATTTTGCTGCATCCTGGAAACGCACCTCCATGTTAAAGACAAACACTACCTCAAAGTAAAGGGCTGGAAAACAATTCTCCAGGCAAATGGCCCGAAGAAACAGGCGGGAGTAGCCATTCTAATATCGGATAAAATGGACTTTCAACCAAAAGTCATCAAAAAAAGATAAGGAAGGACACTTCATACTCATCAAAGGAAAAATCTACCAAGAAGAATTCTCAATTCTGAACATCTATGCCCCGAATTTAAGGGCTCCCACATTCATAAAAGAAATTTTACTAAAGCTCAAAGCATACCTTGCACCTTACACAATAATAGTGGGAGACATCAACACCCCACTATCATCAATGGACAGATCTTGGAAAAACAAACTAAACAGAGACACAGTGAAACTAACAGATGTTATGAACCAAATGGATTTAGCAGATATCTATAGAACATTTCATCTTAAATTAAAAGAATATACCTTCTTCTCAGCACCTCATGGTACCTTCTCCAAAATTGACCATATAATTGGTCACAAAACAAACATCAACAGATATAAAAAGATTGAAATAATCCCATGCCTCTTATCAGATCACTACAGAATAAGGCTGGTCTTCAATGGCAATAACAACAACAGAAAGCCCACATACATATGGAAGCTGACCAAAGCTCTACTCAATGATAACTTGGTCAAGGAAATAATAAAGAAAGAAATTTAAGACTTCCTAGAATTTAATGAAAATGAAAGTGCAACATACCCAAACTTATGGGACACAATGAAAGCAGTGTTAAGAGGAAAACTAATAGCTCTGAATGCCTCCAAAAAGAACCTGGAGAGAGCATATACTAGCAGCTTAACAGCACACCCGAAAGCTCTAGAAGAAAAAGAAGCTAACACACCCAAGAGGAGTAGAAGGCAGGAAATAATCAAATTAAGGGCTGAAATCAACCAAGTAGAAACTAAAAGAACTATACAAAGAATCAACAAAACTTGGAGCTTGTTCTTTGAGAAAATCAACAAGATAGAAAAACCCTTAGCCAGACTAACCAGAGGGCACAGAGACAGTTTCCAAATTAACAAAATTAGAAATGAAAAGGGAGATATAACAACAGATTCTGAGGAAATTAAAAAAATCATCAGATCCTACTACAAAAACCTATACACAACAAAATTGGAAAATCTGGAGGAAATGGACAAGTTTCTAGATAGATACCAAATACCAAAGTTAAGCCAGGATCAGATAAACCATCTAAACAGTCCCATAACCCCCAAAGATATAGAAGCAGTCATTAAAAGTCTCCCAACCAAAAAAAAAAGCCCAGGACCAGATGGGTTCAGTGCAGAATTCTATCAGACCTACAAAGAAGACCTAATACCAATACTCTTCAATCTATTCCACAAAATAGAAACAGAGGGAACACTACCCAATTCATTCTATGATTCTTACACTGATACCAAAACCTCACATAGACCCAACAGTAAAAGAAAACTTCAGACCAATTTCCCTTATGAATACTGATGGAAAAATACTCAATAAAATTCTTGCAAACTGAATCCAAGAACACATCAAAATGATCATTCACCATGATCAAGTAGGCTTCATCCCAGGGATGCAAGGATGGTTCAATACCCGGAAATCCATCAATGTAATCCACTACATAAACAAACTCAAAGAGAAAAACAACATGGTCATTTTGTTAGATGCTGAAAGAGCATTTAACAAAGTTCAACATCCCTTCATAATAAAAGTCTTGGAAAGATTGGGAATTCAAGGCTCATACCTAAACATAGAAAAAGCAATATACAGTAAACCAGTGGCCAACATCTAACTAAGTGGAGAGAAACTCGCAGCAATCCCACTAAAACCAGGGACTAGGCAAGACTGCCCTCTCTCTTCCTATCTATTCAATATAGTACTTGAAGTTCTAGCTAGAGCAATTAGACAACGAAAGGAGGTCAAAGGGATACAAATTGGAAAGGAAGAAATCAAAATATCACTATTTGCAGATGCTATGATGGTATACTTAAGTGACCTGAAACACTCCACCAGAGATGTGCCACAGCTGATAAACACCTTCAGCAAAGTGGCTGGATACAAAATTAACTCAAGCAAATCAGTAGCCTTCCTATACTTGAAGGATAAACAGGCTGAGAAAGAAATTAGGGAAATGACACCCTTCACAATTGTCACAAACAATATAAATTATCCTCGTGTGCTTCTAACCAAACAAGTAAAAGATCTGTATAACAAGATCTTCAAGTCTCTGAAGAAAGAAATCAAAGAAGACCTCAGAAGATGGAAAGATCTCCCATGGTCATGGATTTGCAGGATTAATATAGTTAAAATGGCCATCCTGCCAAAAGCAATCTACAGATTCAATGCAATCCCCATCAAAATTCCAACTCAATTCTTCATAGACTTAGAAAGAGCAATTCTCAAATTCATGTGGAATAACAAAAAACCCAGGATAGCAAAAACTATTCCCAACAATAAAAGGACTTCTTGGGGACTCAGCATCCTTGACCTCAAGATGTACTACAGAGCAGTAGTGATAAAAACTGCATGGCATTGGTACAGTGACAGGTAGGTAGACCAATGGAATAGAATTGAAGACCCAGAAATGAACCCTCACACTTATGGTCACTTGATCTTTGTCAAAGGAGCTAAATCCATACAGTGGAAAAATACAGCATTTTCAACAAATGGTGCTGGTTCAACTGGGTGGTCTACATGTAGAAGAATATGAATTGATCCATTCCCATCTCCCTGTACAAAGCTCAAGTCCATGTGGATCAAGGACCTCCATATGAAAATAGATACATTAAATCTAATAGAAGAGAAAGTGGGGAAAAGCCTGGAACACATGGGCACAGGGGAAAAGTTCCTGAATAGAACACCAATGGCTTATGCTCTAAGATCAAGAATCGACAAATGGGACCTCATGAAATTACAAAGCTTCTGTAAGGCAAAGGACACTGTGACAAAATGGCAACCTATAGATTAGGAAAAGATCTTTACCAATCCTATGTCCAATAGAGGGCTAATATCCAATATATACAAAGAACTCGAGAAGCTAGACTCCAGAGATCCAAATAACCCTATCAAAAAATGGGGAAGAGAGCTAAACAGAGAATTCTCAACTGAGGAAACTCGAATAGCTGTGAAGCATCTAAAGAAGTGTTCAACATCCTTAGTCATCAGGGAAATGCAAACTAAAACAACCCTGAGATTCCACCTCACACCAGTCAGAATGGCTTAGATCAAAAACTCAGGTGACAGCAGATGTTGGCGAGAATGTGGAGAAAGAGGAACACTCCTCCATTGCTGGTGGGACTGCAAGCTGATACAACCTCTCTGGAAATCAGTTTGGTGGACCCTCAGAAAAATGACCATAATACTACCTGAGGACCCAGCTATTCTACACCTGGGCATATACCCAGAAGATGCTCCAACATGTAGTAAAGACACATGCTCCACTATGTTCATAGCAGCCATATTTCTAGTAGCCAGAAACTGGAAACAACCCAGATGTCCCTCAATAGAGGAATGGATACAGAAAATGTGGTACATTTACACCGTGGAATAGTACTCAGCTATTTAAAACAATGACTTCATGGAATTTACAGGCAAATGGATAGTACCTGAAAATATCATCCTAAGTGAGGTAAAGCAGTCACAAAAGAATGAACACAGTATGTACTCACTGATAAGTGGTTATTAGCCCAAAAGTTCAGAATACCTAAGAGTCACTTCACAGCAATGATTGGGCTGAGCTTGAAGTCCCAGATGGAGGAGTTGGAGAAGGGACTGAAAGAATTGAGGGAGTTGGCAGCCCCACGGAGGGAGCAACAGTGTCCACTAGCATGAGCTCCCAATGCTCCTGGAGACTGGACAACCAACCAAAGAATACACATGGAGGTACCCATGGTGCTGGACACATATGTGGCAGAGGAGGGTCTTGTTAGCCATCAGGAGGAGGAGATGGCCTTGGGTCTGAGGCTGTTAGATCCCCCAGTATAGGAGAATGCCAAGGAGGGAAGAAGAGAGTGGGTAGGTGGGTGGGCGGGTGGAGGAATAACCCCATAGAGGCAGGGAGGTTCCAAAGGGGAGATCTGGAAAGGGAGAGACATTTGAAATGTAAATAATGTATTAAAAAAAGTAGTATCTTCTGGGTCAGGGAATATGTGGAGCATTTCAAGGGGATCGGATATGCATGATTAATGGAATCTCTTACTCCTGGGTCTGGTTTGGAAGTCATACTATGTGCAATATAATAGGCAAGTTACTTTATATAGTAGTCTTTTCCTGTTTCCTGCCACTCTTTTCTCTTCCCTCCCACTAAACTCCAACTAAAGTCCATGAGTATGAAAGTTGAATTTTTCTTTTCTTTTCACTAGTTCTCAGCCCAGTGCCCTAATTAAGTACCATGTAATACCATGAATCTGTGTAACTACCATGAAATATGTTAATACCCTGTACATGTATAAATGCAGGTAGCTACTATATTGCTTTCATGTCTTACCTAGGTAATATGGATATTCATCTTGGCGTTTATCAGATAGGAAGGTATTTTTTAAGTCTATTTAAGGATTCCAGTGTTTTTGAATGACATTCACAGTAGGCTTGTGATACAGAGCAATAATCTTGCGTCTGTCTACATGTGGAGGTCCTAGCGGTTTAAAGGCCAGTGAATGGCACCAGAAGATATGACACAAAAGAAGGTTTTCTTTACTTCAGAGGACTAATTGATGTCTAATAAAACCAGAGATCAAAGGGAAGCTTTGAATAATGTTGCATTCCTACTGAGAGGATCACAAACTTCTTGTCCCATCAAGATTTCCTGGAAGTGAGCAGATCAGCATTGTCAGCTTCCTGATTCTTACTCATTCTTCTGTGTCAGATCACATATAAACCCAGTAGGATGTCATCCACATTTGCTCTTCTAACCCTACCTTTAAGCTACTTGTAACTATGTATCACAGGCTCTTCTGTAAAGTTGGGAACCTGCATGATTCTAGTTTCCTCTTCCACATGTGGGGCACTGATTACGTAATGATGGAGAAATCCTCCAACCAGGAGACTGGTCTAACTCTGTGTACCAGATGAAGGATGTTCTGAGAGTCCTGCGGATACTGGCACAGCTGCTTCCTATTTGGGCGATGCAAGGATGTGATAGTTAGACTGAATTGTAACTTGATAGGATGTAGAACCTCCCAGAAAGCAAGCCTATGAGCACACTTGTGAGAGATAATCTAGATTACATTTGCCTCTGGGCATGCCTGTGATGGTTTTCTTGCTGGGGTTAATTGAGATAGGAATACTCACCTTAAATGTAAGAAGTACCTTCTGGTGGGCAGCCAGGATAAAAGGAATTTCAGGAGGAAAGGTTTGACTGTTTGTTTGCTTACTTTATGTCCTTCTGGTGAGTTTGTCTACCAGGTTCATATCTTGATGCTCCTCCTACTGCTGGTAAATGCCCTTTTAGTAGAATGCCAGTCTTACCAGTTCTATTCCTCTAGAGAAGTCTAATTAATGCACAGTGGGATGGACAGTATCTTCAAACATATGATCCTATGTGCCATTCTTGTTAGGGAGTGCTGAGAACATGTGCTTGGTGATGAGTTACTCTTATTTTTGTCAATGAGTTGGGCATCTCTTTTATGTGCTGGCTTCTTGGTCCTTTCCCCACTACATAGAATAAGAGGGGGCCATTTTCCCAGTTGCACTGAGTACCTTTGTAATTCTTGTAAACTCCATCTGTTGATTCAATTTGGCCTTTAATGTGTGGTCCCTGGTGTCTCAGAGCAAGGAACTGCCAGCTTCTTGCATGGAATGCCTCTTTGGCTAATGATAACACTGACTGGAGTGAGGATTGCCAGGATGCACACACCACTGAGGCAGCTCTGGACTCCATTACCACGTTCGTTCAGCTTCCAAAAGTAGATTTCCCCAAATAGCAAATGGGTTGACTAATAGGTTGTGATGCCTCCATTTAATGGGCTACCAAATCCCCAATAGAATGAATGATGGAATACTGTATTCATAGACTCAGAAGGATAATCATGTCATAGTCATAATAATGTTAATATAAGATTAATCTTCTTGTATAAAATTACCAATATCTATATCCACATATATTCTAATGAGCAGACAGTCATCTGGAAAGTTGTTCATGAATTAACAGTAGCCACCCTTACATAGAATTTGATAAGATTTAACATGATTTCCTCACTTCTATATATAATTGAAATAGTTCTTGCCATGTCAAAACTATGTGGCCTGTTTTATGCTGAGCAGCACTGTAATCCCACCCTTTCAGCAATGTTAGGGACCATTTGCCAAGTATTTATCTGTGGCTGAGACGTTTCTTGCAATCAGGCAGTCATTGAAATAGATGTTACCTTGCTTTTCCATGAGACTGGAGCATCTAACAAAGCCACAACTCAACAAAATTAAATTTCATACGTCTTACAAAGGAGTGAAGTCGATGCTTCCTAAACTCCACTTACTGCCAGATTCTACATCCAGAGACTCTGGTAGTCACTACCAACTCACATGAACAACATTTGCATAAAAAATTTGAGTAGCTCAGACACAATTGCCATGGGAATTTCAAAGGTACATCAGACCCTCAAGGTCATTTAGTTCAACAGTCCCTTCATGCATACAGCTCATATCCAACAAGAGCTGAGCACATTTGTTTTTTGAAATTTTACAGTCTGCAAGAACCCCTAGGAGAAAAGAACAGGCCTTGTAATCTCTCTGAGGATATGTTGAGCACGCAGTTTGTCTGTGTTCTCTGGTTCATCTCCACAGATCTTGAATCTGAGGGATGGAGTGGGAAGCAGCAGAGAATGTGCACTCCATGTGCATTCATTTCCTTGAGAACCATGTAACTATTGAAGAACTAGGAGGGACCAGTGCTTCTGTTGCTGATGGGTAGTGATGATGGGAGTAGAAATGAGGAAACAAAAAAGAGAGAAAGGAAAGGGATGGAAGAACTCACAGAACACGAAAGACATCCAGAGGAGAGGTGCATGTTAGTAATTCTAATGATGGAGAGAGGACATGGAGAGATGGACAAGCAGGATGTGTAGGAGAGAAACTCCTTGGCCTTTGGAAGGCCACCATCCTGGAGTTTGAGTGGAGGTACACACATTCTCTTTGACAGGGAAAGTTTGGGGTCCAGAAACCTGCCACCACATCACTTTCCATATTTGTGCAACATTCTCAGTTACTACTTGGCTTCTGAGGCCTTGTTTATCATGTCTAGAAAGGGAATAGCCCACAGAGATAATAGGGGTCTCAATCTGAAATAGCAAAAAGCCCATATGTAGAATTCCAGGGCACGAGAATTTGGATGGTAGAGACATCTTTATCTTTATTAACCTGTAATTCAGTGTTTTCTGTGACTCTGAATATAGTTAAAATGTCACCTCAGAATCAGAAGCACATGAGATTTTGACTAGTAAAAGTAATGCGTCATTTATTACTGTACTAAATAGCAATAAACAGAATCTTGTTTATTACCATTACTTAGTGTAAGATTATGGCATTCAATTCCCTGCTCGTTCCTTCAGAGCAGATATTTTTATCTATACACACACATTACAATATCACAAATGTATTTGTGAACCACCTGATAAATATATTTTCATGTAATTGATGACTACTGTAGTTGATGGTATCTTCTGCATGCATGTAAACACGTGATCCCGAGAAAAGGTCTACTAGCTTCATCGATGCTCTGACTCAGAAAGAGGAATTCAGTATCAGAGAAAACACTTGTTTTGAGGGCATAGAATCCCACCTCTGTCCTGGGTAGTCTTAAAGATGCCATGAGCTTCTTCTCCACGTGACTGCAATAAGAATTCTCTAGGTAGCCTTGGGGCCTGAGCTCTGGCAGTTATGATGATATATAGTAATAGACTCTTTCTATAAAGGGGTTCTTACCAAGATTTATCAGTAAGTTTGATAATAATTTGACAAGATTTCTCTAGAAACCTAAAACACTATATAATCATTTTGTTACTATAAAGCACTGTATTTATACTTATATTTTAAAAAGACCTAAGCATGTTAGGATACTTGCTCTGGGCTGAGAAGACTAAAATATCCACAGTTTGACAAATGCTTTTGCAGTGTTCGTGTTCTGAGGGCTCCCATCTGTCCCCTAGGTGTGCTTGTCTCCTGCCCCAGCATGAAGATGCAAACACCCATTTGCTCCAAGCAATTGTATTTTGCCCACATTGTCTGCTCTGTCTTGTGCTTATAATACACTCCTGTGACGGTTCCATCCAAATGGACAGATGGCAAAGTAAGAAAAAAACACAACCCAGAAAAGCTCCATAGCAGTGGGTTTCTGTGTTTTCAACAAAGACCACACCTACTCAGCTCAGTCTCCTTCAAGGCTGTATCGTGCGGGGCTTCGAGCAGATGGTTCTACCACGGCAGGCCCACAGCTGTGTGTTCCTGGCATAGGAACAATGTTTGAATTCTTTACAGAAATTTTGTAAGATATGTTTCTTGTTGCCTTTTTATGAATTTTATTTGGTAATTTTTTTTTCCACCATAAAGAGTCTGGAGACCATATTGAGAAAACGCTGGCAAAGGAGAGCTATTTGTTAGCTAGCCAGATTTATTTAAAGAGGATCAATCAGATATAATTCTGGAAAAGAGGCAGCCCACTGGCACAGATTGCACATCCCAGCAAATACATAGCTTGAACTGCAGCCACCCTCTATTTCTCTGCTCTCTGAAAATCAGACGCCTCTCTAATGTTCGCAGCCAGGAGGGATGAGGGCTGGAACACTTGCTTTCTGAATGTACATGACACATAGATTTTCAGTCTCAGGGGAGTGGATTGGGGTTGGAGCTCACTTGTAAAGCATTAACCTAGTGTGCACAAGGCTGTGGATTTGACCCCCAGCATCAGAAAACCAAGCCAGATCAGGTCTGAACTAGACAACAGAAGTAGAAAACATGCAGAATCTTTTGAGCTAATAAAGTGTAATCCTGCCTGCTCTCAGAGAACTGATACCTGGGTGTTTGCAGCACCACTCTGACAGACTTCTATTTTTCTCTCTTCTCCCCCAGATCCACTCCTCCTTCATTGTCCTTCAGAAAAGAGCCAGCATCCCAGAGGTATAAACAGAAGAGTGCGTGACAAGTAGGAGTAAGACTAGGCACAAGCACTCACATCAGAGCCAGCTTTATTCTGGTCCCACTCTGGAGAAGTTATGGGTAGTTTCTATGTCCCCAGCATTTCTCCTTGATGACAAAGCTTTAACTTTGTCATGGTTTGTGTGTTTTGTCTGTGTCTCTGTGTGTGTA
>JADRCH010000115.1:2317481-2332463 GCA_019843965.1 Rhynchomys soricoides | reverse complement strand
GGAAGGGTGTGCCTCAGTGGGCCCAAGTCCAGGCATCCCTTCCCCCTGAGGGACCAGCCACACCACGGTATAGTATAGAATAGAGCTTATTCAGAGCATGGGGAGGGGGGTTAAGAGGGTAGTAGAAGCAGAGAAAGGCAGAGAGAGGGAGAGAGTAGAGAAGTGGAGAAGTGGAGGCAGGCCATGACTACGTGGAGAGAGGGGGGAAGGGAATGGGGAGAGGTAAGAGATGAGAGATGCAAGAGACAAGAGGAAGGGCAAGCAGTCCCTTTTATAGTGAGTCAGGCACGCCTGTCTGTTGCCAAGCAACTGTGGGGCAGAGCCTAGAAGGAATGCTAACGCTATCTATCTACCTATCTATCTATTTATTGAGACAGAGTTTCTCTGTGTAGCCCTGGCTGTCCTGGAACTCACTCTGAAGATCAGGCTGTCCTCAAACTTAGAGATCCGCCTGCTTCTGCCTCCAGGGTGCTAGGATTAAAAGCATGGGCTGCCATGCCCACCTCTGAGATTTTTTTTTTTTAATAAAGAAAACATTGGATATTTATGGATATCTGTACATAAAACAAAACACCTTTCTAGAAGTCTTTAAACACCAGTCACTTCAAGCAGCAGAGAGGTGTCCCACATGAGAGCAAAATTGCTAGAAGCAGAAAATAAGTCTTCCACACCCACGCTGCAACCCTCAAGTGAGCTTTCTTTGGCCATCTACTTTTGTGTAGCAGTGCTTCAAGTGAGGCTCTTGGGGTGCTCTGTCCTCAGGCAGGCTGAGAACAGAGAAATCTGCTTGTTAATATTCATGGCAAATGTGCGTCCGTCCCTACATTGTTTGCTTCCAAAATAAAAGCTCATTTTGTACCCCCCCCAACCTCCTCTAAAAAGACACACATGGCATGTAAGATGTTTTTCTAAAGAAAGACATTGAAAAGACATTGCCTCGAGGTTTACTGAAGCGAAGCCTGTTTAATGTCATGCCTCCCCCTCCCCCACTCCAGTTCTTTTTAAGCAATAGGAGGACTGGTAATAGTTTTTTTCCCTTAAGAACCCAGATCTCCCAAATGCTGACATTAGGAGGAGTGCGAAGCCTGCATCCTGTTAAGACATATTCACACTTGTTAAGATGCCAGACACTGAATGCAGCAGAAATAGCAGTAGTTAGAAACAACAACCAGTCAGCCCTCCCCCTACCCAAAAACCTAAATACGAACCCCATAAACTTGGCTTCTGAGACCTTTATGGGTGTAAACAGAGGGACACCAGGGTTTGCCACAATTGGGTTTTTGAGGCATATTCTTAAGAAAGCACTCACTGTGGCTGTTACTGGAGATTGGCAGAATCTTCTTCTTATGACTCACCCAGAACATTTATAAATGTACAGGCCAACACATTTCACCACTGTCTCTGATGCTCAGAAGCTCATTTTCCAAGTGTGGTAGAACAGGAATATAAAGGCATCCTGGCCCCTACTCCACCCCCACCCTCCATCCCCACCCTCCACCCCCACCCTCCAGGCAAAACAGAAGAATTAGAACATTCTGTGAGATTTGGAGGACTGGAGAAGCTATTCAAACATTGCTCTTGTTTTAGTTTACTATCTAATAACACTTCTAGATGAGGCACTCGAAGTCCTCCTGTGACATCCTTTGTGGACTGAGCTCCTCCTGCTGCCTCATCTGATATCTTAGCTGCTTCCCAAATGGTTTTAGAGTTTCCCTCCCAGAGTGGAAGGTGTTAGGGTAGAGAATGCTTCTGGTCAAGAACCAAAGAATCTTGTTACTAGGTAGCAACCTGACATTCTAGTTGGGGCTCACCAGTCACTTGGTGTTATAGTTTGTATATTCTTGGCCCAGGAAGTGGCACTATTAGAAGGTGTGGCCCTGTTAGAGTAGGTGTGGCCTTGTTGGAATAGGTGTGTCACTGTGGGTGTGGGCTTTAAGACCCTCCTCATCCTAGCTGTCTGGAAGTCAGTCTTCTGCTAGCTGTCTTCAGATGAAGATGTAGAACTCTCAGCTCCTCCTGCACCATGCCTGCCTGGATGCTGCCATGTTCCCGCCTTGATGATAATGGACTGATCCTCTGAACCTGTAAGCCACCCCCAGTTAAATGTTGTCCTTATAAGAGTTGCCTTTGTCATGGAATTGTTTACAGCAGTAAAACTCTAACTAAGGCACTTGGCCAAGGGAATATGACCAGGAAGGTAGGCTCACCTAAAATGGTGCTGAAGAGATGGGCAGAATAATTAGTCCTTTCAAGAGATGCTTTACCTTTCCTTCCCAGAATCCCTAACCATAATGCAGAAGCTTACTGAATGCAGGCAAGTAAGGGCTGTAAGCCTGTCCACCTTTCTGAATTATTCAGAAAAGTTTAAGTTTTCCCACCCATTCTTCTGTCTCTTTTCCAGCGTGTCCCCTCCCGCCCCCCCATGTTTTGGGCTTCCCCAACATTATGAACTTTCTTATTCTTTGTGTAAGGCCTCCCTCATTGTTTTGTGGCTGCTTACAGGGCAGGCCCTTTGGCCCTCTCTTCTTCCTCTTTTCTTCATCCTCTTTCTCCAGGCAATTCCTGATATTTCCATGTTGTAGGCCTGGGCCTTTTCTCTTTTCAACCCTAGAAATGTCCTTGTGTTTCCATGAGTCCATTTTTAAATTCTTTATTAATGAGCCTAAGAGGTTTGAGAGGGAATCTCAGTCGCCCCCAACCCCACACACCAAATTCAATCCTTGTGAAACTTCGACCTTAGGGTTCTAGATTTCAGAACTCTGAGGTAGTAATTAGAGCATTGCAGTGTGCTGCAGGTCAGCTAATGTATCTCGTCAATGATACGTGCTGTTTTTTTCCTTTGCTTCTAGAAAATCCTTTCCTCTCATCACAACCTGAGCAGTGAGCAGTCACTCATAAGGTTCACTGACAAAGAAATGGCTGTCACATTTAATCTCGACAGGAAAGATAAGAAACTCGTTTTTGGTTGGCAATCCCCAAATGTATCCTTGTATTGCCTAAAAACGTGTTTTCTATTTCTCTTTAGCTTTCTCTTACATCCAAGGGAATTCATCACGTACTTCCGTCTTGCAGTGTTAGGAGGACATCTTCCCTGTGCCTTAGTTGAGAGATTGCTCAAGAGAGAGTTGCTCTAGCAGAGGAATCAAGTTCAGTTCTCAGCACTGATGTGGGAAGAGGCTCACAACTGCAGGTAACTGCAGCTCCAGGGATCTGATGTCCTCTTCTGGCCACTAAAGATCTCTCTTTCTCTCTCTCTCTCTCCTTCCTCCTCCTTCTTCTTTTTCTCTTCTTTTTCTCTCTTTCTTCTTCTTTGTCTTCTTCTTCCTCTCTCTCTCCTCTTTCTTTCTCATTCTCTTCCTCCTCCTTTTCTCTCTCTTCTCTCCTTTTTCTCTCTTTCTTTCATCTTCTTCTTCCTCCCCCCCCCCCCCCCCCCACAATTAAAATTATCTATAAAGCCAAATTGCTTGGGTAAAGAAAACTGAGGAGGTGGTAACCATAGCGGTTTGACAGCAGTAATGATTTTATACTTTACTTACAGATTTGGGCTTTTGGTTTTTTATAGCTTTTGCTATACATTTTGACTTTTGAAATAAATATTTCATTGAGATACTATCTTTTCTGATTACTCAGTCTTTGGGTTTTCTTTAGTTTGGGGCTTGTTTTTCCTGCTTCACCTTGTCCTATCCTCAATCTGTATACAAGAGGATGTATTCTGGTTAGGATACTCCCTTTCTACAGCTCCAGTTTGTTCCTCCAGACTTGACCTCAGAATTTCCATTTTCTGGTAAGAAGCAGACTGCTGGTTGCTTTGTACTGTGTTGCCAGTGGAATTGGAAAGTCCAAAGGGAACCATCTACAAGGAGAGAATGGAATTCCCAGCAATGTGCTGCAGGTGGAACAGGAAAGAAACGCAATGGCAACAAAAGTCTCCAGCAGAGAAGCCCCTCTGGCTGCCTTGTGTGTTGGGCAGAAGCAGAATCCCTTCCTTTTCTAATTGGTAACAGGAGGGAAAATCCTATGAAAGTTGCAACATTAACCATTTGCCAGGGGTATGGAGGAGCGGGAGAATAACTGGGGGGGTGCCCCTTTGGAGACAAACTTGACACTGTATAGTAAAGTATGACATCTGCAAAACTTGAAACTCAGACACCCCACGTCTTTGATCATATCCCAGGGAAACTCTCCAATCTGTGAACAGGGAGCTCTATGGGAATGTTCAGTGTGGTGTTGGCTGTCAAAGAGTCAATACACGAATAACAGATTTTGTGTGTGTTTATGGCAGAAGGGCGGATTTCTACCCTCTCACTGTGTATACGAGGATGATCTTGACATCCTCATTCTCTTGCCTCGATCTCCCAGTTGCTGGCTTGTGCCACCATCTCTGCATTCATAAACACTACTTTCCCAGGATAAATAATACATTATGAGTTATTCATTAAAATAAGTATTATATAGTAAGTAAAACGAAGGAATTAAATTTACCTTGTTTTAACATACATAAGTCTCAAAAATAAATTCTAAAATTTAGGTGACAATGTGCAAAGAGTGAACTTGCAAAATGATAGGAATCTGGAAAATAGTACATCAGGTCCTCCCAAAGTCAAATATAGACGTACCATAGTATATAGCAATACACCCAAAATACCTGAAAACTGGGCCTTAAACAAATGTTTGTATCGCCACTTCCCTGGCTTTGCTGTGTGTAGCTAATGAGGGTGAGCATTACTCAAACACTAGCGGACAGAGGCATGGACTAAGAAATACAAAATTACACACAGAGGAATATTTTTGGCCCTTAAACAGGAAGGAAAAATCAAGATGATGATGCACACGGGGAATTCCAATACTTAAAGGGCTGAGGGAAGGAGATGCTATGTCTGAGGCCAGCCAAGCTCAGCTGTAGGGAAAATTATAAGTCAACCTGGACTGCCTATTGAGAACTTGTCTCTAACGAAAGGGTGGGGAGGGCTGGAGAGATGGCTCAGCGGTTAAGAGCACTGACTGCTCTTCAGGAGGTCCTGAGTTCAAATCCCAGCAACCACATGGTGGCTCACAACCATCTGTAATGGGATCTGATGCCCTCTTCTGGTGTGTCTGAAGACAGCTGCAGTGTACTTACATATAATAAATAAATAAATCTTGGGGCTGGAGCGAGCAGGGCTGGAGCAAGAAGGAAAAACCAAACCAAAACAGAAAGAATAAAGAAAGGGTGGGGAACTTCAACTGGAAGACATGTTCAGGGAAACCAGCCAATCATGCAAGGACAAGTGCTGCGTGACTCAGTTCCCCTGGGGATAGAAGAGTGATGTGAGGCATAAAGACAGTCAGTACAAAGTCTGGGAGGAGAATGGGAAAGGAGTCCCACGAAGAAAGTAGGCATGTGCCGAGGCTACCCCACGAACATGGTTATATAATGAGCAGGGTGCACCTAATGTTACTGAGCTATGACTTAAACAAACAAAAGATTTGTACCATCTGAATAGAAGCCACGCTATGAACTGTGTGCTCAAAGGTAGGCAAACGAAATTTTATGTTTTGCATATATATTTTTTTTAATAGTGAAAGCCAGGAGAAGTGGCACACACCTTTATTCCTAGCTCTCCAGTGACAAAGGCTGGCAGATCTTTGTGAATTTGAGGCCAGAATGCTCTACCTAGCAAGTTCCGGGCTAGCCTGAGCTGAAGAGTTAGACCCTGTCTCAAACAAACAAACAAACAAACAAACCAACCAATGAGAAGATAAAAGTGTGGATCTGAGGAAACTTGGGGGGGGGGGCAAATGAGGCAGAATTGAATACAATCAAAATACATAGTATGAGGTTCAAGGAATTGATAAAAATGAATATTATAAAGAGAAAACGGAGTCAAAAACCAGGCTTCAAAAGAGCACATCACATGTGAGTCGTACATATTTTATGAACATACACCTGTGGACAGCACTGTAAGCACTGTGGAAATTGTGCACTCATTGCTATGAAGAACACACACTGCTTTTAGAAAGAGACATGGAGGGGAAAGAGATGGGCTAGAGTTGGTGGTAGAAAATAAAGGTCAAATTTTCTCCACAGCCTTCTAAACAAAATGGCTAAAGTCTCCAAGGCGAACACAGTCATGTGATCAGCTTGATGGCTCCGTCGTACCAGTATGCAGCTTTAACTCGTTGTACCATTCTCTACATTCAAAACAGTTCAGTACTCAAAGTAAAAAAGAAAACAGCAGACGACCTTAATAGTTCTGCAGCCTTGGCTGCCCTATCATTTACCATGTGCTAGAAGAAGCCCACTTTTAGATAAAATAGATGAAAGGCCATGGGGCCTAGCACGAGCCTCAGCAAACTCAAAAGAGTGGGTTTCGCGCTCACTTTGGTACTGGGAAGCAACCTGCTTTCTTGGCTTCATGGTTCTTTTGTTTTGTTTTGTTTTTTGTTTTTTGTTTTTGGATGAGGAATGAGTTATCAGTTCTGTGAAGGTCAGTGCAATCAAATGGCCAGCTTTTCCACCCTTACCATGCAGGTCTTCCTTCCCAAATGCTGTTTTGACCTGGTAAATTTCTATTGATTATGCACATTCTCGATGATGCCATTTCCTATAGAGGTCTGACCATCCTCTATATTCACCATATTCATTTTGATGGCAATATTAAGCTTTAAACTCTATTCAGGTATATTACTCATACAATACATATAGCTATTATATGAAAATAATTTTCATAAAAACTTGGTGAGCCTTCCAAAGATTGGCAGAAGGTAACACAGTGTAAGTGTGCAGGCTGCTAATTAATATTGTTGATCTTGATAACCCAACATTGATGGAACACCTAATCCTTTGTAGTCCTTGTTTTCTTTGTCTATAAAAGGAGGGAGGTAACACGCCCTACTTTATAGTGAACAATAAGTACATGCGTGTAAAACGCCATAGCCACCACGTTGTGAGTATCGTAAACTGGTAGCTCCTGTTATTTTGCTTTTATGTGTTCAGCACACCTGTAGAAAACAATAGTTAAAATGAGGGCTTTGTTAGAAGACTTTTCTTGATAAGCCTTGGATATGGCTTGGAGATTCAACAAGAATTCACTTGTCAGAAGCCTGTTTTCTGGGGTGGAAATGTGGTCTACGAAGGGATTATGGCAGCACAGGCTTCTAGTTTCCTATTTTTGAGATTGAGATCCTTATTTCTATAAATGATCTGAGCATCTGTCATGAGCTCTTGCAAAGACCTGAACTGCTAGAACCAGAACTATGACTTTGGACGTTCCCTCTGAAATTGTGAGCTGAATAAACTTGTGGTTTGAATGAGAAATGTCCCCCATAGGCTCATGTACTTGAACATTTAACCCTTTGTTGGTGCCACAACAGGGGAGGTTATGAAACATTTAGGATTCGGTGCCTTGCTGGTGGAAGTACATCACTAGGGCTGGACGTTGTGGGTATTTTATAGACTTCCCTCATCTCCAATATTGGAGCTGAAGATTTGATCTGTTCTGCTTCCTGCTCCAGCCAACTGCTGCCTGCTGTTATAGACTCCTTCTTTGGAATCAGAAACCAAAATAAACTTTCTTCTGTCTAAGTTGCTTTTGGCTATGGTATTTTATCACAGTAACAAAAAGCAACTAGTACAAACCTCTTTTCTTTATAAAGTGAGCTTGCCTCATATATTTTATTATAGCAATTTAAAGAGGACTGATATGCTAACTATAGTTTTGACTATAGTCAAAACTATATGTATAACTTGGGGAAGTTTTTATAGATATTTTAAAATGTTCTGTATTACTAGAGTCACAATGTCTTTTTACATGGATCTGTGTAAATTTGCCAGGTATAAACTATGAGCTATGTCTTACTTTCTTAATGGCCAATAATCAGTTTGAAAAAGCTTCCATTTTCCCTAATTTTATTAACCATACCATCTTGCTATAGACTTATCTTGAAGAAGCCATTTTTTTCAGGCAGCTAAATTTTATTTCAGGTCTTGACAATAGTATTGCGGATTTTTCAATACTAATGTCTACTGTTTCACTGCCCCCCCCTTTTTTTTTGGTAAGCTATAGGAATATAAGCTGCAGTCAGTTCGTCCTATGGTTCTTGGGTGAAAGATTCAGAATAATGTAGCAACTAGTCCTATTATTCGTTGGTGTTGTATGGCATTAACTAAAAGCACAGGGAAGAGAACAGAAACAAGGGAGTGAAGAACTCAGTGTCACTGTTTATTTAATTTGCATTGTGTTCTGATTTGATTTCTATTGCTGTGACAAAACACTCTGACCAACTTAAGAAAAAAACAATGCTTCCACTTCTAGGTCATAGCCCAACAGTGTAAGAAGTCAGAGCAAGAATTAAAGCAGGAACTTGAGGCAGAAATCATGGAAAAATGCTATGGACTGGTTCCCTTACAGGTTTGTCTTTAGCTAGTTTTCATACCCAGCTAGGGCCACCTTCCAAGGGAATGGTGCTGCCCACAGTAGGCTGAGCACTCCTACATCAATTATCAATGAAGATAACTACCTGCAAGCATACCCACAGGCCAATCTGATCTGGGCACTACTTAACTGATATTTCCTTCTCAGGTGACTTGTAAAAGGTAACTAGAATGTATTGATGCTTAGTTTTCCTAGGAGTAAATACAATATATTATATTATTGAACATCTACTGCTTACATCCTTCTTGGGAATATTTATTATCATTTTTTGTCTTCTTCATTGCTTTTTCTACTTCCAATCTAGAGAAGAACCATATACCCAATGGCCACCCTTCAACTGCATTAATAATGCTGTATGGTTCTAGAAATTATTGATTGTTCATGCCTCTGACACCAGTGATAACCTCTTGAAAAGTTAAATGGAAGTTCCCCAAGTTATTAAACTCGAGCTTATGGGATTTTGTTAACCCTCAGCAGAGGAAGCTGCATTAAAAATTTATTCTGATACATAGCAATGAATATGTGTGTGATCTGAAACGAGAGGTTTCTAGGGAAAACATGACAGGTGAGAAGGCAGAAATTCTGGGTTATATTTATCACTGTTTCCCAGGTTACTTTGACCTTGAAAAAGCAACTCTTCCCTGGGCTTCATTTTTCCCACGAGTTAAATGAAGATGACAATACCCATTAGCTTTCACATATGTCTACCTTAAAAAGAAAGGAATTGCTCTCAGGATGAATGAGATGATGTTTGTAAACAGCTTTGAGCTCTTGGGGTGGCAGATGTTCTATAAATACAAATTATTAATAACGTATTTGTACTGATAATTGCAGGCAATGTTAGCAGTGCGGGAGTAAAGAAGTCATCGGTTACATGGTACATGCAATGGGAGGAACTGTGGGATAGAGCACTGTGGAATAGAGATGCTGGGTTCATGGAAAACCTGAAAAGCCTACCATGAAATTAGAATAGCTCCCACCACGGTGATAGAAAGGAGTTGTGCTAAGATATTTCTGCTTATTAGGGCAAGAAGATAACTTAGGATGTCTCAGTATTTATATTGTGTTGTAGAGGATAGCTGCAAGCCTGGCAATGTGAGATGAAATTTGCAGCTGAGTGTCAGAGTTCAAAGAAGCAGAACCTTTCTCCACCCTGCCTGTGGCAAACACAGCTCTTGAAAGCTCAGCTGACTTCTCCTTTATTCTCTGCCAATCATTAGTGAGCATCTTCCCTTTCCATCAATGGAATGATTTGTGGTTTTCCTATCATTTACTTTTCATATAACGATCATTTATTTGTCCTGGTTCTCTTTGATTGGTGACTTTTACAGTCTCCTGCCTTCCGCTTTCTGGCTTTGGTTTCTGTGAAGAGAGTCTCTTCTCTTGTGATCCCTCTTCTCAGTGGCTCTCTCTCCCTTGCTCCCCAATCTTGTGTTTTAACACACTAATAAGGAGGATTCAGGCAGCACAGTAAGGTTGGCTATCTAATAGAGACATGAAGCATCCCCCTAGGAAAGGTTTGCTTCAAGCCAAGTTTGTAGCCCTACTCAGGCTCAATGGCATGCCTTGTTTGGCATCAGATACTGTCACTACAAGAAGCTGCAGGAGGGATGGTCCTGGCATTACACAAGGAATGGGAATAAAAAGAGAAAATGACCCTTGAACCTCTAGCTCAGGAATAGCTGTGATGGCAGCAGTTTGAAGAGTTATGTAGACAGTGTACTCATGAATTAAGGTAAAGGAGTTGAGAACAATGCTCAGGATACAGCTGTTTACTCTTTGTAAATCAGATAGTTTCTTTAGCTCTTATTTCCTTTGAATGGTTGAAAGCAATGGCAGATAAGGAACATGGCCACCTTGCTTCATTTGTTCCAACATATATATATAAACACATAATACAATATATTATGTATTATATGTTATATTTATCTATTATGTGTTACGTATTATATACCATATTATATGTTACATGTTACATGCTGTATATTGTATGTTATGTGTCATGTGTCATATGTTACATATAATATTATATATTATATAGATAGTCTTTTGTTATTAAGATTTAAGTGTTTTTATTCATTTTTTTTAAACTTAAAAAATTTATTATTGATTTTTTTTATACTCTATTTACATTTCAAATGTTTCCCCCTCTCCAGATCTCCCCTTTGGAATCATTTTATCCCCCGTCCTCCTGCCTCTATGAGGGTATTCACCCACCCACCCACCCACTCTCATCTTCCCTCCTTGGTATTCCCTTATACTGGGGCATCTAACACCCTCAGGTCCAAGGACCTCTCCTCCCCCTGATGGCTAACAAGACCTTTCTCTGCCACATATGTGGCCAGCACCATGGGTCCCTCCATGTGTATTCTTTGGTTGGTGGTCCAGTCTCCGAGAGTACCAGGGGCTCAGGCCAGTTGACACTGTTGCTCCCTCCATGGGGCTGCCAACTCCCTCCGCTCCTTCAGTCCTTTCTTCAACTCCTCCATCTGGGATCTCACGTTCAGCCCAATGGTTTCTGTGAAATGAATCTTGGGTATTCCGAACTTTTGGGCTAATAACCACTTATCAGTGAGTACAAACCGTGTTCATTCTTTTGTGACTGCTTTATCTCGCTCAGGATATTTTCAGGTTCTATCTATTTGCCTGTAAATTCCATGAAGTCATTGTTTTTAATAGCTGAATAGTATTCCACTGTGTAAATGTACCACATTTTCTGTATCCATTCCTCTGTTGAGGGACATCTGGGTTGTTTCCAGCTTCTGGCTATTATAAATATGGCTGCTATGAACATAGTGGAGCATGTGTCTTTACTACATGTTGGAGCATCTTCTGGGTACATGCCCAGAAGTAGAATAGCTGTGTCCTCAGGTAGTATTATGGTCATTTTTCTGGGGGTCCACCAAACTGATTTCCAGAGAGGTTGTATCAGCTTACAATCCCACCAGCAATGGAGGAGTGTTCCTCTTTCTCCACATTCTCGCCAGCATCTGCTGTCATCTGAGTTTTTGATCTTAGCCATTCTGACTGGTGTGAGGTGGAATCTCAGGGTTGTTTTGATTTGCATTTCCCTGATGACTAAGGATGTTGAACATTTCTTTAGGTGTTTCTCAGCCTTTCCTCAGTTGAGAATTCTCTGTTTAGCTCTGTTCCCCGTTTTTTGATAGGGTTATTTGGATCTCTGAAGTCTAGCTTCTTGAGTTCTTTGTATATATTGGATATTAGCCCTCTATCAGATGTAGGATTGGTAAAGATCCTTTCCCAATCTGTTGGTTGCCATTTTGTCCTATTTACAGTGTCCTTTGCCTTACAGAAGCTTTGTAATTTCATGAGGTCCCATTTGTCGATTCTTGATCTTAGAGCATAAGCCATTAGTGTTCTGTTCAGAAACTTTCCCTTGTGGCTGTGTGTTCGAGACTTTTCCCCACTTTCTCTTCTATTAGATTCAGTGTATCTGGTTTTATGTGGAGGTCCCTGTTGTTATTCTTAAATACCCATGATTTAAAACAATCTTTGGACTTCTTTTTTACTTTAGTCACAAGCTTACTACATAGCACAGGCTGGTCTTGAACTCAGGATCCTCCCATCCTATCCCCCAGAAAGCTAGGATTATTGGTATGTGTGACTATGCTCAGATTATGTCTTGATTTTGCTGACACTTCTAAACTTTTCTTTTCTAAAACTATATTTCCTAATTCTGTGTGTTTTACTCTCTGATTTTTCTTATTCTTAGTACTTTACTCACTTTTCCTGAACTGAAGAAAACACAGTCATATAATGAAAATTCAATATATTACTGCTAGTTTCGAAACATAAAAGAGACTCTAATCACATGATTATTGAAATGCTGATTTTAAAGACAACAAAGAATATACTTTTTAATTCAAATCCTCATCAGCAGTTCTAAAACCTGATCATACTCTAGACTACAAAGTCCTCCCATTTGAGGGAGAGTCAGGTTCTTTAACCAGTGTGGACCATTGTAAGTAAACTACACATCCAAGAATATATGGGTATCACAAATTGGAGTTAATGGGTTTTGAGAGAGAGAGAGAGAAAGAGAGCACAAAGTTGGGTTTGTTGAGAAGAGTGAGTGAATCAGGAGTTGGGGAGGGGATGAATATCATAAAAATATATCGTACAAAGTTCTCAAATAAGTAATGACAAATATTTTAGGATACCTCATCATCCTGTCTGAGACATTAGCATTTCTCAGCCATAACAAGCCAAATGCTTTCTTGGTACCTTTTGGATGGAAGGGCTGATAAAAATTGGAACAGAAAGCTGAAGAAAATTAAATATAAAACACTACCTATAAAAATTTCAAAGATGTGAATGAAGTGTCTCCTAAAATCTATTCCTTTGCAATATTTAATTAAACAAGAATAAAAATAATCTAGACATTTTCCTCAAGAAATAGGAAAAAGAGCATGCTGCTAATATTCCTTCTTAGGGCAGACTAAGCAATGACCACCCCTTTCTCTGAGGGTCTCAATAGCAAACCAAGGTGGGATTCTAACAAAAATCATCCAGGAAACCAGTGAATTTATTGGGCTTCCTTATGGAGACTAGGTGAGGGGTTAGTTACAAAGCTGTAAATACTTCTCCCTGACTAGCCACACCTGAAAAGCCTTACCTGACAGGGATGAGGGCTTCCCTACAGTCACACAAATGAAACCCCTATTCTAGTCTTCACTGGCCTCTATATATTCTGTCCCTTTCCCCCCAGGCCATATGCAGAGTTGCCAGTTGGTAGAGAGCAGCTGGGTACTAAAGGGAGACTCTCATGCCCTGTTCTGCTTCTTTATGCAGGCAAGATAGGGGCTAAGAAAATGGGGTAGAGGGATTGAAGTGAGGAGATGCAGGAGGAGTAGAGAGTCAGGACAGCAGCTTACACCATTAACCAACCCAACTGGAATGATCTTTTACAAGGGGGTGCCGGTGAACTCCCCAACACAGCAGCTGTTTGACTGGTGAACAGTCACGTACAGAAGCAATGGCCAACTAAATACAAAAGCAATGAAAATAAAGAACCAAAGTAAGAGAAACAGTGAGACAATGATAGTCAATAATAAATGTAAATGCTGTGGGGGTTTGTGTTGGGATTCAGACCCAGGACAAATGGCTGAGGTGCATATTTTACCTACAAAAGCAGACCTGGTCTCTGGGTTTTCCCAGCATCCTTCAGCCTTCTTGGGGGCATGGCTGTTGTACCCCACCCTCTACCCTAAACTTTTAAGTCTGGGGGTGGGGGGTGGGGGTAGGGACCAGGGGCTTGAGCTTTCCCTCCTCTAGACGCTCTTCCCTTTATAATGCAGACATTTTGGGTTCTTTTCTCCTCTCTCACTCTTTCCACATTTTCCCTCTCTCTGACTGTGCTCTTTCTTTCTCTCCCTCCTCCCCCCAGTCTCCCTTACCACAGCTACTTTCCTGGGCTCATTTCTTAGGACCCGGCTGGAGCCCTAGAGCAGCTTCCCAATAAACCTGCCTTTATAGTTTAATTGGGTTTGAATTGGCTCATTTCACCAGTGGATAATACTTACCAATTTGAATTAGGATACTCATAGGGTCACATATTTGAATGTTTGGTCTCCAGTTGCTGAAACTGCTTGAGAAGGATTTGGGCATATGGCCTTGTTGGAAGAGATACACTGATGGGCTTTGAGGTTTCAAAAACCCATGCCAGTTAGCTCTCCCTCTGCCTTATGATTGTTGCCTCAAGATGTGAGCTCAAAGCTACTGCTCCAACTATGCCAGCATGCTTATTGCTACCCACCGTGATGGTCAGGAACTTACTCTCAGAATTTATAATAATTCATTCTTCTGTAAGTTGCCTTGTCGTGATGCTTGGTCACAGCATTAGAAAAGTAACTAAGACAAATATTAAAACAGAAAAAGATTAAAATAATAAAAAATAAATAAAAAAATATGTAGATTTAGGAAATGCATGTAAGAATTTTTCAAAATGAGGGCCAAGGAGATGGCTCAGTTAGTAAGTGATCACTACAAAAGCCTGAGGATCTGAGTTCAGATCCCCAGTGCTCATGCAGAAAGCCAAGTGTGGGTTGCCCATGCTTGTAATCTTAGTGCTGAGGAGGCAGAGATAGGAGAACTTTTGAAGCTCACTAATCTTGCTGAATCAGTCAGCTTCAGGTTCATAAGAGACTGTGTCTCAAAAAATAAAGTAAAATGTAATGGACACTAGACATCAAACAGACACACCTACATACACACATACACACAGACACACGCACAAGTGTGTAAATATAAAAACGTGCATACATATACCTCTCCTGACATATATAAAAAGAACTTAGTACAAATTTATTTACTACTTTTATGTGTATGTCCTTGGAAAAGCTTATGTGTATCATATGTGTGTTGAAGTCATTGCAGGCCAGAAGAGGGCATCAGTTTCCCTGGAGTTGGAATAATAGGTAGTTTGTGAGTCACCGGGTGGGTGCTGGGCATTAAACATAGGTCCTTGGCATGAGCAGCAAGTGCTCTTAGCTGATGAGCCATCTCTCCAGCCCCATAGAGAGCTTTGAAAAGGCTTTACATGAAATCA
>JADRCH010000115.1:2214783-2317471 GCA_019843965.1 Rhynchomys soricoides | reverse complement strand
CAAGAATAGTTAACAGGAGCAGGAGAGAAAAATATAAAATGTAAGGGGAACCATAGTCAAAAAGTAAATATCGTGATTGTGTCTTTATGGATGCCAAGCAGAATTGCAGGATTAGATTAATGGGTCCCTGAAATGTTATGAATGATCAAAACAGATTTAAGTGAGTTGAAAACCTGAGTGGATGACTCCTTCAGATATAAGTATTAGAAGGGAAAGCATTAGCACAGAAACCTGAGGTGGATCAAAGGAACAAAATTAAAATGCCAAATCAGACCAACACACGTTTGAGACTCCAATAGCCAATAAAGGATGTGTGCCTCCAGTAAGTTAGGGAACGGAAGTATTTGGTGGGTGTGCAATAGTTAGTAGCAGTGGCCTGTTCAGAGATTCTGTTGTAGTTTCTTGGAGTCTTTTCTCATGTTTTTGAGGTCTGTGCCTCTCTCTCTTGACTTGGAAGTGCAGAACTGATATAACCAATGACCACACCAGACCCAAACAAAGTCCCTGACCCCAGTGATTCACTTCAATAGAAAATAAGCTAATTTCAGATTTCTTACTTGTCCTATGATTCTAATTAACTTAATATAGAATGAATTCACGTTCTGTGAGGGATTTGAAAAGAAACTCTTTTCAAATGATCTAAGTTACAGATAAGTTACATGTTGATGGTTGAACATTTGCATTTATTTGAACCTTCCTATGTATTAGACATGACGAGTAAATTTTACATGTTATTTTACTTAACTTTTAAAATAACCTTGAAAGAAGAGCCATATTCCGTTCTACTTATACAGAAATAAATAGAATGGTTAAGAAAATTTCCAAAGACCATATGGCTATAAAACTCCTTTTAACCACTGCCCCGCAACCATCATAGGCTTGGCACAGTAGTAATCACTCTCCCGACACTGATCAACCCACATGCAATATAACCTATACATCAAGGCATATGGCAGCTTCTGAATATTCAAGATGGATCTGCTGCTTTATCTTGTACGTTCACTATATTTTTACTTATTTTTAAGACATAGGTTGACACTTTTAATATAAAGAAGAAAATACAATTAGTGAAAACTATAAAAAAGTAGAATTGTTAAGACTCTAGGTCAGCAGTCACCACTGTTAATATTTCATTTTCCTTATCCTCTTATCCTCAATGCTGTATGTTCCATGTCTATTTTAAATTTCTTTTTTAAAAAAACAAGTACCAAATTGAACACACTGTTTTTGGCCGTGTTTTCCCTTTCATGTAGTAGATACAAGTAGTTTCATGCTGTCTCTAAGTGAACGATTTCTCAAAACTGTTTGAATGACAAAATTTAACTCCAGCGGTAGATCCCTGTCATCAGAATGGCAATAGGAGACTGAGGGTTCTTAGGGCAAGCAGTTATCAGACAGTATACATTCAAGGTATCTGCAGGCGTAATTCTCTAGCGTAAGTTACCCCCAACTTTTGAATAGCGTCTTGTGTCTGGACCTCTCTTTGTCACCGGCATCTGGGATGATGACTACAGAACAGTGACTCTGGGACCCGAAAGAGCCTATGTAGAAATTTCCCTTCTCTGTTGCTCAGTTTTCAACTTCCATACTTCTGTGGGGATGAGGAAGAAGGTGGCATATGCATCAGTTATTATGTCAAAGGTGACCTGTGTTTACCTGCTTTTGACATTAAAACTAGCCTGGCTTGCTTTAAAGCAGTTGGCAAATTCTCCTTTTGGCTTGCAGCCACTGAGCCCAAGACAACCCTGGACATCATCAACTACCCATATTGACTACTGCATTGCATGTGTTTCCAAGAACTACTGTGAAGCACTGTCACCGACTAGGTGGTGGCTTGCAATACTTGTTTATTCTCTGACAGTGTAGAAGCCAAGATGTCCACAGAAGCAATTCCCTCCGAAGGACTGGGTCCTTCTTTGTCACCTGGAACTTCAGTGACTTTTGGCACCCTTGTGAAAAACACTTTAACCTGACTTTATTACCACATGGCCATTCTCAATGTGTAGTTTTTCTTCTGTTTCTTAAAAGAAACATCACTGGATTTGGGTCCATACAGATAAGCAAAGATGAGCAAGGTGTTTTACCATTGTAGTAACTACTGTCTCTGAGACTTACCTCTGACAAGTTACCTCACTTCAGTGAGTCCCAGTGGCTTCACAGAGGAACCCTGAGAAGCAGCTGCCATATAATTTAACAGTAGAAGTACAGTGGATCTGAATCTGCAGATATCTTCCCTGGGCACAGGATACTATCAATTTCCTCTCTTTCCCCACTCTGAATCGGAATCAGTTTGTTGACAACCAACAAACTGAGATCCAGTATATGCTGATATTCCCTTCTCCGTTTGCTCTGTTGATATGCAGAGACGTGACACAAGCATGAGTTATTGTCACACTTCAGAAAAATGGTGGCACTCAGACAGGAGTATATCATCAAAATACAAAATCATCATATGGCCTACAAAGAAACTCTCAACGCCAGCTCCTCTAAAGTGGCTGCAGCCTTTAAAGGGTGATTCCGTTTTACAGTCATGAATTGGATTGGGGAGTGTCCTGGCTTCTCTGCTCTCAGATCTTAACATTAGGTGCAGCTTCCAATGAGTGATGGGTGTGATCTCATATGTCCATGACTATTTTTCAACAATTCAGATGCATTCTGTCCTCCCATTCACTGGGGATACTACCATGAGTTGTCATCATGAAGTAATCTGTCGTGGATAGTTACATTTTCTTCTAATTCTTCCAGCTTTTAACTGCTTCTTAGCCTTTATGAGCTCAGCTTCATTTCATACTGCTATTAAGGTTTTTGTTTTTGTTTTTGTTTTTTTTTTGCCTCTGTAATATTTAAAGATGTGTTTTTTTCCTGCCTTTTAATCTGAAGGGCAAGTCTTATAATTCACCTTCACAATTAGCAACACATTAAAGCCAAATTACAAGGTATCACTTTGCAAAACTTCTAACAGCTTTAGGAGTTGAGGAGGGTGGGGTTAGGAAACTGGTTTTGGCTGTTGTGTGTTTTCATCCACTTGTGGTCATAGGGTGTTATATTCAGTGACATCTAGAAGCCATATGCCAAGAGTGATGCTCCAGTTTGATTCACCCACTTATTGCTGTCCTTGATATCTTCACAGAACGGCTCATGTTCTCTGGCTGTAGACTATAAACAATTTTCTTGTTTTCACTGGTGCTAGAGTTTGGCTGAAACATAGTGTGGAATTAGTTTAAGCATCAAGTAAAATGATATATGATATGTGAGTCACTTTATGAAAACAGCTGACAATCAAAGCCTGAGTAGATTTCTGCTGCCTTTTGTTTTATTCTGATGACAAGCTAAAGTATTTGGCAAAAAACAAACCCAAACAAAATAACCTCAAACCTGTGCTTGCCTCCCATTGTCAAACTTAAGGGGTGGCAGAATCAAAACAATATATGTATATTTGTATACATGAACATTGGTATTACAAGTGTTGTTGAACAATAAAAGACCTTACCCACAGGTTCTCATTACTTTTATTTCAATATCATATTTTAATATCATATAGGGCTAGATGAATTGCTCAGCAGTTAAAAGCACTTACTGCTCTTGGAGAAGACCTGGGTTTGATTCAGCACCCACATAAGGTGGCTTACAACTACCTGTAACTCCAGTTCCAGGGACAATTATATGATCTGGCCTTCATATTCCCTTGCATGCACATGGTACATACATACACTTGTGCATGCACACATACACACACACTAAATCAATAATTTAAAACAAATATCTTTGCTTTATGAGCAATGTATTAAAACATGTCTTATATTCTGTACTTATTTTCGGCTAATATTCACTTATTAGCGCACTTATTAGTGAGTTCATACCATGCATATCCTTTTGAGTCTGAGTTACCTCACTCAGGATGATATTTTCTAGTTCCATCCATTTGCATGAAAAACTCATTATATTGTCATTCTTAAAAGCTGAATAGTATTCCATTTTGTAAATGAACCACATTTTCTGTATCCATTCTTCTGTTGTGGGACATCTGGGTTGTTTCCAGCTTCTGGCTATTACAAATAAGGCCTCTATGAACATAGTGGAGCATGTGTCCATGTAGCACGGTGAGGCATCTTTTGGGTATATTTCCAAGAGTGGTATAGCTGGGTCTTCAGGTAGATCTATTTCCAATTTTCTGAGGAACCTCATATTGATTTCCAGAGTGGCTGTACAAATTTGCAATCCCACCAGCAATGGAGGAATGTTCCTGTTTTTTCACATCCTTGTCAAAATGTGCTGTCACCTGAGTTTTTCATTTTAGCCATTCTGATTGGTGATCAGATTGTTAAGGTGGAATCTCAGGGGCGTTTTGATTTGCATTTCCCTGATGACTAAGGATGCTGAACCTTTCTTTAGTGCTTCTCAGCCATTCAGGATTTCTCTGTTGTGAATTCTCTGTTTAGCTTTATACCTTATTTTTTGATTGGGTTGTTCAGTTTTTTCCCCCCCCCTGGAGGTTAGCTTCTATAGTTCTTTATATATTTTAAATATTAGACCTCTGTCAGATATGGGGTGAAAGTTCAAAATATCTAGGATATAATCCACAGAACTCAAGAATGATAGCAAGCAGAAGGGCCCAAGTGAGGCAAGTGAGGATGCTTCAATTACACTTGGATGGGGGAAGAAAATAATTACAGAGGGAGGGAGGGACCTGGGCATGGAGACAGGGGAGGGGGAAGGGAAAGGGAGAACATGGTATGACGTGGGGGAGTGGGACACAGGAAAGAAGCTCTGAGGGCCAGCAGAATGAAAAGAAATATGCAACCTGGTGGGAGAGGAGACCCTCTAGAAAGCACCAGAGACTTGGAAGGTGAGAGACTCTCAGGACTCAAAGGGACAGATTTTAGATGAAATGCCCAACAGTGGGGAGAGGGAACTTGTAGTGTCCACCACCAGTAGAAAGCAAGGCATCCAGTGGTGGGATGGAGTTGACATCCTACAGTAAAAACTCTGACCCAGAATTGTTCCTGTCTAAAAGAACTGCAGGAACAAAAATGGAGAAGAGACTGAGGGAAAGGCATTCCAGTGACCAGCCCAATTTAGAATCTATGTCGAGGTGAGGATCCAAGGCCTGACACTATTACTGATGCTATCTATGGTGTGCTTACAGACAAGAGCCTAGCGTGGCTGTCCTCTGAGAGGCCCAACCAGCAGCTGACTGAGACAGAAGCAGATACTTAATACCCAAACTGTTGGATTGAAGTCAGGGATCTCTCAGACACTGACCCATCAACCAGGCAGCATACATGCTGGTCCAAGGGCCCATTACATAAATAGCAGAGGACTGCCAGGTCTGGCCTCAGTGGGAGAAGACTCTCAAGAGACTTAAGGCCCCAGGGAGTGGGGGAGGACTGGAGGGGTGGGGAGGGGAATGGGATAAGGAACTATGGGCGGGCGGATCAGGAGGGGGCAATGATTGGACTGTAAAAAAAAAGTAGTTTTTAAAAATGTCTTGTAACTGTGGGCTGTCTTAAATTACTTTGATTAAATCTAAAAAGGAGGACAAAAATAAGATTGGACATTCAGTTTCCTGAGTTGATTGATGTAAGCAAATCAAGGATTTTTTTTTTTTTAAAAAAAATACAAATACAGTGTTGTTAAATAATGAAACTCTTAAAAAAATAATCTGCCCTTAATCTGTCTAGGTAAAATAAATAAATAAATAAATAACCACTACTAGAATATATTAGGAATATCTAATTTCAAAGGCGTCAGCCACTTGTTCTTAATGAAGAACATATAGACTTGGAATCATACAATTCATTTAAAGGCATAATCAAAGAATAAGAAAAGGGAAGTGACTGGATCCTCCCCTCATATGGCCTCAGAAAGAATAAAAAGTAAAAGGAAGAGAAACCTAAAACTTGTGGTGATGGGCTGGAGAGATGGCTCAGAGGTTAAGAGCACTGGCTGCTCTTCCAGAAATCCTGAATTCAATTCCCAGCAACCACACGGTGGCTCACAACCGTCTGTAATGGGATCTGATGCCCTCTTCTGGTGTGTCTGAAGATAGCTATAATGTACTCATATACATAAAATAAAATAAATAAACCAAAACTTGTTGTATGGCATTATTAAATCATAATGCAGGGTTTAAAATGCATATGAAATGTTTGTTTATGTCACTCCAAAAGTCAGCCTTTGTGTTTTAGAAAAGGCTCAGGGCTCCCAAATGTGATTGTTATAAGAGCAACAACAGATACTTGCATATTTCTATCCTTTGCTGGCATCACATAGAAGCAGGGACACACACATGCACACGCATGTACACCCACATGCATGTACGCCAACAACACCCAGCAATACCACTGCAAATTAGATTGATATGTTTTCTCATTTATCCTCTAGTGTTCAAATCATTCATGCCAACAGACTAATGCTTTGGGGGGAAACAAGAATCAGTTTTCTTTGTATATATTTCATGTTCCAAGTTCTTCTCTTCAAAACTGTCAGCAAAATTTACCCTAAATTGAATGATTTAAATTAAAACTTTGTGTCCCTCAATTTTTTCAGATTTTTTTGTTGTCTATTGTCAACTGAGGCAGGGAAGGCTTTGGTGAAATTCCTCAATGATTCCATCAAGAGCAGGATCAAGCAAGCAAGAGAACCATGCAGCAAAGCTCAAATACTGGGAAGTGGGTCAACTTTCTGTAGTAGCAAGATACCCAGAGCTAAGCCAGGTTGAGGAGTTTGAAATTGTCATTTAAGGGGATTCTTTTAACCTATTGCTTGGGGGGTTGGGGGGGAAGTCACTGACAACTATTTGTCTTCTCAAAGACACTGCTATCCAATACTTCATCCTGCAAGCTGAAGAATATATTTAATTCCAGAGAAAAGCCTTTCAGCACCCCGAGAAATCCTTTTTGTTCAAAACTAATCAATTTTTGCTTTGTGCACAAAAGTAAAATACTTTGTCAAACTCTCTGCAGAAATCCTTTTAGCTATCTTAAAAAATACATTTGGTGCAACGTCGGCTGGTTTCTGTTATATGGGCAAAAATTTACTTTGTCAAATTATATTCTTCAGAAAGCCTTTCAGCTGACTTAAAAATCCATTTTGTGCAAAACAATGACCATGCATCAGCCCAGAGTGATCGCACTGTAGTTACTTAGCCTGGAAAATGGCAGCAAAATGTCAGCTGAAATGAAAGACACACAGCCCAGGGCTTATCAGGGAAAGTGCAGATGACTCGTGTAACATCATAAATAAATAAGGCCGATTTTGTGTTGGGGTAGGTTTAATAGCAGAGGAACCACAGTATGTTTCAAAGCAACCGTAGCAGGAGCCTTACCTGGTAACAGTGACATGTGCAAAGATAAGGCACAGTATTGTTAACCACTCGTATTTAAGGTCAACTAAATGGCTATATTTTTGGGTGAATGAGGAAAAAAATCTCTTCCCATTGATAGGGCAAAACGTTAAATACTATCTTCGTAATGGTAGTCATGAAAGAATTTTAGTCCTCAAGAACCCAGTGCCCAGGATAGCCACATCCTTCTCTAATAGCAATTGTCAGTTAGCTCTCATAAGGGTTCCAGAAGGGACTGGAAATACAAAGAGACATGGTTAAGTAGTGATGAAGATCCTGGGTCATTAAATCTTGGTTGCTTTTTGTTTGTTTTTGTTTTTGTTTTATCTTGCTGTGTAGCCTAAGGCTGGCCCACAGCTCCTGATCCTCCCACTTCAGCCTCCTCAGTTCTGTGAGTACAGGTGTTTGCCATCCCACCTGACAACGAAATGTTAGTGTCTGAGAACATCTCAATACATCAGCCAATTATTAGAGCTAGTCACATAAGACAATGTCCTCACAGGACCCCAGGCACTGTCTGATATCTACCAGTGCACCAAAGGTCATAATAGTTCAAACAAGGGACCCTGTAATGAAAGTCATATGTTCAGCTGGGCATGACTAATCAGAATAACCAAGTTTGGTGAATTTTGTGGATCCTAAGCTCTTATGCCTTTATGGAGCTCTTTCTCTATAAAAATGTGTTAGAATTGCATTTTACAGCTGTACTAAAGAGAGGTGAATATATTAACATTTTTCTCTGACCTAAAAGTTCTTTGTATTCTTATGTTAAAAGAAGTATGAACATGTTCATGGGCTTTAACACTATTATGCAACCCTATTCTTCCTGGGTCTACCTGATGGAGAAGCTGACCCAGAGACAACATAGGCAGTCCCAGTGCCCCTGCTGTCATTAGACTTGTGTATTTTGGTTGGTGCAAATGTTCTTGGATGTCAAATGAGGCAACACTTGGTACACGTGTGCTGTGTGATCTTTGTGAGGCCTACATAGCACTTGATGCAACCAATAAAGAGAGAACAAAGTCCCTTCTGGAAGTTACCAGACCACCAACTTTTCCACACCAATGGGTTTTAAAAGTCTTAAGTCATATTCTTAACAGTTGATTGGTTGATGGAAACCAAAATCACAAGTGCTAGTCTCATCCTACTGTTAATTTAGTATGATCTGGGCAACACTGGCCCTAACAAAATGAGAATTCACCTGCAGGTACTTGCCTGCCTCTGGACTAGTTATAACCGCTGATTTTGAGACATTTTGTGACCCTACCCATGCACGGCAGCTGATTCCTTCTTTTCGTTCCTCTAAATATCTAGGATATTTTGTCTAGTTCCAAGAAGTTTGTGCCTTTGGGGTGTGTATGCTTTGTATGCTTCCCTTTTCTCCTCTCTACCCATCAAAGCTCTCTGTCTGGAGAACTGATATCTGCCCCAACTCAGCACTGAACTAAGAGTGATGTCTTGATGGAACTTAAGGATTCTTTCCTAATTTTGTTTCCTCATGCTCAGGAGGAAAAAAAAAAAAAAATAGGAGGGAGCCCTGCGATTACTGAATTCACCTCTCCAGCAAAAGGCATGCAGGTATTTGTGCAATTAAACATCTGCCCACTCTCCACAGTTTGCCTGATACAGAGGTCACCTTTGCAGCCTCTCAGATCTCACTTCATTCTGCATTTGGAAGAAAATATAAGGAAAAGATAGAGGTCCAAACTGACTACTGCTATGAGAGATGACCATATCACCAAATATAATCTTCTGCCTTTGTGTGAGACATGCAACTATAGGGTGGATTTTTACTATAGTTCATACTTATATTTGTGATAGTTAAGGTATAGGCAATGTGGCATGTGCACATTGATTTTAGGAGCCTCTGGAACAGCCTAGATCTGCAGCCATAGTTTCTCAACTCAGATACACAATGAAAGACCTGTGTGACTGGGTACCTTGGAGGATATGGCATATATGTTAAGACATTGTGGGGCTGGGGAAATTCGTCAGTCAAGAAAGTGCTTGCTGTAAAACCATGATGACCTGTATTCTGTCTCTAGAACTCATGTAGAAAAGCTGGGGGTCATACATGGTACCGGCTTGTAATACCAGTGGGGAAGGTCGAGACAAGATCCCTAGTGTTCATGTGGAATCCAGCCTACCATAGATCAATAAGTTCCAGGACAAGTGAGAGAGTCTGTGCCTCAATGAAAGCATTGACAGCACCTTAGGAATGATTTCAGAGGCCACCATATGTAGCTTTCATGCAAACACATACACACACACACACACACACACACACACACACACACCCTGAATGGAGTTGATGTGGGTCTTAGATGAAAGGCCAGGAGAAGCTCCTTAGGATTGCACTTATTGTTTTAAATTTTGATGTTTCTCACAAAAGCAGTGTTAGGAAGTTTTGTTTTAGGTACAGATAAATTTTGGGGAGTGGGAGACCTAGTCTCTTGGAGCCCAGGCGGACGTCAAATTCACTACGTAGCTGCACTCTTTCATCTAAGGACATCCTAGCCAGTATGTGAACTTCTTGACCTAAGTCAATTACATAGTTAGTAAAATTGTCTCCAGTTCGACTTGCTACCAAAGAGAGATTCTTGAACTTCATTTATATAATTTTTCATGCATAATTTAAAAAATAAATTTTCTTTTGCTATTTCTTCTGGACACTTTGGAATGTTTGTATTTCAGAGAGAAGGAAGGAATCTCCCAAGGAAGGGGAAATAGAATGCGATTTATAAAAAGATAAAGATGAAACAAATAGGATTCAATGGGGCCAGCTTAAATAAAGGAAGGAACATGGGAAGAGACGACGAATAGTAAAGGCCTTTAAAAAACCATACGAAAACCTATTACGTTAGATACTTCTTAAAATATATACATAGAAAACACACAACACACACACACACACACATGCATGCATGCATGGAATTTAAATGGAGTCACCATATAATGAGGGGACAGTACACCAACTAGCTCCCTGTGCCAGGAATGGATTCCTTCTTGTTAAGGCATTTGTCCAAGGAGTTCCATAAATCTCCTCCCAAAACATGACAGGCTATTGCCAAGGCTATTAGAACTGTCCATAGCCATGCACCCTATTGCTGAAGACACTCATATATACGATACATACGAATGAAATAGACACAAACATATACCCTTAACCAAGAAATTATTCAAATTGATGCCTCCCAGGAAAGGAAAACTGTCTTCTACAGTGGAGAAGAAATATTGATAAATAGCGATACACCGATGAAGAATCAGCTGCACCCCTGGGTGGGCGTCATGCTCCGGAGTACTTGGCCAGGGCAAAGTGAACTCACTCAAGAGTAGTTGGCCAGCACATGTTTTTGGGGGGTGCTTTTTCTTTTGTTTGGGTATTTTTTGTCTTATTGGTTTTAAAACTTGTTTTGAATTTTTGTTGCTGTTGTTTATTTTTGAGAGAGAGAGAGAGAAAGAGAGAGAGAGAGAAAGAGAGAGAGAGATCCTTAAGTTGGGTAGGCAGGGAGTTGATTAGTATCTGGGTGGAGTTTTGAGAGAAGAGAGAATATGATCAAAATATATTATATAAAAATTTTTAATAAAAGTAATCAAAAGGAAAATCTCAGCTGGAGTTGTCATAGCTGTACTCTTTAGCAGTCTCTTTCTTCAAACATCAAAAGAATTGTAATGGTATTAAGCACTTTAAACACCACTTAAAACACCAAGGCTATTTGCTGATGTCCTGCTACCCCAAGAGTGGGTAGCCTTTGTTTTAAGGTGGGACTGCTGGCTCTTTCATGAAATATCTACAGACTGGAGCCTGTGTCCCAGAATCTTTTGACTTCAGTCTCTTGTATGATGCAGAGACCTGAGCAAGAATTTCAAACTTCATTTACCAAGTTAGTACTAGAGCAGCTGACATCAAAACCTCTGTCTCCTAGGTCAAGGTCTCAGATTCTTAACCATGTTGTCCAAGATATCCTGGTAAGTGCAAACATCATTTCTGGTGTGGTTCTTCTTAACAATTATAATCTCTCTGGAGATCCCAACGACCTCGGTGTGACCCTGGAGTGTTCTTTCCTCACTCTTCCGCCATTGCTTTTGTGTCTCAGTAGCAATGGTCCATTGAATTTTTCAATTCTTACTTCCACAATGGCTCTGGCTTTGCAGAGCCCACAAACTAACTGGCCATAGTCACCAGTGTGTCCTAGATTTTTACCATCATTTGCCTACGTATACAGTTTATTTTTAAAAATCATTATTTGGTGACTTTTGTGTGCAATGTGTTTTCTAGCTTAAAGAACCTAACTGGGGAGTTCTATATCTATGACAAGAGAAGCTCATGTAAACAATAACGTCAAACCCTCATACTTCCCATAGTCCCAAATGTTATAAATTTCTCTTAGTCTTTATTTGGCCCACCTTTTACAGTTAAACCCGTAAAGAACATATTCCATTTAGCAAGAATTTGTAAATGTGTGCTTTTTTAGAAGGCAGCTTGAAATCTGTACTAAGCATTTCTAATTTAACTGGGCTTTTCTCAGAAATCAAGCGCGTCTTTAGTGATGGTCAATGTCTCTGCAATAGTTTTATATATTTAAGTGTGAGTGAATTTGATTTATTTCTCTTGTGTCCACTCAAATTGTTCCATCCTATTAGTATTTATGCCCACTAGGTCTGTGAGTGTTTTATACCTGGGTCTCCTACTCTTTTCTGATTCCCATTTTATTGTGGGCCTGTTAAAAGGTCACTTCAACCTCTCTGCAAAATGAAGAGTATAAAGACACGGAGCTCTTCCTGTCACTCTCCGGCTACACATCAGTAAACTTCCAGCTAGGCTTGCAGTGTAATAAGTTTGTGGAAGAAAAGCTGTCTAGATACAAAGGATGGAAAGATGAATCCTCAGAGCACTCTGAAGTGTCACATCTAATCCTACAGGAAGCACTGTGACGGAGAGTCCTGGGTAAAAAAAAAAAAAAAATCACATGATAATTTCTATATAGAGGACAATTTATGCTGAATTTGCCTCCGTCTCCATGATACCATGCTGAGTAATGTCCTCTAGGTCTGGAGGCCTTCGGGTTACAGCCAAACATTGATTATCTGTCAGATAATGCTATCAGGCTTACAAAGACATCCACCGTGCTTCTGCAAGGAAATAAATGACTCTAGTATCCTTTTAGGGGGAGTGAAAAAGGAAAAAGAAAATAGTCAGATACACTGCAATGAGCACTCTTGGAGTTTGCAATAGCTTGGATGTGAACTGCATTTTAAAAAAATATCTAAGTCTATTGCCAAGATTATTCAAATGCTTCCTTTCTGCATGATCAAGCAAGGTTTTCATATTTCACAAGGCAGGCTATAGGAACTTGAAATGTGTTGAGTGGGTCCCTTGCCAGGTGCTTTTGGTTTTTAAAGCGTTTAATTTGGTCTACATCCCTACAATGTAGGTACTCTCCCATCTTTCAAAGGGTTAAAAATAAAGTCCAGAGAAGTTAAGTGATCACTCAAGGTGAATATAAATAAGCAAAACCAGTGGCTGTAAATATTGTGATGAATGATTATCAAAATATTGTGATGAATGATTATCAAATTATAGGAAAATGAGCCTGTCCGGTGTTGGCAATCTGAATGGAATCCTAAATGAGATATATCTATATCTTTACACATACACACACACACACACACACACACACACACACATACACACACACTATGTGTTGGGTGGGGTCATGGTGGCACATAGTGTTTTAGGAGTTTGGTCTCTGTTCTTGTGACAGGTTCCCACAGTCCTAGGCACTTGGTTTGATCTTTGGTCATTTACATAATGTGACACTTTAACCTGGGTCCCCACCCCACCCCCACCCCCAAGAACGTTTCCTTCCCACTACTGGCCATATTGTGTATTGGCATGAGGTGTGCCTGGGTGAGCATGCTTGTTTGCAAGCGTGTGTACATACTTGTGTGTAGGGGCCTAAAGCTGTTATCAGGTGTCTCTTACATAGCTGTTCTCTTTATTTCTTGAGACAGGGTCTCTCAGTTGAACCTAGGGCTTCCTGATTGGCTGGTCTACTTAGCCAGCCAGTTGCATGGCGCTCTTATCTCTGCCTATTTCCCTGCAAATGGCTGGGATCACAGGCAGCTGCGACCACTATTGGCTGTTGGCTTTTTAAACTTGGATTCTGGGAACCAGGCCTCTGATTTCCATTTGGGCTGTGAACTCTTGCCTGAGTTAGCTCCCCAACCCCACCCCTATCCCTACCCCTCAATAGCAAAGCTTGTAGGATGGATATCTTTGGCTTCATTTCCTATATTCAGGACCTATTGCCTATAAGTACCTCAGTTGTGAGGATTTTCTCACTAATTGATGCTGGCTGGGGAGGGTAATTCTGCACATTGATGTGGGGCTGAGCAAGCTGGAAGCATTCTGTACAAAGTTAGGCGAAAGGCAAAGATAAAAGCTTTGTACATATTAGAATCAAATACCAACCAGAGCTGTGTGCTTATGGCAGGCGCTTCTCTTTCTTTAAAAGGCATGGAATGCTCATCAATAGGCCCCAAGGTGAAGAGCTGGCCAGCCTCACTGGATACTATTGAGGGAGCTGAAGGAGGGTACATCTTTCCCTCCAAGCCTAGCAGGCTGCCTTCTCTGCTGTACATTTCATGTTCATGCACGATAACAAGATTTAACTCACTTATTAATGCTTCAAAAGCATTTAAAGGCAAGCCTCTTCAAAAGCAAAGCCCAGCTGTCAATCTGTAGCCTACTGCATGAAGTTCGCTGATTTCAATATGGCGCTGTGCTTTGAAAGAAACCAGTCATTGATTTTTCTAGTTCTGATTTCTGCTCTCTTGCTTGAGTTCTGTTTGTGATGTCAGCTTCTCACATTCTATTAAAACAACGACCTCAGAAAATGTGATTGGATTAAGTTTGAAAATTAGCGGAAGTTGGATTTTTCAGAGTAAGATAGGACATGGCTCAGAGGAAGGAAGGGAGGGAGAGAGGGAGGAAAGGATGAGGGTAGGGGAGAAAGAGAGAGACAGAGACAGAGACAGCCAGATATTATGGTAGAGAATAGGCAAGTGTGATTGTAAAGTCGTGTCCACTTAAAACTGAGGATTAAATCTTGCCCCTACCTCTGTAAAACACATTTAATGGCTATGAAACTTCATTCTTATGAATAGTGTTATGCAAATAAGAAGCTCTGAGGTAGAATAAGGAACTGGGCAAAATCATTCTGTACCAAAACCAGAAACAAAACCAAAAAAACCAAAAACAAATGAACAAACAAAACAAACAAAATAAACAAAACAAACAAACCTGCTAAGTTCATTTAAACACAGTTATCACAACCAGCATGTGAGTGAGAGTTTTAAGAAAGTCTTATTACAATTAAAAAATTGATTTATTGTGTGAGTATGTGTGTGTGTGTGTGTGTACATGCAAACATCATGGCGTGTATTTGGAGGCCAGGAGACAACTTGTGAGGGATGGTTTTCTCCTTCCACTCTATGAGTAGCAGAGGCCAAACTTTCCTTGTCAGATATGACAGAAGGTGCCTTTATCCATTGAACCATCTCTCTAGCCCCCAAGATTTTTAGAATACTGATTTCACAAAAAAAAGATAATAAAAAAATAATGTACCCCCCCCAATGGGATTTTTGTTTGCTTGTTTGTTTCTTAGTAACCCACACTTCTATTCTTCTGAGTCCATTCACTGTTCAAAGAAACACTTTTCTAGAGAAGAAATATACAGACAGAGGGAAGGGAAGGGCATGGGACATGGACAATTTGAGTATATTTCTCTCTATTAACATTACTGGGTAGGAGAAGCAGGGCCTGCACTGCAAGCAGCTGCAGAAGGACTGGCTAGCTCCTTATCTCTTGTTGCCAAGGACATCGAGATGAACTCTGCTGTGACCCACATATATTACAGAACAGCTTCATTGCTGCTGTGCCACTCTGCTGCAATTACAGCACATTAGGCAGAGAACACTCTTAGGCAGGAGGCATTACTCATTCCACCATGTAGAAAAGGCAGGTGCATTCAAATCACCCAGGGAGACGCACCCATACCCAGTCTGTACACAAGCATGCACGGCTCACACCTGTCTTAACTTCTGTCAGAGAAGCTTTTATTTTAGACAGGAGTCCTGACTGTTCAGTGTTCTGCGTCTTCTCTCACTAATGGTCAGTTTCTGTAAGGAATTCTCTGTCTTGGTGAACTTAGAAACCCAGAGAAATGATATGAAGCAGATGAAGCACGTTAGAGAATAATTTATTGTCAGATCATTGCCTCTCTTGTTTCCCCGTGAAGTATTCCTTTCTTTCACCTTTGGGCTTTGCTTAATCGATAACAGGTTTTGGTAATCTATCACCTCACTAAGGCCAGATTACATACATGTGCTCCAGTCTTACCTAGAAACAGGAATGCTTATGCCAGCCAGTGTCTCTAACCTGATCACTTACCGATCAGTTGTAACTGACAGGAGAAAGCTTGGACATCACCAACATATTTCCTAGGAGCAGCAAGCTTTACTTGAGGGACTTGAGAATTACAAATTTATAACAAGTTTAAACTGAACCAATGTCATTAACCGTAGTTCCTCAAGAAACAATAAATTAATAGGACAATGGAGAAAAAGATGAAGGTCAATAAAGAACCCAGCAACGATGTGAAGAAACGGATGGAGGAGACATTTCTCACCGCAAACTGTTTCTGTTCTCGTAGTGTGTTTCAGATGCTCTGGGGCTTGCAAGTCGTTTACAATGATCAACATTTGTCTGAGTAATCACAGCCTAAAAGGAGCTAAAGCTGTTTCCAGGAAACAGCGATGGTGGTTATCCTTATTGTGATTTTAGAACTGGTCATTGATACCTTTTCTATTGGGAAGTCACAGGTTATCCAATGTCATACAAGGCTATATACAATCCATTTTTATGAGCAAGATTGGTGTTGGCATCCAGAGAAGGACATGCTAAAAACAGGGTTCCAGCTCACCCATGACCATTATATTCTCAGAGACTCCTATGGTGAAGACCTATGTGATGTATGTGTGTGCGTGCTTGCATGTGTGTGTGTGTGTGTGTGTGTGTGTGTGAAATTACTAATTTGCAATCCTCATGTGCTATGTTTTCCTTGGTTTTTAAGTATTGATTTACATTGTGCCTTTGTATTTCTATTCCAGTCATGCATCACATACTGTGAAGACACTTGTAAGAAGACCCCATGTCTGAGTGTTTAAATGCTTCATCCTGTTTAAGCTACACTGGTTTGCCCTCCAAAGACGGTTGGAACAGTTAGGACCAAATACTTCGGTGAAATGCCAGTAATAGGATTTGAAGTCTGTGAGCAAATGCACCACCATCGAAATGCCTCTTGCAGATGGATTTCTGCTCCCTGGTCTTGCAATCAGAGGGTATTTACATCCTACAGCTTGCTCAATGTTTACTGCGCATTGTGCACACCTGATTTTTCGAGGTACTAAAGTAGATTGACAAATAAGAGTGTAGAATCATTTGGGTAGTAGAAAGATTGGTTCTTTCTATAATTTATGAGCTCACCTCTTCCAACCTTTCCCTTTCTGGGGTATTAAATGAAGGTAGAGTGAGGTACAGAGAAAAGTAATGACAGCAAATGAGATGTCAGAGAGGTGGACAAGCCAGGTTTGGGAGAAAACCTAAAAAGCACCATAGATTTTTCAAAGAAGACCTATGTTGGAATAAGGAAAGGTCTGTAGAGAGCATGAAATTAAATAAGACAGACCAACAGAGATGGAGAGGTCCATGGGAAGGAAGCTGCAAAGCCAGCCACAGGGAGGCATTTTTCTGATACCAGTGGAAGTGAGAACAGGAGACAGGGCTATTACAGTAGAAGGAGAAAGACAAATGAAGCAATAGAAAAAGACACATACATACAAGTCTCCCTGAATAGTCCCCCAAGAAAGATAGCAAAACCAGAAAGCATTCACCGATCTACACAGGCTGGAGGGGTTGGCATCGTTATTTAGCTTTAACAGACTGCTTTCTATTCAGAAAGAGCTTTTATTTTCTTCTGCTCAAGTGTAAACCACAAGGGAGCAGTCAATATTATGATCTACGGTTGAGGAGCTGGAGGCACAGTAAAAGGTGAGTTATCTTAGAGCAAAAATCAGAAACCAGTGCCACACTGAGACTGTCAGGATGCTTCCTCAGACTTCGTCTGTCTGTTGATAGAAACTGAATGGTTAGGCAAGTGTTCAAATATTCTTGCACTACATTCTCTTCGAAGAAATTTAGGGTCACTCTGAAGACTCAAATCCATCATATCTCTGCAAGCCCATGAGCTCCTCCAGAGTTCATTGTTTAGCCAGTCTTGCTACCTACTGCGTGCTTTCTCATTTGACGTTAGGCTCAAACTGACTAAATTATAATCATGAAAGTCCCTGTGATGTGGTTCAGAACTGGTTCTGTTCAGGCTCTGTTGATTGGATGCTCCATCTCTTTGATATCTGATTAATTCTGACAGAATGACACCAGCAAGGATTCTTTGGGAATTAAGTAGCACTTTCCAGCATTTTCCACTGGCGACAGGGGCCATGCTAGGAATTCTGGCTGTGGAATTTATGTGGAAGAATAACCCAAGCATCATTGCTTGTGAGATGGACCCCAGTGAAGATGCTTTTAAAGCAAATAGACTCATTTCACAGAGGCCCTCTCTGCATGCTTGGCAGTGCAGAGTACACTTTTGTTTATGCTTTACTGTGTCCTTTGTGCCTCTTTACAAAATATACACAAAAGTCAGAACTGGGAGGAGTTTGTTCATTTTATACTTCCTAGAACATAATGCCCCATAAGTAAGTAGTATGCATTTACTAAAAATGGAAAATAAACTTTTGATCAAATATTGCAAACACTGATCTCTGGAAATATCAATGCTTAGCATAAATCATTAACTTTAGTGAAGTTTCTGATCAAATATAAAAACTTTAATTTGCTTTTTTTTAAACTTTAACCTATTTTTATCTTTTTTCATCACTTTATAAGATTGTAGAAACTGACATTTATAATAATGTTTAAGGCATGACAGGAGATGCCTGGATTATGGACAATGCTGCCTTCATTCTTCCTTGCCTCCCTTCCTGCTTTCCTTCCCTCCATTGTAACTTGCTCCAAGTAAAAAGTGGCAGATACATGTCTCTAAGGCATTTCCTAAGTAATGTTTAATCACTTATTAAATTTTGCTGTTATTTTATCAGGCTCTTTACCAATGAGCCCAATGGGTTGCGGTGTACAATTGTTCAGACACTAATTATCATTGTCTTGCCTCTATCTCTAGTCTGCATCCAATTATACAAGTAATAATTCCGAGACAATATTTAATATCATACACTTTGAGTATTTGTAAAAATTATCTCTATACATATTGTCTCCTGCCAGTTGGAAAATTTATATGTAGAAAAGTTATTTTTACTCTCTGTGCTTCACAGCAGTTACAAAATCCAGTGTGTGTGTGTGTGTGTGTGTGTGTGTGTGTGTGTGAGACAGAGAGAGAGAGAGAGAGAGAGAGAGAGAGAGAGATGATTGTTACTAAAGGCTGCAAACAACAAAATTAGAAAACCAGAGATTCTGTTTAAAATGGCAATTCATCATACTCTGTCAATCATTTGCTCAGCTAACTTGTCATACATGATATTCTTCCTGCAGCTGGAGCAAGGACCTGCCGTTTCTTACATTAGCCTGGGAAGGGAATTGAGGATGTAAAGGCAGGGTGTGAACTCACAGTGTCCGAAGTTAGATGACTTCAGGATCAAGTGAGGTGCAAGCTTTCCAGTTTAGATTTTCAGGATATTGCCACAAGTCCAATCATTAGAAAACGTGAAGTCTTTACTCCTCTTTAGACATCTTACCATATGGTAGGACTATCCTTACCCAACACTAATCCTAGACAGAGCGGAAGAGAAATTGTACACTGAAAAACTGACTAATTGGCCAACTCTTTTTAATGTATTTGGTACCCCAAATCCACTGCCTTTATAGGGTCATTGTCCCAGTATCCCCTAGATGCCTCAGTGTCTAAGAACCTGCCTTGCATTTATCATTCATAGCTATGGGTCCTGTATCTCATCACATTCATGTCACCTGGTTTCATTTTTTAATCCATTGCTTAGTGCTTTTTTCATATTGACTGATTTTATCCCTATCTTGCTCCGAGAAAAATGTCTTAATGCTTAGCATGGCACCAAAGACATATGTAAGGCTCTCTAAAGATTTGGAATTTAGTAAAAGCATACAAAAACACTTTAGGAAAAGAATTTCAGTTTGTTTTAGTTGCAAACACACTGGCTAATTAAGTTATTTTGAATCTAGTGACTATGAATTCAAGATAGGAAAAAAACATGCAAATGTGATCTTAGAGCCAAGCTGTCCCCAAAAAGTCATGCGTAACTGAAAAGGTGTTGGAATAATACACACACACATCACTCATACACACACATTCATACATATACACACATACATACATACTCACATACACACATGCACATACACATACTTACATATATGCACATACATTCACATATATACATACACACAAACACACACACACACACACACACACACACACACACTTAGGCACACACAAGTGAATTTGTCTGGAATTTCCAGAAATATTTTACATTTTTACATAACAATAAGGATGATGCCCATCTCAAAAGCAAATTGAGGGGTGGCTGGGGAAGTGACTCAGTGTTTAACAACAGTGTCTGCCCTTACAGAGGACCTAGGTTATTTCCCAGCACATTCATGGTGGTTCATAAGCATCTATAACCCCTCATACTGGGACTCTGGCTTCCTCTTCTGACCTCAGTGGGCACCAGGAACACACACAGTGCACTTATATATATGTAGACAAAAAACTCATACACATAAAAATAATAATTTATATAAAGCCACTACACATTAACTGGGAACAATTTTATATCAAATTAAAGGTATTTTTCCTCAGGGGTAGTGGTAGGAGGCACTATCAGAATAACAAAATAGAAGAGTTGTCTATATGGAAATGGTATACTTTTACTTAGCTCAGGAGTTTATTTCTAATGGTATTTTGCAGATAGAGTTGTTAAATAGTAATGTATTCTATGATGACTTTACAATTTAAGCCCAAAAAGAATTGGTTAATGATGTTTGGGAATATTGAAGATAGTCTAGCCTTCAGGAGACAATGTAGGTCACTGTCCTTAACATTGATCTCTACAAGATGAAATGCCCGCATGTGTCAATAGTACAGAGTTTTTACGCATTAAATCACATTCCAGGGGAGCCATTTATGATCAACATCAATGCTTTTAAGAAGTCATTTCTGTTCTAATTTTTACATAACCTTGAACTAGCTATTCCTCAAATTCTTTATCACTGGGAACAAAGCATCTGGAAGTATGGGGGACACAAAGAATGGAGACAGTAAGTTTGGAGAAAATAAAATGAGATGAGATCTCCTTACCTGTAATATTTTTGTGATCAGAGTAGATTTTAGGTGGGATATATTGGGAAATCACTAAAAAGCCACTCCATAGGCTATTACGGTAGGTTCTTCTGATGGATATGATGCTCAGGATGCTGTTATCTGCTGGGGTGGACAACTAGAAGGTTCACTAGAAACCATTGTTGCTTTGTTATCAAGATGGCTCATGAACTTGCATATACAGACAAGGAACTTGAAAACAAGATGCTTCAAAGAACTTTGGGTCCAGCTCAAACTAATAATTTCATTCCTAAACCCTTAATATCTTGAACTAGATTTTTTTTTTTTTTTTTTTTTTTTTGGCTCTGGAGACCTCAGGATCCTTTATTGGTCTCCTGAACATTGCCTTCCTTCATCGATGTTTTCATTGTTTTTCTATTGCTGTGGTAAAACACCATGACTAAGGCAACTTAATAAGATGAGTTTTTTGTGAGTTCACAGTTCAGTTCCAGTGGGTGAGTCCATGATCATCATGGTGGCGAGCATGGTGACAGGCAGCAACACCCGAAACTGGAGCAGTAACAGAGAGCTTAGATATTGATCCACAAGCAGGAAGCAAAGAAAGCCAACTGGGAATGAGTTGGACTTTTGAAACCTCAAAGCACACCCCAGCGACACATCTCCTCCAACAAGATCACGTCTCCTAATTAGTCCCAAACAACTACCATGAAGCATCCCATACCTGAGCCAATTCTCATTCAAGCCATTACATTTACCCCCAAATACCTCAGTAAGAACTTTATTCTTTCATATCAAAGTTTCTGTACTGTCTTAATGCAAACGTAAGTGTGAGAAAAAACCATCAGGCTATTGCACTATCAAGGTTTAATTTAATCTTCCTTTAACCTGAGTCACATCAGCATTTGAGAGAAAAGCGTGTGAAGGCCTTGGATCGTTAAGATAAAAGAAAGATTGCCTGTTATGGACGGAAAATGGACCAAAGACTATGGAAGAGCTTGTGTACTACTTAACTTATTCTTGGTTTTCTAAAGTATGTTCCAAGAGACCACTCTCTCTTCAAGATTCTACTTAGGAAAAAGGTTCTGAAACCTAATACATTTGAAAAAAAAAACACACCTAGATTAATCAAATATGGTAAACAGGTTTAAATACATATTTCCTGGATGATTCATGATGGTAGGAAAAAACAAATGGTTTCCTGACATTTTGTGGATTCCACATTCCCTAGAACACACTGTGAGAAACATGGCTCATTCGACTTCATAGAAATATGAATCAGCTGGAGGGCTTCAGCTAACAGCTATCATATTGTGTCTGTCCAGAACTCAAGAAGACCTTAGATTTCTGTGGAAGACTCTTGTTTGTGGGATTCTTTGTTCAGTGTAATTCGGCCCAGTCCCTGTCTAATGACCTTCTACAAGCCCAACTGTAAAGAACTGAAAGCAGTACTTTTACATTGACATGTTATTTAGTTTAATACTTGCCAGTTGTTGTTCCACTTTGTATGCATTCTGATTGTTATCCCTTTGAACTTTGGCCCGGAGGCAATTCAATCATGATTGGTTCAATTGTGTAAATCCAATAAACAAATCTTGGCCAAGGTCCCCTAGAGGTATTATCCTGACATTTCTCTGGGTGTATTTACAAGCCCCTTTTACCCACGCTTAGAACCGCAGCCTTCGGCATGTGTCCTTTTACTCATGGAAACCTCTTGCTTGACAGAAAATGCATCTTAGATCATTTAAAGGTCCTCCGCTGCTAAAAAAGAACACACTACTTAACTGATTTTAAGTCTCTCATTTCTTTCATACTTTTAAACAGTCTCTGCAACGGGATGCCAAAAATGCAATGCCTGCCTGACCACACCCAGCCTTTATGTGGAAACAGGACTAGAGAATCTTTTTTAAATGGCTTTTTTTGGTTGTTGTTCCTCCAGAGATAATTTCCAGGATTTTACAGTGCCTGGGGTTTAGCCCTGTCTGAAAGGGTGTTTTCTCATACCTTTAGATAGTTACTTCAAAGGTCAGAGTGTCATTTCTCTATTCAGTTGGAGCTACCTCAGTCCAAACAAGAGTGCTGCTCAGAACTGCTGCACCACAGAAAATACACAAAGGAGATGGCAATGGTGTTATCCTGCATCACCCTAGAGTGACAGGAAAACTCAATGTGGAAGTGGAACCTAAGATTTGTCTCTTCTCCTCAGAGTTGTAAATATAGGTGGGAGATTGTATATTAATTAAGAAACAAGGAAATTGTCATTTTAATAGTCATTGCCTTACTTTTGAAAGGGAGAAAAATGAGCCACTTGTGTGAACATAATTTCATTTCTCCAAGCTGTTTAGATGGTTATCTTCATGCGGAATATTTACGTCAGCTTGTAAACTGATAGATAGGAGCTTGAGTTAAAATGTTTCCACTCCATATACTAAAATTTAGCTCTGGTATTCATCCAAGAATTGTCCCCCCTCACAATTATAACATCTGTTTTTGTTCAGTTAATTTTATAATCTCAGATGTTTCCATAAATCCTGAATTAAAGAGAAAACTGCTGGGACCAATTTCTGTGGTACTCTGAGTGTAATAGGATGCCATCACTGTGCAGGCCTGTTTTGGTTCCCCCTCTCTCTTATTACAGCTATTGCATTTCAGAAAAGCCTTCCACCCCCCCCCATATAAAAAGGGAAACTACGCAGAAAATGGTCCATTTTGCCTTGTTTCAGGTCGATTATGATATTTGGGATTCCGCAGACCATTTGCACCATTGAGAAGATTGGAACAAATGAGTTGGCCACTTTCAGCTCACTCGTAAAAATTTCCTGCAGGGCTCCTGTGTTTCTAGCTGCTTACATTAGATCAAGGCATAGGGAATGGCAAATGCTCTCGGGGTGAGTGGAAACACAGGTGACTGAGCAGGATGGCCAGGGACACCTTAGAAAGAAGGCTTTCTAAGTACCTCACAGTCAAAATAAAAAGGAGAAAAAGTGAAAAAGACTGCAATTTTCTATCTTTTTGTATCACTGGCCAGACTGTTGTAACAGGCGGTCAGACTGATACAGCATTTTGTGGATTCTCTGGCAATACCTGGGAACACAGAGGCTGCTCTCTGTTCATTCACACTGTAAAGAATTGAGCAAGAAGAGCCTCACTGAGAGGCTGTGCCATTGCATCTAAATTCCAGGAAAGTCTATTGCACATGGGCAGTACCTTGTTAAAGTTCTGTCAGGTTCAATGGACAAGATGTTACCTTGAACTTTGAAGAACTTAACGATTTATTTGGTTAATGTCAGTATTTTATCCCAATCTCATTATCTCTGAGGTCCATGGAAGCACAAACAACAAAAAGCATCCTTCCTCAGTTACCATTTCGCCTCCAGATGAAGTCTTCTCTGAGTTCTGAGCCTTTGTGGGCAAATGATTTAGGGATGACCCGAGAGGTTTGACATTTTTAACTGAAGGGTAAAAAGCCTGCTAGGTCTATCTCTCAGATCATAATAATTTTTCTCAATAATATAAAGTTATTTATATAATTTTCATTTTGAACATAATTGAACTTTTTTTTCAAAATGTCTCCAGTTCTTTTATAAAAATTAATTGATGGCATTCATCTAAACCTAACTTCTGAATTTTTAATTTTAGAAATAATTTTATGAGCTTTTGAGAACATAGTTTCTGCTTTATTGAGGAATGTAATATAATTTAATTTATCACTATAGCTCCAAGGGATGCCCTTAAAGTATAATAAGTTATATGTTATTAAGCCTTCTTCTGAAACTTATTTTAATTTTGGTTGTTTTAGATGAAAATTTGCTATTAGATTTAGGAAGACCTTAGCAGTCAGTTTTGCTTATTAGACACAGTGAGGTAAGACGTAAAACACACTGAAGGAGAAAGTAGCAACTATGACTTCCTCACCTATAGGGAAGAGCATGATATGTCGCAAACAACACCCATCTCAGCATCAAACATGAACAATAATTCCAGTAGTGATCCTCTTGGGGGATACTGTGAAGATAGGAGAAATGGTCCAGCCAGTCACTCGTTATGTATAGAACTCCCACTAATGTGGCATCTGGGACAAACTCCAAATGCACAAGCAAGCTGCCATTTTCAGCCTAACCGTGAAATAGTCTCAAAACATATAAATCTGCATTTCTCTATATAAATGTATACATGTATATACAAATGCATATATGTTTATAGCCGGGTGTGCCTGAACATATATGTGTGCAGATAGGAAATGTATACTAGCATACAAATTTAAAATAAATTATTTTCAAGCATGGTGCAGATTATGTCAAAAGCTTCCAAGAAATTTGTGTTCTGACTTCATTTCTGTTGCTGTGATAAAATGCTATGACCAAACACAGCATAGAGGAGGAAAGGATTTATTTGCCTTATACATTCAGATTACAGCCCATCTTTGAGTCAGGGCAGGAACTCAATCTTAAAAGTGAGCCAGCTTACTACTGCACATGGCTTTATCTTTAACTAGGGGACACACAGCTAAAAGAACACAATAGAAACCTGTGAGGAATTGGGGGTTCTTGGGCCAGCTTGTACCCAGCTAGCTTCATTATATAGTTGAGGATCACCTGACTAGGGATGGTGCCCCCTACATGGGCTGGGCTTTCCCATATCAATCAACAATCAGGAAAGCCCCTCACAGATATGCCCAAGACCAGCAAAATCTAGCCAGTTCCTCACTTGAGACGCTCTACTCTGATGACTTTAGGCTGTGTCAAGATGATAGTACTATCCAGGTCAGCTTTGCCCAAATTTATGTGACTTACTTATGAATAAAAAAATTACCAAAGAAATGATATTCTCCACTTTTACATAATGAGACTCTTTCAAGTCTATCTAGAAATAAATATTTGCTTATTCAAGTAACTATAGGGAAGAAGTTACAAAATATAAATAGTATTCCAATTAATATTTATTTTTATCTAATAAAAAATCCTGGAATATTAAAGCCCTAAGCTAGATTCAGAAAACAATTTATTATTCATAACTTAGATGTTCCTAAAGAGATAAATTCAAAATTTTCCCCCTCAAGAATACCAATGAAATTTAGTTTTATTTAAATAAATACATATTATTTGTTTTATTGAAATAAAACAGATTTAAAGAAAAATGTATAAAAAGCAAAATATTATTGGGCTATAAATGCCTACTTTATCACTCATAAACTATCTCATGATGTTTTTGTTAACACAGTATACTAAAATAGTTTCCTAAGCCTTATATGCTTGTGCCTTAGAAATTATTTTTGAGGGTATGTTTCTAGCATCTCTATAGGATTTGAGAATCATCACTGCTGACATAGTGTTTGTTGTCTAACAAAAGGTCACACGCACACTGTTGCCATCAAAAAGTAGCTGTCGTCAGCACATTTCCGTAGGAAATAATATTCATTAAAAATAGGATATTCTTTAGCTCAAGTGACAGCTTGTCAGCTTGTCAGTTTGCTGCAGTGATGCACACTTTAGAATAGGGCGCTAAGGAGAAAGACGGTAGCATTTCAGTCCTTTACTACACTGTCAAGATAGAGAGACGATATGTAGGAGAGGATAGGCAAAGAAGCCAATTACACGGACTCTCTCTGCGGTTGCTGCTTTAGTATCTACAACAATGTATTACCCACTACTAGACACTGGCGTTCTACCACAGTTGACTCTCTTTTCTTTTTGCAGTGTAACCCCAGAATATTGTCAGGAATAAGAGAGTTGGTAGGGGGTTTGCCAAGCTGGTAACAATGGGACTCAGCCTTGCCAGAGAAACAGAAATGAAGGGAGAAAAGCAGACAAGAAACAAGATAGGCCCTCTGCACACACACCCCCATCCTTCTCTGTCCCCTGTCTTTCTGCCTCTACTCCCTGCTCAACTCCCCTTCCCATGCCCCCAAATAAACTCTATTTTATACTAAAAGAAAAAAAAAAGAAAAAAAGAAACAAGATATCAGATGACTGTTTAGAGACTTACATACGAAGTTTAAATCTTTATCAACTGATTAACTGTCCGATTTTATGCAAATAATTAACCTTTCCACTCCCCAATTTCTTTTTGTTAAAAAGAAGATTGTAATATCTGGAAAGTGTGGGGAGTGTGGGGTGATGCTTGGAAAGGGCTGCCCCCAAATCTCACACAACAGGAACCGAATAATTCCCATGTCCCTCCCTGTTGAAGTGTTCTTCTGTTGGTTTCTGTCGCTCCTGCTAAGAAGTCGGTTCAGTTTTGTAAGAAGCTCTGAGTTCTTTTTGCCTTTCTTCTCAATAGCTTAGTTGCATCTACTTCTCATTGTACTTACTCTCTCCACAAATCTGTTGCCTTAACTTGGTGTCTAGATACTGCCTTGCCAAATCCATAGCTATCTTTTAAAATGTATATCTTGGCCCAGGTTCGGTGGTGCATGCCTCCAATTCCTGAACTTGGGAAGCGGAGACAAGAGGGTATTGTGAGTTTGGAGCCATGTTGGTGCACATAGTAAGTTCTAGGCTAGCCAGAGCAACACAGTAAGACACACATAGCCACACAGTCACAAAAACCCCCCAACACTCACACACACACACACACACACACACACACACACACACACACACACTTGCAAATGGAACCCACTATATAGACCAAGCTGGCCTTGTATTCAGTGATGTACCTGAGTGCTAGAATCCAATGTGTGTACTACCATTCCAAGCCGCCTTTCTGTATTTTTTATCCTTTTTAAAAAAAATCCTGTACTTCAAGTTGACTAAGCTTCTCTTCAGTGATATCTAATTTGCTTATAGGTGTCTGTATTGTATTCTTTTAGGCTTTTGTATTTTACCATGAAAATACTCATATACATACAAGCGCAAAGAATTTTATATGAACAATCACATACCTACCACCATAGCACAGTAGTCATTTTATAATACTTATATTTGTATTTTCATGTACCCATGCATCTGGTCATCTGTCTCTCTGTCTTACTTTTTGATGAATTTCCCATTCTATTGATAACATCAAATCACTTCCAGCTAAATACTTCAGTACCATCTGAAGTTCAATATTTCTTTTACAGAGTTGAGTTTTTTTCCAACATAACATTTTTATTGATTCTCTATGAATTGCACGTCATGTACCTGATCATACTCTCTTCCCAGTTCTTCAGTGTCTGCTTCCCCAACCTTTGTGACCTCCCCATAAAAAAGAAAAAAAAAAAGAAAAAAATAGGAAAATAAAACTAAGCACATCTAATTTGTGCTATCTACACACTCACCGGAGCATGGTCAAAGTCTCAGCAACCTGCCATTTACACAGAACTGAGTCCCCATCCCCCACCTCCCAGAAGGTATCAACTGTGGAGGATTTTCAGCATCTCCATCACACACTCTAAGAGTTCTCTTTGTTAGCTTCCTATTTAGATTGTTCCTGGGGTGGGGGTCGCATTAACCTTCCATATCCCTCCTCTCAACTGTGTGTCTGCAGCCATCAATATCGTAGCAGAAGTAACCTACTTGCTCTTCACAGTTAGCAGGGACACAGATTATGGGCCTCCACATGGTCTCTGATGACTGTTTAGATTACAAACACAGGTGTCAGTAGGACCATGGACCCAAATATGTCTCTCAGCAGCAGCAGGGGCCTGGACATCATCATGACCTCGGTGGCAGCACAGACCACAGACATCCACATGGCCTTCAGTGGCAACACAGGCCAGAAACACTGACCCTGGATGCAGCAGGACCACATACCCATACATGGCCCTTGGCAGCAGCACAGGCCTAGACATCACCATGGCCTCATTTGGTAGTGGAGGCCACTCAAATCAGTATGGCTCCCGGCAACAGCATGACACACAGACATCAACGTAGTTTCAGGCAGCAGCACGGACTATGGACAGGACATCGGCACAGCCCTCGGTGGTAACATGGGCCACAGACATCAACAGGGCTTGCAGAGGGGTGAGTGAGGGCCAGGCTGGCTTCTTCCAGGGTGCCTGCCCAACAGAGTAAATTTTTTTAAAGGGAGAATTTACATATATTAAAATACACAAGTCTGAAGTGCTGTACATATTCATCCTTCAGTGTTAGAGCACCACGGAGACTTTAATAATGGAAGCTTTGGACATAGAACTGCACAATCACACAGGTTCCCTTAGGTCTTTTCCTAACCAGTCACAATGTCCATACCCCCCATGGCTTCTTGGGGTTTCCTTGCCCACAGAATACTTTAGCTATTCTAGGCTTCTTATAAAGAATATCACACATGGGCATTCTTCCACGGAAGATGTTTTTACTTAATGTTATGCCTTTGAAATGGATTCATGCTATTAAACACCTAGGTAGCAGCTCTTCTTTCCCGGAGTGTTTAAAACAAAGAATCACAAACTGGGCCAGCCAAGTATCAAAATCATTAGGAATCTGTTTCCCAAGGCTGTAGGCCAGATGCCTAAAATCAAGGTGTGTGTAGAATCTCTTTTTCATCTTCTAGATTCTGGTGTTTGCCATCACCCTTGGCATTGCTTGATTTGTACTGTTGCATCATGGTCTATTCCCTGCTTTCTACTTTCTGTTTGCTCTATGTCTATTGTTTGGTCCAAATTTCTGCTTTTTTTCTATTTTGTTATTGCTGTTGTTTGTTTGTTGTTTTGGTGATGTTTGTATGGTTTGTTGATTTTGTTTGGTAATGGGGTTTAAAAGGAGGGCAAATTCCTACTTTTTGTAGAGAAAAGGGTTTTAACAGCTTAGGAGCTACCCCATAAGTGTCGGCCCTTACCTGCTTGTGTGGTTCTACCTTCATCTCCAGCAGGTTGTTGACCTTTTGAGGTTCAATTTGTGTGCGAATTTTATCTGAAGCCTATTCGTATTTTAGTTCCATTTTCAATTTCTCTGGGCTCAGGTAACTCACAAAATTCCTTAGATTCTTAATCTTGATTGATTGAGATTCGGCTTCTCGATTGGCCCCTCCACCTTCAAGCCTGCACTACTTGCAAGATGGCAAATGCTGGTGGGTGTGGAAGCACACCTGTGTCAGGGTGCGGGGGCACACCTGTGTCATTTCTTTGAACTTTTCTTACCAGAATCTTGGTCTGTCAAGCCTTGAGATTTATAGGATATGGATAATTAAAACATCTGATGGGAATACAGCGAGTAGAACATAGACTAAGTAGCATTCTACTGCTGTATAATTTGTGGATTATTTTTTAGTATAATCATTTTTGGAGTGATGTTGTAGTAAGTATGCATATTTTATGTTCATCATTAAACGATGCACACAGACAAACAGACATACAAATAAGTACTGCTAAAAAGCCAATTAAGTACATAAAATTGGACAGCAAATATGGACTGTGAATATTTATTAATGCAATATATAAATACCCCAAAGAAGAGAGGCATGGATGAATACTGGATCAAATAGTTGGTGGGAAACATAAAGAACAAATAGCAATATAGTAGGATTAAGTGGAACTTAATAAAGCCGTAATTACATTTTACTATAAATGTTAAGCAGTTCCTTTGAAAGAAGTTATTGAATAAAAAGGAAGATGCATCTACCTGTTGTTTGTAAGAAACATTCTATGACATCTAAACACACCAGTAAATTAAGTACTATGTAGAAAGGCCTGTAGCATGCAGAAAGCTGGCACTAAAATGAAATATCCATCTAACCTCAGCATAATATATTCAAATTTGAGGTATCCAGCTGGGAGAAATTAAAACATGTATCCACAGGAAAACATAGATAATAATGGTCATGGCAAATCTTAACCTTCATAGCAAAATGTGAAAACAATCAGAAGGTTTATTAAGGGAAAAGTGGATAAGGAGTTTGAATACTACCCCAAAATGAAAAGAATGAAATTTCGAAGATTTATTGTATAAGCGTTTTTCCTGCATGGATTTGTGTGTACCGTAATCATGCTTGGAGTCTATGAAAAGGGAATCTGATCGTCTGGAGTTGGAATAACAGATGTGTGTGAGCCAAACATATGGATGCCCAGAACTGAACCTGGGTCTCTGCAAGAGCATCAAGTGCTCTTAACCATTGAACCATCTCAGCAACCCCAAAGTTATGATGTGTAAGCAGCTTAATATCAAAAGTAATCATCCCTTAGAATCAAACTTTATTACAAAGATAAAAATATTTCAATTAACTCATTTAATGACACATGATTGAAATCTAAATATCAACTTAATCATTTAAACATTCTCTGATTATAGTAAAAGGAAGATTTTACATGTCACTTATCCCTGAATATATTTCTTATTTTTTATGATAAATATCAGTTTGCATGAAAAGGTGATTGCACTTTAAATTTTTGTTTGACATACACAATTCAGTGTAAAGATACATACAAGAAAACTGTACTCAATCTAGGAATATGATTGGATATTTGATTACAATCACTATTATACTTAATATTAAGCTATATATCTTACCTGAATAGAAAGTGTTTGAAATCATAGCCCACTGGTACATGGGCCATGGCTTGTAACAGCTTCTTTTCCAAGCGTTCTCATGCTTAGCACTGTTTCAGTATCATTAATTTTGGAAGAGCAAAAAATGCATAATTTTATATCTGAGTGCTTTTGATAAATAGTTATACAAACCTCATTGCTTGTGGCCCAAGCTTACATTTTTCAGTTTGAATGGTGATCTTCCAAATAAAAACTCAGTAAAATAACAGCTACTGAGTGAGGCTGCATGCTCACATCACAGTATCCCTCAGGGATACTCTGCAAATTCCCATCACCGATGCTCTGCATCATACAGGACAGAACTGGGAGCTTCAGTGTGAGCTGTCTTCCTGCTATCCCTGAACTCAGCTCCCCTCTCCAGACTGGAAACACCTGCCCAGAGTTTCCAGTGGTCTATAGAAAAATGTCAAACTTTTTGACCGGTCAGAACCTCTGAAGAGTTGCTGATCCATCCCCACACCCTTGAACTTGCTTCTTCTTCTCTGTACCCTGCTCTTGGCTTGAGAATAAGTACAGGACACTAGGCATGCTCAGAAAGTGCTCTAATATTAAGCTACACCCCCCCCCCCAGATCACCCTAGCCTTCTCTTTCACACACACACACACACACACACACACACACACACACACACACCAAAGACATTCCGGAACTCACATCTTTAGAGCCTGGTTTTCACAAGACTAGATGTTTAAATATTCCCACCTCTGCTTAAATGTGACTTCTTTTAGAAAAAAAAAAAAATCCCTAGAAGTTCCCTATAATGTGGCCTCTTTCCTATCCATAGTTAGTTGTTTGTTTTTTTTTTTTTTCCAAAAACAGTTGCATTTGGCATATATTCAATACCCACGGGCACCTCCAGTGTACCCTGTATACTCTGGGCCATGTAGATAGTAACCCAGTTTATTGCACCACCTCCTGCTCAGTCCCCAGTACAGTGCCTGTCACACAGAAGGTGCTCCCTAAATATTGTTAGAAAACAAAATCTGAGACTGTGATGAGACCCAAAGAATTTATTGGAGCTATAATATTTTCTATGTCTATTGCTTGGGTGATTTCTTGGAAGGAAAACCTACAGTAAGAACAGAGAAATTAACTGAAGTCTTCAAATGGAGATGAGCATCAATCACTTAACTGAATTGCTCAAGTTCAGTGGCAGGAGTGGGATGTGCTCGGGTTATGAATACTTTAATTTTAATGATTGCAGGAGGAATTTACTTCTTTATCTCTTATATTAACATTCGGATCTGCATTTATGCATTAATCATAAATAACTAATAATTTGCCAATATGGCAGGTTACCCATGTTTATAAATCTTTTGGGATAAAACCACTTTCTCAGATAGATATTTGTATGAAAAGAATACTCTTCATTTTCAAATGTTAAACACACTGATATAGTGGTACATTTCATTTAACAAGAAAAATATGACATTTCCTTACAAAAATCTAAGCAAAATATATATATTAAAAAATGTAGATTAGTGAAAAATCTGGATTTGTGAGCTAAATTTTGAAATAGCCAGAATTATAAAAATCTAAAATAGATTCTCTATTATGTGGCACATAGTTATCAATATTCAGCGCAGTGATCCTGAATAAAATCTTTTCCCTTTTCAATGCTTCTAAGAAGCATTTAAGCTCTGTGGTATTACAGTTTTTCATTCTGACTTATTGTGGGACTCAGATATGAGTGGACAAGATAGTCTCTGTCAAGCTAGGGAGACATGCTCTATCTGATCAGTGATTGAGCACACATCCATCTGTCCTGTTCCTTAGAACTGATGGGGAGCCCAAAAAAGACAACCCCTTTGCCTCCCAAAGCCATCTATAAAACATAAATGCTGCAGCTAGTGTGTTTTTTTAAAAAAAGGCATCGCATTACCCGAGTCCCGCCTCCTTTTCTCCATGGTATCATTTGAAGTCTGCTTTTTAAAACAGAAGTTGAACAAATGAATCCTTCTGTCCTCACTTTCAGTTGTCAGCAGTGTTTCAGCGTGAGATGAAATGAATTGCCAAGCCCTTTCATCTTCTATAATCAGCTCTGCACAGCTGAGTACACCCACAGCCCTGCAGCCGCCTCTGCCAGCTCTTACTCTATGCTGAACAGGAAGTCTTTGTTAGCGCCACGTTTCTAGTGCTCTACCCGGGGCAGGATTTACCTGGGTTCCCTCCTTCCTTTCTTGCTCCTATGAGTCTTTCACCTCCAACCCCTGCGTGTACATCTAAAGTATTTGATTCCCTACAGAAAATAAGTGTTTAAGTGTATAAAAGATTATATGCCTTATGTGGGGATCTCCTCACCTGTGCCGCAATCATTATTACCTCGGTCAGATAAGCATCCACAAGATCTTTAAGTTGGAAACTGAAGTCACAAGCCACAGCCCTTTCATGACAACGCACTTCAGTTACAAACGAAAAAAGCAAGTTGGGGTATCCACAGAGGTTTACACCACTTCAATCCATAACATATACCATCTAGTGCAGAAGTCTAGATTCTATTGAGGACAGAGGCAGAGCATGGCCGGTTGACATAAAGCGGGAAAGCCTGCTGGTTAGTGCAGAGGTCTGTAGTCAACTGTTCTACCACAACCAATGAGTTCTTTCCAGACTAATTCTCATTTACTCCTTATGCCTATCATGGGCATTAATCTTTCTTCTTTCTTTTCATCCTCTTGTCTCTTCACATCTGAATTCCAAATCCTCATGACCAAGAAGGCTTGCTGAGGAGACACTAAATGGTGAACATTGTTCAGTAAGTCTTACATGTACTAACTCAATAATTTCACACAAAACTATTATAAATAAAGTACAATTTATTATTGCTAGGTAGCCCAGGATGGCCTTGAACTGACAAGCCTCTTGTATCAGTCTCCTGGATGTCGGGTTTATAGGCAAGTATCAGTATGTCTGGTTTCAGTTAGTCATTATCTCTATTTCCCAGATACAGAAATCAAAGCTGATTGGTTAGCTTAGCATCACATGAGTAAGAGGGAGAAGGAAGAGCCATGTCTGGGCACTGAGTCTCGGGGATTTGTCTGTATATCCTCACCAGAGTGCGTCTCTCCAGGTAAGAAGGCTTTGTCTCACACAGTCCTCTCCACACAGAAGTTAGTTCAGCACTGTACATGTGTCTGGGGAGGGGGAAGTAGGGACCAGCAGAGAGGTGCATGTTAAGACGTCCGGGATGGCAGGGAGACAGTGTTTCTATGATTCGCAGAAGTAGAGCTCTGATGATGTTTACTGAGTCCAGGTAAACCTGTCCCAGAATCCAATGTATCTCAGTAGGTTTTAAAAAAGTTTTAAAAGTTATTATTGTTTTATTCTATGTGTATGGATGTTTTACTTGTACATATTCCTGTGTACCACATTTGTGCCTGGTGCCTACAGAGGCTAGTATAGGGTGTCAAGATTACTAAAATTGGAGCTATGGGTAGTTGTAAACCTCCAGGTGGGTGCTGGGAATTGAACCTGGGTCTTCCGGAAGAACAGCCAGTGCTCTTAACTGCTGAGCTATCTCTCCAGCCCCTTATTATTTTTAATGTAAGCTGATAACTTCTCTTTGTTTACTCAAGCCAGCTACATTTGGATTCATGCCACGAAGAGAGGCAAAGTTAGTATTTGAGGGAAAAAGCAAATTTGAACAGTTCCAAAGTCACGTGGAAGCCCCTCTTCAACCTGTGCCTGTTGTTGGGCAGTATCCAAAGACAATTATCATTGTAAAACTGATAGTGTAATTTAGCAAGCCACTGGTTTTCTAAAAATTAAAAAAATAACAGCTTTTTTTAAGATGAAAAGATATGTTGATCTGGAAATGTATATGGATCTTCTAAATTTGAACACATCAATTCAAATCTCATCTCAAGCCGGAAGGAGTGAGAAATGAATTATTGTTTTCCAGCCACTTTCTGGTGAGAGGGATCAACAATACTTGAAAACCAATTACAACCACAACAGACTAGAGAAAGCAATTCCCAGAGCCTGTTCTCCTCTGGAGGCGCTGCTGGACTCAGATGAGAAGTTACCTCTCCTTAAGCTGTTATTCAAATTAACCCCTTCTTTAGGCCCGAACTCTCCCAATTCAGAAAGCAACAAAAATCACACATCCAAGCTACACAAATGGTTGGTACGAGTCTGCACTGTAAAATATGCATCGCACATCATTTCCTTTTAGCAGTAAACCAGCTGGGATTGTGGGAGGGACCACATTAGAATCCCTTGCCTGACATGCAGAGCTGCCTCGTTTTAAGGGAGGGGATTGTGTTGTTCTCATCCTGAAAGCCCAACACCAAAACTGTCTTTTAGATCATAGTAAATTAATGAACAGTCATTAGACATTTCTGTCTGAAGCCTTTTAAAGGACATTTGTGTGAGTTATTTTCTTTAAGCTTATTTTGTCCTTTGAGATAGAGTAACATTCCCATTTTTCAAATGAGAAAATTGAGGTACAGAACTATGAACTAACTATAGTTGTCACTTAGGTACCAACAAATGTTTTAGATATTCTGTTTACCTTTTGCCAGTCTTGGTAATCTTCTGAGGCATACCTAAAATTGTGGATGCCTGACCTAAAATTATTGAATTTACATGTGGCCCAGCTTGCAAGAAAAGAGACCTTATGTGTGATAAAGAAGGACATTATAACTCCAGGCTGTAAGAAGGAGCCTCTCAAAAATCACCCAATCTCCTGAGTCATTGATTATGCCCAGATAACCTGAGGCTACAGAATTAGTTTTGTTGCCAGAATAAATAAAATATATATTATGAAAATGGATATGTTTAGAATATTTAAATATTTAGAATGGCCATCAGTAGCTCTGTTCTTAGTACAGACTTCATGTGCCAGGCTACAGCTTGAAAACATCCTAACAGCTAGTAATATTGCTCCCTACATCCTGGCTGTTTTCAGAGTTTGAAAGTATAGCCAAAGACATCATTAATCATTCCTAAATTACGAACTGCTCACTGCTGACCTTGAAGTTGTCTGGTTGATATTTACATTTGGGAAAAAGAATAAATACTTCTCCAGAGGCTTATTCTATACATGCAGGTATGCACTGTATACTTGTGCATGCACTGGACACAGATTGTTGCATGAAAAAATTAAATCAACCATTACTACGTGATATATCTACATGGGGCTAGATCTATATACTTAGATAAATTGGGAGAAATTATAAAGCAGACAAAAATAATGGCAGGGTTCAATACTGTCCTGAATAGATAGATAATCAACATTTAAAAATACTATTTATTTTATTTTTAATTATTATATATTGAGAGACAGATTTCCAATTATGGATTCCTGGCAGTAAAATATGTAGACCGATAGACCCTGGAAGGAATCTCTATCTTAACTTGGGCTTTCCTATCAAAAGTATAATAAAATAAAACAAAGTGAAAACCTCAAAAACTATGATGATAGAAAGGTATTGTCTCTGTTCCACATAAACTCATGTGAGAATGCCCTGAGCTCTCAGGATAGAAAGGAGGATGGCCTTAAGTTTTCCTTTCTCAGACATTTGAATATGCCCATACTGCTGTGCAGTAAGCATCAGCTGGCCTCAGTTTATGCAAAAATTAAGTCATTCTGATATCTTCTACTGAGGTTATTTCTATGATTTTTAAAACCAGACTAAATACATGTATTTTTATCTGGCTAAATCTACGTACTTGGAAAATCTCATGACCACTTTTATGACTCCTTTAAATTTAGTAGACTAAACATTACCAATGCCAGTTCCCTACAAGTTGCTATGCTCCATGCTCGAAAGACTCAAAGGTGATCCGACATGGATTTTCTCACTTGGGACTTTAACCAGGGAGGCAGACATGGGATAGCTCAATCATGAAACTTGTACATTCACAAAGGAGGTGAAAAGTCTGTCAGCAACAAAGCTCTGGCATGGTTGCTCTTGGACAAGGCTAGAATGTGTCATGTGTCATAACTGGACAGTCTCAATCCTTGAGACTTTAGGTACGCACGATCCGATCTATGAAATCCAGGTGTATTCCCCTCAAACTCGCCCACTCTCCTCCTGACAGCTCATAGTGTGATAGTGATAGTGGTCCAGTAGACGAAGCAATTCTGAAACTGAGAGAAGGGTAAACAACGAATGTAGTCTTCCCTCTTCTGGTGTTAAAGACACTCCATTTCCACTCCCACCATATTCTTTAACTCAACAGTGTTTTAGGCACAGTCCTTGTCTACCTTAGCATGTAGACTATTTCTTATTTAACCTAAGAGTTCTAAGTTTGCATTTAATTTAGGGTTTTCAACTCATAACTACTATAAAAACCTACTAGATCATTACAATACTAATTTTATTTCTTATAAATGAGATAAAAAATGTAAGCATCCTAGAGAAGTTTAGGCAGATACCTCTAGGGTTATTGTTTTCATTACTGCCATTACATGGTTCTTTTGTCCTCACAATTTTAAGTCTCCAAAGATTCATTGACCTTTGGGAATTTTTGTTTTTATTCTATAGAGTTATGCTTTTTAACTTCTCACATAAAATTAGATTATTCAAACTGCTTTCATGAGAGTTTTATATCTACAATAACCATATTTTCCATTATAAAGATTTTCTAAAAACAATATTGTTTATGTCTGGTGTGATGGCTCAGATCTGCCATCTTAACATCTGTTGTCTTAGAACTCAGTGGTCAGAGATAGGACAACTCCAAGTTCAAGGTCAGATTGGTCTATATATCAAGGTCATATATATCAAGTACTCATCCAGGCAAGGGTATAGGGTGAGACCTTGTCTCAAATAGAACAGATACATTATTTATTTTTTTCAATAGAAGTGGATTTTGTGATTGGCACTAAAAAACAGTAGTTTAGCTCATTGAAACTGGTGAAAGCACATCTGAATGCTTCTGTACTCATGCTTCTAAGCATTACTCAGAAGTCTCAATTTTCCTGGTTATCTTGGAAGGTAACCTTACAGTTTTGCCCTTAGTTTCATTTGCCACAGTAGAAGATAAGCCAGAGATACAAGAAGCTGCTGTGAGTACAGTGGTCTACCACCAAACAGGGCAGCGGTGGAATACACTGTATCTTGCTATATGGGTCGGGCTACATCCAGGTGCAAAAGCTACAGTATTCAAACCTTGATTCTACACAAACATCACTACAGTGTGTCTTTTATAACTTCCATGCATGGTTCAGGAGGACTGATTAGTACTTAACGGGAAAAGTTAAACACAGCCCCTCATAATTAAGCAGCTCTTTATTTTAAGATATTTTTCAATTAAATTAGTATGATCAGAAAAGAACATGATTTTTTTTTTTTTTGGTAATTCTTAATGTAGTTCTAAATACACACTTGAGAAAAACACTTACATGCCCACAGTTTCCTGTGACTTGTCCTTTCTGTGACTCTCTGAACCGACCTTTGTAGATCTCCAGCAGACTGTGGACCACACTTTCAAGATTCACATTTCTTAGCTGTCTTTGAATTATGGCAGTGTGCCTAGAAGCTGGTACTTCACATCCACAGAAATGAATCTGCTTGCAATCTCACAAGTGAAAATATCTCAGGCAGCCAGTTTCCACTTCACTGCCTGGCACTGGATGAAAGTTTCCCATCCACGCTGGAGGCTTGCATTCAAAGACAGGAGCTACTTCCACGCTCACATTCATTCCACTTACCTAAAAACAGCAGAAGAATGCAGGATGATGTGGGTTCCTGGTGGCATGTCCTTCGTTGACACTTGGTCTTGGTTGTGCCCGCCAGCCTGTCTGGAGTCCTTGGAGATATTTTGAAGAGCCACTGCAGATTGTAATATAGTTAGAGAGAAGTCTAAAAACAAAACGTGCTAAAAAATAATACTTAACTGACTGAACTTAACAAAAGCTGTATTTGTTTAAAATTAAAGCAACTGAGTAAGAGAACAAATGTATAAAAAGTTGGAAATTTATAGCTATTTAGTACATTTCACTGTAATGTTCTTCTAAAAACTTTTTATCTTTTTTTTTTTTTTTTTTTAAAAAGCCATCTTTGGGTGATGGATATAAAGTCAACTGCACAAATAAAATACAACACAAAGTGTACACAACTGTCACAAAGTGTGATTAAATACAACACAAAGTGTACACAACTGTCACAAAGTGTGATAAAATACAACACGAAGTGTACACAACTGTCACAAAGTTATGCACACACCCAGCATCTCTGTAAGTCATCTTGGGGGTATGGAATGCTTGTTATCTCCCCCTCTGCTCTATGTTCTCCTTTCCTCTACTTCTCCAGCAACCAGCAACTTGCTTTCTGTTTGAACACTTCAGTCTATATTTCCTAAAATGCTGTATAATAGGACAAAATGCATAGACCTTTCTTAGGACAGACTTGGCGTCTTTCACTAAGCACAATTACTTTGCGATTTATCTGTTGTAATAGGTGATGCTGAACATAAGAGCAGGCTAATGTCTCTCATCTAACTACTATTCCACTCTTAGTATGGATCACATGTTTACATTGGTGTAAGCCATGCATATTAGTCTTATTTAAGTAATAAGGAGCTGCAGGATCTTAAATGATGTGAAAAAATTATATTTATCCATTTCTAGTTTCTTCATTTGTTTAGCTATCCATTCCCACCAAGATTATTTCTCTGTACCTACCTACAGATATCTTCTTAATATTTCTATGAATCTGGGAGGCAGGTGTGAAGGCATTCAACTTAATTTCATTTAAAAAATCTATTTCACCCATATACTTTCAGTATTTACTCTAGAAGATTAGTATAGTTACTTGCATGTACCAGTCCTTTGTCAGCCATTTAGCTTGCAAATATTGTCTCACACTTTTTAGCTTTTGTTCCAAAATATCTCTGTGTACTTAGCACTTTTTGTGAACCATTTCAAATTCTAAAAATGAATTTATCATTTTTTATGAATCATGCTTTTAGTTGTAAGTCTTAAAATTCTTTTCCTAGCTATAAATCCAGAACATTTTCTTATCATTTTTTCTAAAAGTTTAACCACTTCTCATGTTATATTTTATCTAATTTTTGAATGATCTGTAAGATGTAGGCTGATCACTGTTGGACCTCCACACTCACAGCACAGCCACTGCATCACAAGCAGCACAGCCTCTTGCGCTCAGGGGCTGTGCTGCAGTTCATAATCGGAGCGGAGCAGCGCTGCTGGAGCTGGAGCCATCTCCATGGTGACTGCCCTTGGCACCTCTTCTAAGGGGCAGTAGGGCCTGAGGCAGCCTGTCCGTAGGCCCCAGGTTTTGAGCTGGCAATGGCACAGGGATGAGATTGCCCCAGCTTCCTCTTTAGAGGAGCAGGGGCTACTGACGGCCGTGGGGCACACATCCCTGGCTCACGGAGGGGAGCATGGCATGTAGCCTGGGGCTGCCCCAGCCATAAGAGTGGGGGTACAGGGGCCCCGGGTTTGCAGCAGTGACCGTGGCAGCTCTGGGCCAGGACTCAGAACTGGACCCCGACGGCATGGCCCTGAGGATGTTCTCCTCCTCCCGCTGTCTTGAGGGCGAGAGGATGGGGTCCTAGAAAGTGGTAGTCTTGGGACCCATTCTGACCCTGGTTTGGGCCTTGGGGACAAAGTCGAGCATGGCTCGAGTTCTGAGACCTGTCTCAGTTACTTCCGAATAGGAGTGACTCAGCAAGATCTGTTTGGCCCTTCCTCTACCCTGCCATTGCTGATGTGGAGCTATGCCATTGGCCCTGTCAGTCACTTCTTCCCCTCCCCCTCCTCCTACGTCATCTCTCCCCATACCTAAGTGCCCACCCCCTTTGCCTTCTGTATATAAGCTAGAGAGAGTGCTACAATAAAGTTGAGTTCCTGCTTCGACAAAACTCCCTGCCTGGTGTGTTTCTTTTTGGCCGCCAACACTCACCATCCTGCTCAGCCCTGGATAGACTCTGCTGGACCAGGTTCTCTCCTCTTGCCTGGACCTGCCAGTTAGGAGCCGACAGATCACTCCTTGTACTTTGCTTGTGGACACCTTACCACCCTGGCACAATGCTGGAAAGTCTATCCTTCTGCTTAATTACTTTACTTTTGTACTTCTTTTTTTTTTTTCAAAGATGTTGTGGAAATTTATGTGAGTTTATTTATGTATTCATATTATGGATTCTTTTCATTGACCTACTATGACTATTTCTCTCTTGACAAATACCATTTAATTGTTGCTATAGTGATATAAGAAATCAAGCAGAATCCTGTCTGCTTTATTCTATTTTTTCAATAGTTATAGCCATTATAAATAATTTGCTTCTCTCTATGAATCATAATACCTTTTCTGTACCTATAAAAAGTGTTACCTGATTTTTAGGGAAATTTGTGGATCAATTTGAGAAGCAAGTATTTTGTTTAGTTTACATGTAAATGCTTTGTTTGCATGCTTTTTTTGTGTCTTCACGTTTATTGCTATGTTACACAAGCATAATTGATTTTTGCATATTTATCTTGAGACCTTGTTAGTTCTTGAAGTTTTACTTTGCTGTGATTTTGTAGACTCTTGAACATCTTCTATGTAGGTAATTATATCATCTATAAACACAGGCAGATTTATTACTTCCATCCTACTTCATACCTTTATTGCCTCTTCTCACCCCCTTACACTGGCTAGTTTCCAACACAGTGTTAAGACTAATAAAAGAAGACAAGCGTGTTTACATTCTCAAGATTAGGGAGAACAACCAATTTTAACCATTGTGTACAATATTATCTCTAGATATCTGTAGATGTCCTTAGTCAAATGAGAAAGATATCCTCTATTTCCATTTTGCTAGATAACTGTAAAAATAATAATAGATGTAGAATTTTCTAAAGTCTAATTTCTGCTTTGAATTTATGTGACTTTTATCCTATTTGATATGATGGTTTACACTGAATGATTGATTTTTTAAACATTCAATCAGCCATGTATGAGAGGAATAAATTCTTCCTAGTCATGGTTTGTGTTTTTGTCTGTGCTTCTCAATTCTATTAGCAAACTAAGGATTAAGAATTGTTTCTTGCTTCTTTCTGGTCCACACCTCTGCCTACAATTGCACATCAGCACACTAATCCCCATCTCACAGCTCTGTCTGCCTCCCAGGAGGACTGCTCTAACCTGGGACACATAGGTAAGACACCTACCACTCAAACCCTGTGACCACAGGGATTCCAATAAGCCCAGCACTCTTGAGCTCTGCCATGCCATATCTTCCATCTAGCCTACACTTCCACCTGTAATCTTGGATGGGCACATTGCTTCTCACCTCACAGCTTTGCCTGCATCCTGGAAGGCTTGCAGCTATTGGGGACAATCAGTACTAGAGACTTAATACTCCCATGGACTACCAGGCCAGCCAACACCAGAAACAACCAGATGTCGAAAAGCAGGCACAGATCATAATCAACAGAAGCCAGTGCAATATGGCACCATCAGAACCCACCTCTCCTACTACAGCAATCTTGTAAATCTTAGCACACCTGAAGGGCAAAACAGTGACCTTAAATATCATCTCATGAAGATGATAGAGGCCTTTAAAGAGGACATAAATAAATCTCTTAAAGAAACACAGGAAAACTCAAACAGGTAGAAGCCCTTAAAGAGGAAACAAATAAATCCCTTAAAGAAATACAGGAAAATACAATCAAACGGGTGAAGGAAATGAATAGGACAGTCTAAGAGCTAAAAATGGAAGTAGACACAATAAAAGAAAATACAAATGAGGCAACCCTGGAGAGGAAAAACCTAAGAAAGAGAGCAGGAACTACAAACACAAGCATCACCAACAGCATACAAGAGATAGAAGAGTGAATCTCAGGCATAGATGATACCATAGAAGAAATTGATACATTGGTCATAGAAAATGCCAAATGAAAAACTTTCTAACTCAACTAGGAAATTTGGGATAGTATGGGGAAAAAACTAGGAATAATAGAAATAGAATTGGGTGAAAATTCCCAGTCCAAAGGGCCAGAAAATATCTTTAACAAAAATTATAGAAAAAACTTCTCTAACCTAAAGAAAGAAATGATGATAAATGTACAAGAAGCTTAAAAACATTAAATAGATTTGACAAGAAAAGAAAATCTGCCCACCACATAATTATCAAAACACTAAATGTATAGAACAAAGAAAGAATATTAAAAGCTGCAAGGGGAAAATGTCAAGTACAATTATAATTGATTTCTCAACAGAGACTCTAAAAGCCAGAAGATCCTGGACAGATGTTTTGCACACCCTAACAGACCACAGATGTCAGCCCAGACTACTATACTCAACAAGATACTCAATCACCATGAATAGAGAAACCAAGATATTCCATGGCAAAACCAAATTTAAGTGACATCTTTCCACCAATCTAGCCAAACAAGAGTGCTAGATGAAAAACTCCAACACAAAGATGGTAAAATAACTACACCCAAGAAAACACAAAAATTTATCCATTCCACAGCAAAACCAAAAGAAGAAAATCACACACACACACACACACACACACACACACACACACTATCACCTTCTACATCAAAATAACAGGAGCTAACAGTCATTGGTCATTAATATCTCTCAACATTAATGGGCTCAATTCATCAATAAAAAGACACAGGCTAACAGACTGGATATGTAAACAGGATCTGTCATCATTTTGCTGCATACAAGAAACACACCTAAGCAACAAAGATAGACACTACCTAAGAGTAAAGGACTACAATAAGGTTTTCCAAGCAATCAAACACAAGAAGTAAGCCGGAGTATCCATTCTAATACATAATAAAATAGACTCTTAACAAAATGCTATGAAAAAAGATGGGAAAGGACACTTCATACTCTTTAAAGGAAAATCCACCAAGATGATGTCTCAATTCTGAACATCTGTGCCCCAAACGCAAAGGCACCCACATTCATCAAAGAAACGTTACTAAAGCTCAAATCATATGTTGAACCCCCATACAATAATGGTGGGGGACTTCAACACCCCACTCTCACCAATTGACAGGTCATTGAAACAGAAAATAAAGAGAGAAACAATGAATCTAACAGATGTTATTAACTAAATGGATTTAACAGATAATTTAACAGATATCTACAGAAGCTTTCACACCCAAACAAAAGAATATACCTTCTTCTCAGCACCACATAGAACCTTTTTCAAAGCTGACCATATAACCGGCCACAAAGCAAGCCTCAACAGATAGAAGATAATTGAAATAACTCCTTGCATTCTATCAAATCACTACAGATTAAGTCTGGACTTCAACAACAACAGAAAGCCCACATACTCATAGAAACTGAATAAGTCCCTATTCAATGATAACTTAGTCAGGGAAGAAAGAAAGAAGGAAAGAAAGAAAGAAAGAAAGAAAGAAAGAAAGAAAGAAAGAAAGAAAGAGAAAAGACTTTCTAGAATTCAATGAAAATGAAGGCATGAATGAAAATGAAACTTACGGGATACAATGAAAGCAGTACTAAGAGGAAAATTCATAGCACTAAGTGCCATCAAAAAGAAATTGAAAAGATCTCATAGTAACACCTTCACAGCACACCTGAAAACTCTAGAACAGAAAAACTCTAGAACAACAACAACAACAAAAAAAAACAACAGAAAAATACCTCTAAGATGAACAATTAATAAATGGTACCTCATGAATCTGCAAAGCTTCTAATGGCAATGGAGACTGTCTAAAAGAAAAAAAAAAACAGCAACCTATAGAATAAGAAAAGATTTTCACTAATTATACATCTGAGAGGGCTAACATCCAAAATATATAAAGATCTCAAGAAGGTAGACTCCAACAAACCAAATAACCCAATTAAAAACTGGGATACGGAGCTAAATAGAGAATTCTCTAAAAATCTCAAATGTCAGAGAAACATTTAAACATCCTTAGTAATCAGGGAAATGCAGATCAAAATGGCCCTGAGATTCCACCTTACACAAATCAGAATGGCAAAGATCAATAACTCTAATGACAGAACATGCTAGCAAGGATGTAGAAAGGGGGGAACACTCCTCCATTGTTGGTTGGATTATAAACTTGTACTACCACTCTAGAAATCAATCTAGTGGTTTTTAAGAAAATTGGAAATGCTTCTACCTGAAGATACAGATATATCACTCTTAGGCATATACTCAAAAGATGCTCTACTATACCACAAGGACATGTGCTCCACTATGTTCATAGCAGCTTTATTCATAATTGCTAGAAATTGGAAACAACCCATATGTCCCTCAACTAAAGAACAGATACAGAAAATGTGTTTCATTTACACAATGGAATGTTATTCAGCTATTTAAAACAAAAACATCATGAACTTTCAGGCAAATGGATGGAACTAGAAAACATCCTCCTGAGTGAGGTAGCATAGATCCAAAAGGATATGCTTGGTATGTATTCACTGAAAAGTGGATATTAGCCAAAAAGTATAGAGAAGACCTGTGACGTAACCCACAAATCCAAAGAAATTAAACAAGAAGGAAAACTCAAGTGAGGATGTTTGAATCTCACTTAGGTGGGGGAATAAAATAGTCATAGCAGGCAGAGGGAGGAAGGTGAGCTGGGTGAGAGAGGAGATGAGGAGGGAGTGGGGGGACAGGATTGGGTGTGTAGAAGGACAGGAGAGAGGGCCAGAGAAATAAGAGAATGAATGGAGATCTGCAGCTGCTGGGGTTTGGGGAGTGAGAGGGAATCACCTAGTAAGCTCCAGAGACCTGGGATGGGAGAAGTTCCCAGGCAATGTAGGTAACTTTAGCTTAACAGTGGGGACATGTCACCAGGGGAGGCCACCTCCTGTAGACAGGCAGTACTCCCAGTGGAGAGATAAAGACACCAACCCACCTACAAAACGTTCAACCCAAAATTTGTCCTGTCTAAAAGCAATGCAAGGACAAGGATTGAGCAGAAATTGAAGGAATGGCCAACCAATAACACTCAACTATTGGCCCAACTTGACACTCATCCTATTGGCAAGTACCAATCCCTGACACTATTAGTGATATTCTTTTATACTTGCAGACAGGAGCCTAGCATGGCTGTCCTCTGGGAGGCTCTACCCAGTGACTAAGACAGATACAGATACCCAAGGCCAAACATTGGATGGAAATTGGGGACTATTGTGGAGGAGTTGGGGGACAGATTGAAGGCCCTGAGGGGGATAGGATCTCCACAGGAGGACAGGCAGAGTCAACTAGCCTGGACCCTTGTCAGTTCTCAGAGACTGAGTCACCATCCAAAGAGCATACATGGGCTGGCCAGAGGCCCACAGCACATAAATCTGCCTTGTCTGGTCGCAGTGGGAGAGAATATGTCTGGCCTTGAAGAGTCTTGGTGGGCCAGCATTAGGGGCTGAGGGAAGAGACTCTGTTGGAGAGGACTGGGATGAGGAACAGTGTTTGTGAATTAATTAATTAGCTAATTAACTAATAGAATGCTCAAGTCAGAAATAAAATAATTGTTTCCTATGAATTATTACAGACATTGGTCTGTACTCTTATTGCTTTGTTTTTAATCTATTTTGATAATGGGGATGGTTAATAGTTGTTTTATAGTTTGAATCATGAAGCTCTTAGTTCATTTTTTGGGAAAGATTATATAATGCCCTTAATTCTTCATTGAACATTTACAATCCTCCAATGAAATTACCTGGGCCTAGAGATTTCTTTCTTTGGGTTTAAGATTGTATATTTAGAGCCTAGTGGATCATCAGATAAAGGTGCTTGTATGCAGACTGACAGCCTAAGTTTGAACTCATATCAAAAGGTGGAAAAACTCCTAAGAGTTGTCCTGACCACCACACAATCACTTATGTGGGATGGCATGTCCTGATATTGCTAATAATTTTTCTTGTCTTTTTTGTATTTATCTTGACAGAGATGCCATTTGCTAAGTTTCAACTATTTTTTTCCATTAGCATCAACTGACTTCTCTCCCATCCCTCTGGGACATGAGTGTTAGGTATTCAGTGGCTAAGGGCTCTCCATTTCTAATTTTTAGACTATTTTCCTTTGTTACTTAGATTATATAATTTTTATCTTCTAGTCTGCTGATTGACAAAAGATCATCCATTCTGCTTTTGAACTGATTACTAGATATAGTTCAGTTCTAAAATTTTATTTTTCTTTAAATCTTCTATTTCCTTACGGAAACTTTCTATTTGAGGAGTAATGGTCTCTGATTTTCACTGGTAATAAGTTTTTTCCCCTTTAAACCATCTGGAGAGATGGTTTAAGGATGAAAAGTAAGAGTACTCATTGCTCTTCCTCAGAATCTATGTTTGGATCCCAGCACCTACACTGTTCATAACAGCCTGCAATTTCAGTGTTTGAAGATCTGATAGCCTCTTCTGGGCTGTGTGGGCATTCACACATGTGGTCAAACATACATATACAAACACACAGAGAGATATGAAAAATAAAACAGATTTATGAATCTATTTATAATTGATACCTAAGGGGCAAAAGAAACTAATGAGATACTTCTGGGTGCATTGCCCATAGTCCAGGACTCCATGTCCAGGAGTAGTTGACCAACACAAAACAAACTCCATGATTTGGTGGATGTGGGTTTTGTGTGTGTGCTTGGTTTTCTTGGTTTTCTTTTATCATTTTCTTTTCCTTAGTTTACTTTTAGAGGAAGAATGAGATGTTGGATGAGTAGAAAGGGTTGAAGGCTCTGAGCATAGTTGGGGGGAGAAGAAAAGTATGATCAAATGCATTGCTTGAAAAACTTTTAAATAAAACTATTTTCATCTAGATTTCTTTATAATCTTACCTAGATGTTATGATGTCCTTAATTTTATTCAACTGACAATTGCTTTTAGTAATTTTCAGTTGAAATTTTGTTTTCTCATGTTCTCATTAGATTTTGATCATTATTTAATGCTCCTGTTTTTGAATCTTTCTTTGGCGTCTGGAACGAACCATTCTATATCACCAGCAGGGCAAGTGGGCTGTGTGGCTCCTTGTTGTCTATACTGATAATGTGGGAAAATGGCAACTCATTGCTAGTTTGCAGTGATAAAGGCCTGGCACCCTTCTTGACCTTTCCTGACACAACCACACAGTGATCTTGTGCAATAGCAGGGTCTCGCAGGGGAAGGAATAAGGTTCCCCAAATGCTCTTTGCTGGAATCAGTAATGTGAGGCTACAGTTTTATTCTGCGATGTAATCGGCCTTTGCCAAGCATTTTCTGTCTTGCTTCGCTACGTCTTCCATGGTTCTTTAGACAGAATAGGCTTTTGTTGACACCATAGATGATTTTTTTTTTTTACTTGTTTGTTCAGCTGCAAGTCTGGGATATATTGGAGAAAGAGAACCCAGTAAACTCACCAATATATTATTCATTGAGTCCTGAGGTCCTTAAGTGGTCTGCCATCCTCTCTGTCTTTTAGTCCCTTAAAAAATATCCTGTATATAAAGCCCAAGGTTTGTAATTGTCCACAGCAGGAGAAATGGGGGAAAGCCTGTACAAGCTTTCATTAACTGTTTATTATTATGGCTTTTATTTTCCTGCTTCTTGATAATGTCTAATGTTTATGTGCAGATGCCATAGAAATCATTTGGTGATTTCTAACTTTATGATTGCCAGATAGATTGCATTCTTGTACTTATTCTTAAGCTTTGTCCTGGGGCTTCATTAAGCTGCTTGGAAAGAGTTTTAGTCCTTTGGGTATTGCTTTCGAAATATTTTGGGCAGGATGAGAGAACTGCTTAGTCTAAGCTTATTATTCTACACTTGTAAAGAAAGCTCTTTCTCTATACTCTACCCACTACCCCATAAATTTTGATTTTTTTTTCCTGTTCAAGTTCATGAGAACAAGTTCAATTTTGAGATTTGTCTAACTCTGTGTACTGTTCTGTCTTATTCTTTTAGGGCTCTTTTCCCTAGCATTAGGTGGTTTCTTAATGTGCATGTGTAGACAACACTCAGTTATACTCTAGGGAATCTTATGCTGATCTCTAAAGTTCTATATCTATGCACATTTTTTAAATCTTATATACTACTCATCTTGAAGCTCTGCACTTACAGCTCAAGGGTTCTATAGTTTGACTGGGCTTCCCCTCTATGTCTGGAAATCTCATGAGGCAGGAAGGCCCAGTAAGTACAGGGCTCACTTCACATGGTTGCTCCTTTTTTGTTGACTAATATCCTAGTGAAAATTATTGTTTTGCATATTTTAAAATTATTTTTAGCTGAGAGAGCAAACTGGGTTCCAGTCACTCTTTTATGGCTGGAAATTCATTTTATGTTTTTGATGTCTGCAAAATATGTGACTGGAATAAATCACCTCTCTACCTTCTACCTCTAGAAGAAAATTATAGAAAAAAAAACCCTCTGTAATTTGAAGTTCAAAGCTGTGGAGTGGTCATGATTTCACCTTCCTATATATGGAACACTTAGTCACAGGGCAGTCTTTTAAAAGCTAATACTTAAAGAGAATTGCTAAGTGCTAGTTAGTGTTCAGAGTCCATAATCCCTTATCTGAAACCCTAGGAGACAATTTTGTGTTTTCCTGTTTTGGAAAGGTATATTATGCCCATTATAACTGTACACATCCCAAGCCCAGTCTATGAGAACACTCTGCAATCAAATACATTTTTGTATTTCTGTAGCAAAACTATGAATATTAATACTTAGTAGGTTAAACAAGGATTTAGCACAGCTTTATTTCTGTTCAGTTTTTCCTGCCAAATAGTTTGTCAGTTCATATCTACAAAAGGTACAGAAACCTTTTCTACTTTCAACAGTTTTTGCTGGAGAGTTTTGCTTTAGTGATTAAATGAACTTTTTTTTTTTCAGGCCTCATAATCAACTTGAAATAGGCAAAATAATGAGGACCATTTTTCAAATGTGGAAATAAACCCACAGAAAGTTAACTAAGGGGCTGGGGCAATGGCTCAGTTGTTAAGTATTTGCTTGTAAATATCCTGGGTATGACAGCATAACCTTGTAATCCTAACACTAGTGGAGACAGGAAGACCAATCTAGCCGAATCAAGCTTCAGGCCAATGAGAGATCCTATTTAAAAGGAAGTAGATGGTGTTATTGGGGATGATTCTTGAGGCTGACCTCAGTTCTTTGCACTCACATTTGCCCACACACAGTCCCAAACTAATATGAACACACATGTGTGCATAACACATGCCTGAACATTTCCATGCACAAATTAGAAAAGAAAGTCAACTAACTCATGTAAAGTCTTATAGCTGATGAGGAGCAAATCCAGTGTCCCATTGCCACTCTGTCCTTAGAATCCAGATTCCCATCCTTTGAGGCATTCTGCCTCTGGTTGAGGAACCTCCAGACAGGAAAATCAAGGAAATCTAACTTGACTCTGTGTTTTTCAAGTCAAATGGCTTCTTTAGGATTAAGCTGGTTTTCTTTTTAGTTTCTCTATGCTATCATCATTTGGATGTGTATTTGTATCTGACTTGGTTCCTTGGTAAATTCTTGCCTTCAGGGTGAAAAGTCCACTATGACCTTCAATTAAAAAGCAGAGTGCTGAAGGTCATCATGGTGGTTTGAATATGCTTGGCCCATAGAAAGTACTACTACTAGGGGATGTGACCTTCTTGGAGGAATTTCATCACTATGGGGGTAGGTTTGTAGGTCCTATGTTCAAGCTCCACCCAGTGCAGAAAGCCCTTCTCCTGTGGAAGGAGTCTCCTCGTGGCTGCCTTGAGGTCAAGATGTAGAACTCTCAGCTCCTTCAGCACCATGTTTGCCTGCATGCTGCCACACTTCCCTGCATGATGATAATGGACTATACTTGTGAAACTGTAAGCCAACCACAATTAAATGTTTGCTTTATGTTACCTTGGTCATGGTGTCTCTTCACAGCAATAAAACCCTAACTAAAACAGTAGTCTAATGTCATGTGAACCCAAGTCTGACATAATCTAAGTTTAGCTGATTTATCAAATGGCTGCAAGTTAAAGCTAGCATCCTAGGCTTCCAGAACAGGAACATGGTGTCTTTGAGTTCACTGTTCCTCATAGCTTCCTAAGTTAGGGAACACGGCTTATAAATGTTTGAATTCTCTTTTGATGCACTAATGTTAGATAACTAGGTAATGTATAACCATGGTTGGTTTCTGAATTAACATACTTTTGTGGGTTTTGTTATCTTCAAGCTGAGCTTTGAGATCTGTGAACTGCCACCCTGTGTAATTCAAGCTGGAAAGCATCCTTCATACCTTGCCACGAATGACAATGACAAAGAAATTTGCTTCACGGTAATGTGTTAGCATGGTAAGTGCAAGTGTGTGTGTGTGTGTGGGGGGAACAAACAGTTCTCTCTTCTAGACAACAGTGTCTTGCCATAACCTTGACATGATGCACATTAATTTTACATTATGCCCTGTAGTCACAGAGAAAATTAAAGCTCCTGCTATTATCTTCCCAAAAGGGCTGATAACCTTCTGGCACAGGCTCAGGCATGCCAAGCCTGTGCCTCCATCTTCTGTCTCCTATTGATCTGTGAACCATAGGGCCAGCACTTGAATTACAAATCCCTAGCATATTTATCTCCATTTTAATGCTTTCCATTTAATGAGCATCTCTTAGCTTTTGGTGATGGAACATTTCAGTAAAATCAGGGCTGAGAGACCCAGTTCTGGCTTAAACCTTATGACTTCTTAAATACAGTCTCACATATGTCTAGATTTAATTATAACTTTAAAAGCACACTGTAGGAAAAACCTGAGAAATTACAATGACCAGATTTCTAAGGTTCAGACTAAATTAATCAACTTTAAGGAAAAGAAAAGTTGATTAAGCTATGTTTAATTCACCAGAAACCAAAACATTAAAAATGAAGGTAATCAGTATTTTTATCACACAAATCTAAGTCCAGGTGTGTATTGGAAAATAGCAACAGACACTTGGTAAAGAGAAACAGTTGATATTTTACAAAATCCCCAAATAATCAGTAGTTAAGAACATTATTGTGTGATGTAGTTTCCTCCACCCCATTATCCAAATTAGGCTTTCTTTGGTGCCTGTTAGGACTCAAGTATTTCTGAATGGAACATGACATTTTACATGAACAGCCTAGTTATTTCTCTCAATGAAAGAGAAGTTTTAAAATGCAGGCATTATGCAAACCATGTTTACCTGACTGATTCCAGTTTCAGGTTATGTTGCAACCACATGCCTTTTGGGGTGTGTGTGTCTGTGTCTGTCGGTTTGTAGGTCTGTGTCTGTGTGTGTGTGCATTTGTGTGTCTGTGTGTGTGCATTTGTGTATATGTGTGTGTCTGTGTGTGTGCATTTGTGTGTGTGTGTGTGTGTATGTATGTTTGTGTCTCTGTGTTGGATGTTTAAAGATTAAATATGTACAAAAGTGTCATATAATCTACTCAGAGGCAATGAGTTATAAGCATGACCAAAAGTATGGGCCAAGGTTTATTGTCAGTTTTAGCTTGAAAACAGGCCAATGAGTATACCAACAGAAACCAAAGTAGTCTCTGCCTCAGAATATATTTCAGCCCTTGTGAGGTTCATGGAGACTCTTTATAAAGCAGAATTCTTTTTCCCCATGCAAAGGAGTTCTTCCTCCCCTTTTCTCAGTCTGAGGAGGTTTGTGTCTGCACGGGATGTGCCAGATGGAAAGGTTTACTCATTAGAGGCAGCTGTTTTAGCAAATTACCTCAGTGCAGCATAATGACAGAGCTCCAGAAGACCATTGAAGAAAAGCCTTTCTATCCCAGTGAGATCATGAAAACGAGAAACCATTTCAGTAAGATGTTTTTATTTACTTTGGAAAAGATTCAGTTGGACACATGGGTGATAAGACCAGGTATTTTCCGTATAGATTTCATTCAATATTTATATAGAACAGCAAAAGATATAAGCTATAGATTGACAATTTGATTTCTCTTACAACTAATGGATTCATTATCTTTGGCGGATGATCTCATTAGTTTCTTAACTATGAACGATTCTGCTGGGGCAGGCTTTCCCCTTTATAACTTCTCATTTCAAATATCTGTATGGCTCATACTTGATCAGAGAGGCACTGTTCATCTTGAAGCCCCACAGCTACAGCACATCTCCTAAGATGCCAAGGAGAACTCTCCCTCTCCATTTGCTCTCTTTAGAGAAAATTTCCTCAGCAAGATGCAATCAAGACCCACTTTATAAATCCCTCTGCTACACATGCAGAATTTCAGGATGTATATATGCCTGTATGCATTTATAAGCATGTATAAGATACAATTTAGAAAGCTTTCAATGTGTATGTGTGTGTGTGTGTGTGTGTGTGTGTACACACATAGTCTCACCTTATACACATGGGATAATTATTCCCATTTAACAAGTAACATTTCAAGTTCATAAATATTTGACAATTCTTTACATTAGCAAGTTATAGATAGTAATCCTGGGGCATCTTTAACCATTAACAATGCCTAGAGGCTTCTGATCTGATCATAATACTTGGAACATCCACCAGAAGTACAACACTCTATGGCAAAACCAGGTACACACATTGCTGCTGTGGATATCAGGAAGACAGTGCTTATAAATATTCACGATTATGATCCCTTATGTTTTTCCACAGCATCTTTTGGGTGTGTGTGAGTAATAACAAAGTTTAGAGGAGAACCTAACATCCTTGTGACTTCACTGAACTAATATACTTGCCTTTATCATGTGCAACACTGATTGTACTCATGGCTTTGTGGCTGAAATATGAATGTGAGCTCGTTATTCCTCCCCTAGTTTAATTACTATTGTAATGATTTAGACTCCAACTATAGATACTAACTATGTTGGTATTTGGACAATGATAAATTTGCAAATCATGTTTTATGAAAAACTAAAGTTTGTCTGATTGTCTTAGCTAGGGCTTCTATCGCTACAATTGAAAACCATGACCAAAAAGCAAGTTGGGGAGGAAAGAGTTTATTCTGCTGCATCTATGTCACAGTTCATTAGCAAAGAAGCCAGGAAGGAACTCAAGCAGGGCAGGAATCTGGAGGCAGGAGCTGATGCAGAAGCCATGGAGGGGTTCTACTCTCTGGCTTGCTCTTCATGCCTTGCTCAGCCTGCTTTGTTATAGAACCCAAGACCACTAGCCTAGAGATGACCTCACCCACAATGATCTGGGCTCTTCCCCATGAATTAATCACTAGTTAAGAAAATGTCCTACTGGGTTGCCTACAGCCCTACCTTATACAGTCATCTTCTTAGCTTAGATTTCTTCCTCTCAGATGGCTTTAGCTTTCATCAAGTTGACATAAAGCTATGTAGCACTGTTATCTCTAAATAGAAGTAACACAGCTAACAAGTTTTCATCTTCATTGTGTCATCTCCTATAAGACTGTATGTATATATGTATATGCACACATATGTACACATATATACATATAAAATGCTGGGTGGAACATTTCTTCATCTTTGCTTTTCACAAGGTAGGAACTCTAATCTCTACTGGTATTTGGTGAAGGGGTCTTTGTGGGTTATTAGGTAAAAAGAGTGAAGACCCCCCACCCCGATGGAGTTGGTACCTTTATAACAAGCTGGAGAAAAACTGTTTTCTCTCTCTCTCTCTCTCTCTCTCTCTCTCTCTCTCTCTCTCTCTCCTCTCTTCTCTCTTCTTTCTTCTTTCTTCTTTCCACCGTGGGTGGACACCAAGAGAGCAGGCTATTACCAGCACCCATAGGACCATAAGAAATCAATGACTATGTTTAAGTTAAACAGTCTTCTTATAGAAACTTGACCTGACTAAAACTACATATGACATGCAATGCAGTGTGTGTGTGTGTGTATTTATGCATTTTTGTGTGAATATGCACATGTAACCATACACAGTCTAAAAAAAACAAAAGCTGAGGGTGTTAAAATTCTATTATTTTTCCATTAATTTGTAGTGGATCTTAATCTTTTGAACTCCTTTGTAAAGAAATAATGGGTGTTGTCCAGAAAGTACAGATCCCTTCCCATAACACACTGTCCAGGCTATCAGGAATTAGAAGCAAGATTGGCTCACTGTACCTAGAGAAGTGTGGGGGATCTGATAAGAGGTGCTCTGAAAAGCAGATATTGCGCATAAGATCCATATTCACTTCTGAATGCTGCTTATCCTGTATCATCTTCTCTTTCTGGGCTTTCACATTCTCTTAAAATCCCAAATTTCTCTTTACAGCGTCATGAGCCCACGGTGCTATGGTAAGGCCGTTGCTGTGCTTTATCTGCAACTGAGTGGAACAAAGAAAGAAAAGTGGCCTGTAGACCAGATGATACCCAGGGTTAATAAAGGACAGCGTCACTCCTGCTCCTGTGGGCAAATGCTACAGCTTGGGCCATGTTACAGTTTAGGTATGAAGAGCCCTCAAAGGCTCTGGTGTTGAAGAGGCACTACTGAGAGGTGAGTGGATCATGACTGTGTTAACTTCATGATGAGTTCATAGTGGGATAGGATATCAAAAGTCAGACCTAGGTGGAGCTAGTAGGTCACGGGGGTTTGCCTTTGAAGACTATATCTTGGCCCTGTACTACCCTGGCTCCCACCTGCCATTGGTGAGCATCTGTGCTCCACCATTTGCTCCAACCTTGATGTTCTGCCACACCTTCCCTCACTCAGAAGTAACAAAGCCATGGTCTAAAACATCTAAAATCATGAAATAAATTGTCCCCCGCTTTGAGTTGGATTTCTCACACATTTAGCCACAGCAGCAGAATAAGTGATTACGTTTCACATGTAGTTACCCATTTGGCATTTTTCTTTATAAAGGAAAATTTCAAATGAAAGGGAACAAAGTGGGTTATCCAATCCCTTGGTTCCAAATAGCTTAGAAATGTTATATGAATGGAATCACACCTCTGAAGGCTTTTAGCCACCTCTGGTTCTAGATACTGCACACCTAGGCACAAATTAGGAAAGCTAGAAAGAGAAATTATGAGAGAGCCCCTCGTGGTGGGAAAACTACAAGAGTATTGTCATGAAGTAAAGGCAACAGTCACCAAGGCTTAGAATAGTCTGGTCACAGCACCGCTAGAACTAGCTTACTTTTTTTTCCTTTTTTTTCTATTCCAGATTGAGTACATATTAATTTAGTACTGGCTGATTAACAAAATTATTCACAGCAATACCCAGAGTCCTTAATCAAATTTAGTCTGCTCTTGAATATTCAAAAAAAGATTCTTCCTGAATTAATGTGCTATTTTCATTCTTTCTTTTCTTTCCATTTCTGTTCTTTTTTCCCTTTAGAACCAGAAATGCTTCAGTGTATCTAAGCTGTTGTTTTTCTTCTTCATTTTGACTTTTTTTATCTTAGTTTGAGACATGGCTTTTTTAGGTAATTTTTCTATGGTGATCCACTATCTTCCTTAATCTTTCAATTTTGTCATTGACAAATTCAACTACTTGTCACCCTATCCATCTTCCGGGTTGTTAATAAACACACCAGACAATAGGAGCACCAATATTGATTGATCCCAAGAGTACTTTCCCATTAGTCACTTCAATCTGAAAGTTGACCATTTGTCCCTTTTCCTTGTGTTCTCTTGACTAACTCTTCTGTGTGTCACAGTAGTTTATTTAAAAAAAGAATAGTTAAACACTTCTGACCTAGGGCATCTACAGTTGATTCTCATCTTGGTGTCTGATGTTATGCCTGTGTAGAATGATTGACTTCCATGACTTTATTATAACATTCTAGGACCTATTTTTGTCTCAGTGCATTATCAAACAGGTGCCCGGTCCCATCACAGAGAAGACTAATTAGCTTAGCGGCTCCATTAACTTAGGTGCCACTAACACATTTAGCACTCACTCTAATCACAGGTATCAGAGCTCTGCTCTCTGAAGTAACTGGTAGTAAGTGGTAGTATAATTGACTTGACATCCATCACACATGCTGAGGGATAAGCCTCAGTCTACTTTCACAGAGCACTCAGAAAAACAGATGAAGGTTCTAAGCTGGCTGGTACAAACAATGGAGTCATAAAGCATGGAATTAAGGCATTTGGCTGCTGTTTTTGATCAGTTCAAGTGTGGACTGTCTATTCAGTGCTTTGCTTTTTTGCTTGTTTGTCTTTTATCTCATTTTTAATTAATTAATTAAAAAAAACTTATTAAAGTACTTCTTTATTAGTCCCCCGGTAGAAGGCCAAGCTTCTCTGTAGTAGTAACACAGATCTTCAGAGTGACCAAATGTACGTGTTAATAAAAGGTCAAGCCTGCTTTCCTATTCTCTATCCACAGGCTCCTGCATAAAAGGCACATTGTTGCCAAGATGCACAAGAACTTTGTGCTATGGTGATGCTATGACTTTCATCTGCAGAGATCCCCTGCTCCTGAGCCCTAGTACCATATGAGGCACAAATCAGAACTTCTGTCACTCTGGCCAAGGAACAAGGGATCTCTTAGATCCAGTAAATGTCATAAAGATTGCAAGATTCAAAGTATTGAAGTGTGGCTGGGGTCATGTGTTTGCAGTTCTGACCTGTCTATAATCTGAAATAGTGTTCTTTCCACTAGCAGAAGCATTTTTGGTACTTTTAGTAAGTACTATAAATCACCTGCCTATCCTGATCTGCTCTAGATTGGAGAGCACTGTCTGGCAGATGCCGCATAGTTACCCTGCTACAAAATCAAGAGAGGGTTTTGTTATCTTGATATGAATAATCATAATCATTAAGTATTGAGGTTTATGGGTCAGGCCTCTGGATATGACTTAAATATTACTAACGACAACTTTAAAAGCAAAGTTTTGGTATTTTCATTATTTGCACTTCAATCTGAGGAGGAATGGGAAGATTTATTAATGCAAAGGCTGAACAATAGTCCTCGGTGGGGTGGAGTCAGGAAACACTGGTTACTCTGTCTTAAGTCACTCGAGGCAGAAAGCCACTGACTTTGAACTTTTAGAAAAATAAGAACTGATGAGATATAAGAAGCAGTATTGTTTATCTTTTCTTTCTGAACATATGATTAGAAAATATTGGTGACTGGAAGTTTCTAAAATACAGGATGCTCTGTCTTGTATCATAGAGCCAACACTTCTCAGGACTTCCCCACAAACAGTATCAGGCACGCTGGAGAAACCAGGCTTTGAGACTAGCAAAATCTGGGCTTTGAAGCTAAGCTTACTGACTTAGCCATTGTGTGATCCGGACCAAGGATTTAACCTCCTGGAATCTCAATTCACGTATCTGTGGAAACTGGAAACAATGCCAGCAACTCTGTGATGCTATTCTGACAAAGAAAGGAGATGATGTATGTCAAGCCCCAAGATGAAAATAACAATTGCTCTCCATTATTGTCAATCTGAGCTACAGTGATTATTTCCATTTGCTTTGTGGATTCTTTTGTTCTGAGACAAATACAAAGAATGAGCTTAAGTGTCTTGTGGCAGAACTGGTCATGCTGAAATAGACAGTTGCTGATTGTTGTGCTGTCTACTGAGTGGGGGCATTGCCCAGCAGAAAACAGGCAAGATTGTCCCTGGCATCACCTACCCCTCAGTCTCACGTAGACTGCTCTGCCTAAAGGCAGCTGAAGAATTTCATCCCAGACACACAGGGCCTTGGGATCCCCAATACACAGGTCATCTATGCAAAAACTGCAGGGCCCACAATCCTTTCAAAGAGATAGATCTGAGGAGAGAGAGAGAGAGAGAGAGAGAGAGAGAGAGAGAGAGAGAGAGAGAGAGAGAGAGAGATGATATTGGGGACCTAAGCAGAGAGTCCAAAGCACCTTGAGTTCAGGTTTATGGTAGGCTTCTGGATCCATTAGGTCACAAATTTCTCCTGCTACCCCAAGACAGGATGGTGATCATTGTTCAAGTTGTGTAGTTGCAAAGGGTTACTTTAGAAATGGCGGGAGGATCACTCTAAGCATTTCTATGATCTGTCCGTGGGGCTGGGGTTAGAGACCATGTCTCACTTTCTTCTTTTACAAAATGAGCAGAGCTAGATTGTGTCACCGCACTGTGAGTAGAATGTGTACACAGGAACATGGAAACACTCTCTAAAAATCAAATCCTGAGATCATGCACACCTTTAGTTTCTTTTGCTCACTCGAACCACACTGCCTTGTAAACTAATCACTTATTGCTGTGGACGTTTCCTCAACCGTTTTTACAGAGTAAGGAAGAGAGCCAAAAGAACTTCAACGATTTGCTCAGGGTTGAGTGAAAACTAAAGCAAGGTGGTTTACGGCAGCCATGTTCTCAAACAGGAAGCTATGCTTGCTCTCGCCAGAGCATGGAAGCCGCTGTGAACCCAGCCTTGCACATCCAGTCACCTGGCATGCTCCCTGTAGTCCCTTCCCTTCCAGAGCCTTCAGCTCCTTTGTGCTGCTAATGGGAGCAGTTGCCCCCACATATGTCTCTGGGATTCTCGCTGGAGACCTGTGCTGTCACCCTCCCCTGATCTTTCATAAATAGCAGCATGTCTGGACATAATTGCCAGACCCTAACAGTCTCTGTGACTGTTGTATCTTCCCCTGGTTAGCCTCTCTTTCCCACAGGTGCCCGGCCTATGAGGCTGTAGATAGCAGCAATGTAATGACTTAATGGCTTAACTCTCCCCAGCTACTCTCCACCTCCTCTGTACTTCCTTTGTGAATGACACATTTTCATTTAATTTAAAAAAAAAAAAAAAATGGAGACGTTTTATGTTCACGGTAAAACTGAGCAGAAAGTACAGAGTTCCTATCTACCTCTATCCTTGTGTAGCCACTTTCTGGTTTGTTTGTTTGTTTGTTTGTTTGTTTTTTAAGCTGTTAATATGGCTTTCCCAGTTCTTTCTCTATGAGGTGCTACTTCTCAATTGGACGGCCCCACACAATAAAGAATCTGTGACAATAGCTGCAGCACTGTACATTGCTATTCTAATCATATATTTTATTGCACTCTATATACCTCTTAAAGCTGGCATTTCATTTGCCTCCCTCGCCTTCTAGAAAAGCCCGCCACTGTGATGATGGCGGAAGTAAAGCTAATGGGCTTTTCCAAATTCCTTCTGAGATTCAGAGCAAGAAAGAAGGTGTGAAAGAGAGAGTGAGAGAGAAATCACACAGTCATTTCCAGCCATTTGTGTTAAAACACAAAGAAAACAAGGCACATTCAAAACTGCTATCCCAGGCAGCCTCCATTAATATTTATTTTGGCATTAATATTGATAAGCAAGTACTTTGTAGCTGGGCTTTGTTGCCTCCCCCAATGTCCTCACACTCCCTGTTATTCAAGCTGGTGGCCATTAGCTTGCGTCTCTCTCTGCACCCAGAGCCTCAAAGGGGCTTGGCAGGCCTCCAGCTCACTTATGCTTAAATGGACACTGGAGCGCCAACGGACACACAGCTAAATAGAGGCCAATAATTCAATACAGTACGACTGTACTGGGGCTGCTAGTAAATCCATCAAGCAGTAAATATCATCTGAAGCCAATGCAAGCTTTTATCTTTCCAATTTTTTTTGAATGTCTGAGCGAGGCCCAAGCATTCGGCGAATCATGTAATTTATTCTGCAGTGCCGAGCCTGGGCTGTCTCAGACATCATATTGACTTTTTTTTTTTTTTTCCATCTGTCAGGGGCAGTCAGCAGCTCAGCTATTGTGGGAACGCATCACATTACATCTATTTATTTATTTCTTTCTGCTGCTTCTTTGTAGCATGATTGGGCAAGAACACATTATCTCAGATCAACGGGTACCAAGAAAAGCGACTGAACATCCTCACGACATCATGTTAAACATTTGTCCTCTCCAGTTTGTTAAATCAGCAAATGCATTCCAAGCAAATACTTGTAATTGTTCTGAAAGGGCTCCCCACTGCAGGCTTTTACCAAGCTGAAAATATGGCCTGTTATTTTCTCCAGCTCTTTAGGTCAGTGGTGAAGGCAATACATTGTAAATAATGCTGAGCAGCTGGCCTGTTGACTTGATGGTTCTGGGAGTACAGCTCTCTGTACTCAGCCACGCACCTAGCAGTGGCTTTGCATATTGCATGTGCAGTTTGTGTGTGCATGTGCAGTTTGTGTGTGCATGTGCAGTTTGTGTGTACATGTTCAGTTTGTGTAGGTCCATTTAAAAATGGCTGCCTGTAGACTAACTTCACAGAGTCACTAACTGCTTTATACTTCACCATAGTTTGTCTCCAAATCAGTGAAGATTTAGAAGGCTGGGGCCAAAGCTCTTCTTACTGCTGTTACCTTTTTTGAAAATGTAAAAGGAATAGACCCCAGGTTTAAGTGCTATTTGTGACTCTCTTGTTCTTCCTTCTGTGTGAGTTTCCTGAGGAAGAATGTCCCCAAAGTCCTTTACAAAGGAACTCGAGACTGCCATGGTCAGACACACACATTGCATTTAGATGACATCCCCTAGGACATTAGTCAAAGCCAACAGCCCTTTCTAAGAAGAAACCTGTGTTCCTATTATTTAGCATGACTCTGAGTTTGCAAAATCAGAACTTGATTAGCATCCTACTCTAAAAGCATACATTACAGAGTATAGTTTAAATGTAACTTTTCTTCTTTAAATATCCAGTACAGAAGCATTTGTGGATCACATGTGAATGGGGCTGTGAGTTACAGTCTTCCCTGCCGTTTGTTTCATTTATTAGAAACTGTGGTTAAAGTAAGCAACAACTTCCAGTGCATGGCTTTAAGTGAAGCTGCTAATGGTTCAAGAGGAAACAGAATCAACCGTGTCTGAGGAACCTGATTCTTCTCTGTGCTGCATTGGTTTTTAAACTAACAGAGCCCTGTTTAATTGGGAGAATTGAATCTCTCTTGCAATAGATTACTTCTGGGTTGTATGGCACAGAAGACATCTTCCTGTGGATGCATTGATGGCTGCACTGCATTCTTCATTATCAGTGATATCTCTGAATACATTGAATGGGTTTCCACCCATTCAGAATGGGTCTGCCCAGGAGAATCTGGGTACACATGATATTCTTTCAGGACTGTATGAAAATGTGGTTGGCATTCTGGGTATAGAGTGAGGCTCATTCTTCCCTTCCACGAAGTGGAGAGCATCAAAGCATATGTTCAATTTCCTTTCATTAACCCCCAGTTAGAAAGTTCTACACAGTACACCCTGCTTTTAGAATTCCAAAGAGCAGCCACACTGTGTTTCTAAAGAAGCACATTGAAAGGCAGTTCACTGAGCCATTTTCTAACACCTGAGAGCAATTAATGTAAGCAAAGACAGGAAACATCATCAATTATTTAAAATAAAATGAATATGTAATGTTGACCTTCTCCAACGGCTGTCAGTTCCGTTCTTCCTCCTGAATAAACTCACAACACACCCCTGCATTGCACTCTGGAGGCAGGCACTGACTGACCACTCAGAGAGCTGGCTGATGATTTCCACTCAGCCCTGAGTTGGAGGAGGGGAGTCCCTGGCTCCTGATGAAAAGAGGCGGGGCCCTGACTCTAGAAACACATCTCCACCTGTGACCAGCAGCTTCAAAGATGAACACTCACCCCAGTCGTTCCCAAATACTTCCACTTATTTCCAATTACTTTATTTATCTTATACTCTTTCTATCTCTCTTAAGGAAAAGGGCTGACGTCTTTGTCATCACAACCCTGAATGTTTGTGTATTCGTTTTTACATCACATTATATCTATTTACTTATTGGTTTAAAGTCATTAGCTTTCTTTCTCCTTAGAGTTATCCTTCTCAATCCTGGGGGGAGAAGGCAGGATGGTGAATATAGACCACAGTTGTGTGGAAAAGTCCAAAAGACGTGGTGAGATAGCTGCAATTGCTAGTTGCTTGAATTAAATGAGTCATCTGCCTTGTGAATAGAAGGCTTTCTGCAAATATAAAAGCTTGGGCATTATTTATGCACAATGTCACAAACGGAGCTTGGAGGATGTTTACTCAGTTTACTCGCTAGTGTAACTCTGTGTGGGGCACAAGGCATGAACCAGAACAGAGGCAACAAGTGGCCCAAGGTTTTCAGAGCAAAGCCTATTAGACACAAAGTATCAAGTCCTCTGTGACCCATCAAATCAGGCAAAGCTGAAATGCTGGTGTCTATTTCCTTCCTGACTTTGAGTTAGTGATCCTAAGAGAACTCACAAAGACCTCATGCTGGATGGTACAAGCTTCTGGCCAGGTCATTCTTTCAGGGTTCTCCGAAGATAATCCAAAGCCTCAGCCAATGAATAGTCACTGTATGTCTCCATCAAGCCTGCAAAAACAAAGTCATGATTAGATTGTAGAACCAGAGTTATGAGAGAGATATCCTCAGGCTGTGACTGAGACACATCCATCCTGGCTCTACCATAAAGCTAATAAATTCATTTTTAGGACTTTGTATACTCAAATTAGCATAGAGTTCTAATCACAGGTTTCATTTGAGATACTTACAAAAAAAATCAAAGGAGATGATTGGTTAATTAGAGAAAAAAAGAGTGATAAGCTCTTTGCATCTATCTCCCCTGCCCCCTTTTTTCCTGAGACAATGCCTTATGTGGCCCAGGATGGCCCTCAAATTCATAATTCCCCTGCCTCAGTCTTCCCAGTGTTTGGATCCAGGCATGTGTCAACACATCCAGCCCCTTTGCCCCTTCATCATGGCATTATACACCTTGATTTTTAATATAATAAGCAATTGGCTTGAGGGGAAAAGCCAATGTGAAGAATGCTTTCTTTATGACTACCATCCCACACAAAGGAAGGATGTTAAGTTTAAGAAACCCGTGCCAAAAATCAGAGCTAGGAGAGGGTAAACACAATTCACAGACAGTGCAAAACTATCTTCTCATCCAAAATTCCAGATTAATTAGCCATCTGTGCACCCAAGAAGGCAGAGATGCCACCACGGCTGTGTGAATCACCACTGTTCTGGGTGGAAGCACAGCTGGAGAGCAAGCAGTGGACGCTTGCACATTATACATTTCAATTATTTCAGTGATAAATAGATGACAGTGTCCACATTTGGATTTGAATGGTTAAAAATAAGCTAAAACTCTAGGTTATTTGGGTTGGAGAGTAGTGAACAATGTGATGTGGTACAAATATGTCAAAGAAAAAGTATAATAAAATTAATGGTTCTTGGAAATTAGGGACATTTTATTCAGGATAAACAAATCAGGAAGCTATACTACTATCTAAGAGCCAGAGGCTAAGATAAAATTCTCTCACGGATTGTCCATCCCTTAGAACTGCAGAGTCTCCCTCCCCAAATATGCCAATATACATGTATAGAGAAAGATGAACATTTCCCAAATCACAAAACCTCTGCCACAATTTTAAGGGCATATTAAATGAGGGCTTAGCGTCTAAATTTCTGACATAGAACTCTCTGCAGAAACCATTACTAAGCAAATACAGCCCTGGGCACTTTGCCCTTGAGACAACTTAGAGCAACTGCACAAAGGGATGACTGAGGAGTGTTATTTATGCTAGGGCTGCCAGCCAGGGAAGGCATGTGGATCACAGCACAACAAGGAATGGGTGGTCAGAGGATGGAGAGCACTGGGTGAGACACAGGTTTTCCTTTGCCACTTCAGGGACCGCTTTTCCGTAATGAGAAGTTCCCACTGAAAATGTCTTGTCATGTAGAGTAAAGGCTTACCTTGGTCTAATATTAGAGGAATTCAAGCTAGGTAGTTGGAATGATGAACCAGGGATGGAGAGTTGCTTCAGTGATCAAGAGGGCTTGTTGTTCTTGCAGAGAATCTGAATTCAGTTCCCAGAATTCCCATTGTTTAAGTAGGTCACAAACTGCCTGTAGCTTCAGCTAAAGAGGCTCAGATGCCTTCTTCTGGTCTCCAGAGGTACAAGAACACACATGGTCTACACACAGGGAGAGACATATATGCAACACACATACACAGAATTGGAAATAAATATATTTTCAAAAAGTATTAGGGATTAAGGGCTTGAACAATGACTTAGTGGTTAAAAATACCTACTACTCTAGCAGAGGGCCTTGGTTTACTTCCTAGCACCCATGTGGTGGCTCACAACCACCTGTAACCCTAGTTTTAGAAGACTGAATACCTTCTTCTGGCCTCCGAGGACACCAGGAACAAATTTGGTATATATACATACATGCAACTAAGCAGTCATGCCATCAAAAAAAAAAAAAAAAAAAAAAGAAAGACCATTAAAATGGGAAGGGCTGGAGAAATGGCTCCATTGCTCTCCATAGTTGAGAGCACTTGCTGTTCTTGCAGAGGACCTCGGTTCAGTTTCCAGTACCAATACGGTGGCCTAAACCCATCTATAAGGCAGGCAAACCACTCATAAACATAAAAATAAAATGAGCCAATTTAAAAATAAAAGAGTAGAAAAGGCATGTATGTATTAGTAATGCAAGAGTCGCGTGGTTGGCATTCATGATGGACTCAGCCCACTCAAAGAAAAGATGGAGCACATGTTACCTTTCCGTTGGTTGTGACAGGGTTCTTGAGTGGAGATTCAGTTCTGGTCTATGCTGCATTTTCATCATGGTTTTTGCATTTCATTGTATTTGTGCTTTGTTTTGAGGAAAAAATACATTTGGAAAATATAACTATATTCCTCAATAATGGTTCTGTCTAAGACTTCACAGCTCCCAAACTATTCTCATTTGAAAAGTGACCAAAATACTCATTGTTTATAAGAATAGTTTTAGGAGAAATGCTAAAATATGTAAAGGTACCACAAGGTATCATGTTCCAAAATCAAAGAGCTCAGGAGTAATGTCAATCTTCCTCACGTTTCCATTTCTGTTCAGTTATTTAGGAGCTGTAGTCTTCTGGAACTGCTGTTCTGATAGCTTTCCCACCAATTTTCTGTTGAATAGGCTAGACCATCTCCTTAAATGTCTGCAAATAGGATGATAAATCGCACATTTCAGAATTTGGATATAAAATACAAAGCTATCTCAAAATCAAAGCCAGTCATACTATAGTAGTAGAAAGATTAGGGTAGATCCTTGGTAGCAATGGCAGAAAAAACTATGTATTCTATTCTTTATACTAACTTCCTATTGAATTGGTTGTCATTAGCTTGCTTTTCTAGAAATAATCTAGGTCTTGTCAATAAATGATGCTGTCTTTATAAAATTCCAAGGGAGAGGCCTGCTCTGTGCACACAGAAGACCTCTGAAGACCACATGTGGACAGATGTTAGAAGACCAGGAAGCAGCATGTGTTGGTATAATAGAAAGGAAGTCATGTGGAATAGAGGGCTTCAGACAGAGAGACAGGTGGCAAGTCTTACACAAAAAGCAAAGCCTGTGATGTCCACTCAGAGTCTGCATCTCCAATCCAGGGCATAGGAAGTGTGGAATGATTTCAACACTACACTGGATGAATGTACATGTATCCATGGGGCCTGATCATGAACTGAGCAGGGGAGAATGAAGGAGGAGAAACATTCTCAGATATCTGGTTTGATCAGAGAGATATGTGCAGTTGTCACTCACTCTGAAAGAGAACCGAAGGCAAACTTTGAAGAAAGTTCCTGGCTTTGGCTTTGGAAGTATGGATAACATGGGAGTTCCTAAGTGGAGATGCTGACGTGCCAGTTGGGAAACAATGGAAGACTATTAATTTCACAATATGCAAGTATGCATCAAGAGATCTGATAGAAAACAATCTTCAGAAGACAAAAATCCTAACCCTTGGACAAATAGTGTGAGTGCTTCCAAATGCCTATCAGCTCTCCTCTGACATAGCTCCTTTAGCGTTGCACAACATGTGGGCCACTGTCCTTTCTTCAGGCCCTATGTTGCCTTAGACTCTTCTTAGGGCTCTGCCTTGCTTACCTTGAAGCATTTCTCAGAGTCATGATTTTACTGGACAAATTTTGAAGAAATTGAGGTGAGCCTTTTAATTGGTGGAGACCCCTTTTATTTCCTTGCACAATGGAAGTATTCTAAATCTTATTATAAACTTAAATTGTATTTTTTTTCCATAGAGAGAGGAAAGAGGGGGGAAGAGAGAAGGAGGGGGAGAGGGAGAGGGAGGGAGGGAGAGAGAGAGAAAGAGAGAGAGAGAGAGAGAACACTTATATACAGAAGGTAACAAAAGCTGTTACTGTGATTGAAATTGCCTGAGAAACCAGTATCATAGGAAAGAAAAAGTTTCATGTCAAGTTTACTGCCAACAACTTTCTACTCTGATCATTCAAACATTATGGTCATTGCCTGGTAAGGCTGAATTCTACCACTGTCTTACAACAGTTCATGTCATGTGCTATAAGCTAATAGTTCTGTCTCTATACTTTAATGATTATCCAGATAAGGTGGCATATTTCAACACTTCAGAGGCTGAGGCAGGGAGACCAGCCTGAGTTCAAGGACAGCTAGACTACATAGTGAGTCCTTGTTTCACCAAAAAAAAAAAAAAAAAAAAAAGAATAAGAAGATGGAGATTGCTCAGTATATAGCGTTTTCTGGGTGAGCATAATGACCCGAGTTCAGAGCCTCAGCATCCACTTAAAGGCTGAATGTGGCTATGAACACCTATGAGATAAGCTCTTGAAGGCAGAGTCAGGCAAATACCAGGGTCTGACTGATAGCCAGGGTAGCACATCAGTAAACTCCATGTTCAGCCAGGGATTGTCATAAGAAAACCAAGTACAGAGTAACAGAAGACATTCAGCATTTGATTCTGGCCTCCACATGTGTATTCATGGTGCACACATCTACACACACATAACACACATGCACACAAATATCAAACAGCCTTGCATTTTTCAAGATTCTTTACAAATATTTTTTCAATTTTAGAGAAGATAAGGAAGGATATAGAGGTTGCTAATATTTTCAAATGATGGTTTTAGATATAGGTATACATAAAAATCCTATTCCATGCAATATAACTGCTAACAAGTTAAAGAGCCAGCTTCCAAAAAAATGTATCTCTTTCCTCCTTGCTGAAATGGTTCTTTTAAAACCAGAGACAGAGAGCATGGATAATCTGAAAATCAGATAATCCATTATAGTACAATCACGAAATGAGTGTATAAGCAAATACTGAAGATTTTATACATCATTACCCATTAAAGCTCTTATTCTTTCAGCTTTTAAGTATATGAGCTCTCTTCTAAACACGTCCTCCCAGGAAGGTACAGACTCCCATGAGAATCCTGTAAATATTTCGCACAGAAGCAAAGACAGAAGGTTACAGAGAACTTATTTCTATGACTGAGAGAGAGCTGAGGGTACCACAGTCAGCACAGTTGTAAAGGGCACCTTAGTGGTCATTGCTACACACAGCAAGCTACTGCCCTGCCTCCACTTATTATTGAATTTGTGTTTTAGAGCATGGTCTGTGATGTAGCTCATGGTACTACCAATCTGCATTTGTATTCATCTGTCATGTGATGGGTTTCATCTGAAGACCTTGCCAGACTGTACGTCATCTCTGAATAGTACTCAAATATGGAAGGGGCTTAGACCTGTTTAATGGGCTCTTGGATACTTTGGACAAACCTGCCTGCCCTCTTTTTTCCTCTGGTTCCGTCACACTTACCATCAAATGTTTGTGCAGCTGAGTTAGCCTCTTGTGTCCCTAGCCTGTCCCTAAGATAACTGGTTGACGTTGACTTCAATATTACAAAACTGTGGGGCTTGGCAGTGGCTGAGTTGGTCAAATAGTCCACACACGAGCATGATGACTTGAGTTTGATTCCCAGCTCCTGTGTTAAGAAGAAGCAGGGTACATCAGCATGCACTGGTAACTTTAACATTGGGGAGGCAGAGGATCAGTGAGGCTCACCGGCCAGCTAGTCTGTGTCAGGGGGCCCCAGCTTCAGTGAGAAATCCTGTCTCAGAAAAGCAAGATAGAAAGAAATTAAGAAAGATACCTGACTTGAGATATAAAGAGAGAAGACAGAGACAGTGACACACACACACACACACACACACACACACACACACACACACACAGAGAGACCCTGGGTGGGGTGGGGGCAAATTGATGCTGCCAGGCTTAGCAGCAAGCACATTTACCCTCCGATCCCCTTGCCAGCCTATGAGTTGTTTTACATTTTATATTTATTTTAGCATAACTGCTTCTTCTAGTAAAGCATAAAACACTTAACAACTACACTTGTGTTCAGTTGTAGGGGACCAAGTCTACACAGAAACTTAAATATAGCAAGATTACACGGCTCACAACAGGAAATATGAGGCAAGTAGCTCATGTGTGAGTTGTGGCCCAGTGTTGAAATCAGACCATAGGACTTAAACCTTTCTGCTCCATCCTCTTCACATTTTGACTGCCCCACAGAACCAAGATGGCTTCCGTGCCTCCAAACACTGAGTACTTGTAATGCAGAGAGAATGAGAAAGAATGAAAGGAAAAGACATATCACCCAGCAAAGGGCCTCCTTCTTTACCTCATAGGGGACGTCTGTCACAAGGTTTCTTCAGGAACTGGCAAAGGCTGTGGTTTCTGCCTCCTCCTAATGCCACATGCTCTGGGAGAGGACTGTGTCAACCTCTGAGTCTGCTCAGTAGAAGGAGGCAAACGAGAGAGAGCCATGAGTTGCTCATTACTAACCAGCCGGAACATAAGCCATGGGGAGTGGCTCAGACCCTCGCCAGTACTGACCTCTTCTGCAGCTATGTGGAGACCCAGGCAAGGCTCTCAGATCACACTACTACATGTTAATTAAATCTTTAGCCAAGGGCACTCCAAGTACTCCATTCCTGTCTGGAGGAAATATGGGAAATATGTTCTAATTCTCCAAATTATATCCTCAAAGTACATCTCCTACCTGCTGACCTGGTCTGCTTTATGTTTGAACTAAAAGGACTCTGAATGACATAAGTGACTTTATTAGGTGCCTTGTGGAGACAGTATGCAGTGGTGGGCAGTGTTTCCTCAGCCACCCCATGGTGCTCAGCCTTGAACTATCCTGGCTAGAATTCTCTGACTGAAGTGATAGTTTAGGTGATCCTTGTCTCTTGATACTCATAGCTACCTCAGCTCCTGCAGACTGGAATGTTAGCTCTTGTCTTTTATCCCTCGGGGTACCATCTCAGAAAGTTCCCTTCCTCATGAGATAATCAGATCTTGTGAGTTTTAGGTCTTGCTATCAAGAGTCCCGGTTCTTCCTTAGCCAAAGCCAGGCCTGTGCTGTGCACCGTGCTATGAGCCTGCTTTCTCTTGGGTGTAAGCTTGTCCTTTATGGAAATAGGTGGAAGACACTCCTAGGAAGGGAGGCAGAGCTGCCTTTGAGTCAGTCATGTGATTCCTAAGAAAGACATTCATGTCTCTCCATCTCCCTAGCTCCCGTTTCTTAGACTTGTGAGCAAGAAATGTCTGTTTCTTCTCTGAAAACCTCAGGGTCCCTTGGGGAGACATGACAGAGACTTCATTTCCTATCTTCACAGATACTTGAGTATGTAATTGAGAGCAAATCGGCCAGATGATACCCCAAACTTGGCCTTTCGAGTTGAGAAGTCCTTGTCTGAAATGGCTTGGAGCCAGGAATGTTTCCAAGTTCTCAAGTGTTTTCGTGCTATGACATAAACATTTGTTCTGTTTTGTTTTTATAAAAGAAGCCAAAAGTTTTATTTATTCATTTCCTGCATTTGAATTATTCCTCAATGACATCCTTGGCCTGAGATTCTTTGCCATAGTCCTTAACCATTATGCAACTGCAGCCAACCACTTTCCGTGGTTTCCCCTCTTGACTGATTTTACAGAGGCCTACCCATTCCCCTAGTTTCTTGTTGTTGTCAACCTTTACTAGGTTGACTTGGTGATCAGCACAAAGTGTCTCCACCAGCTTGACATACATGGGTTCATCACAGTTGAATGCAAGCACCCAGAGATGGGCTTGGCACTTGTCTAAGGCTTTGGCAGCTTAGCGTATGCCACGTGCTAGGCCATCGTGGATGAGGGTGGTCTTCAGCACCTCTTGTAGAGCAGTGTTGACGTCCATTACACCTCCAGCAGCTATACCTTCCTCGGCCATGGCGGTGGGTTACTGGTGACTACGAATCTTGGACGCACCTGAGCTTCTGCCTTCACACAACTTGGCAGCGGCCCGGGAAAAGTGACATAAACATTTGTGATCACTCGTAAGTGCAGCAGCTCTTTGGTCTGGTTTTCAGGCCCATTTCACAGGCGAGGAAGCCAAGGCTCAGAGATACTAACATAACTTGAAAGAGTAAGAATTATGGACAATTGACATGTTAGTCATAGGGAGTCAATTCATTTGAATTAATTTATTAGCACACATTAATTATGCATAAGAACAGTTTCATTATAATATTTTATCCATGTATATGCCATCATTATTTTCTCCCCTGTTATCCTCCTTTCTCTCTCTCACTTTCACTGGTCCTCAGACTCTTCCAAACCTAGTTTTCAAAAAATCATTCGGACTATTTTAACATGCATAATGAGATATCTTTAGGATGGGATTCAAGTTTATACATCAAAATCTTTAAGTTTCATAAATGCCTGGGCAGCCTGAATGTAATTCGTGTGAAATTTTACTGCATCTGCATTTATGACTTCAGTCTATCCCAGAAAGCCAGATAGTCCCTTTCTGGTACCATACTAGTACTCAGAAGATTTTGAATTTTAGATTTTTAGATTATATCAATGTACAGTGTCTTACTTATTTTGGCATCCAAACAACTGACACAGATGAAAATTATTTATTATTATTATTTTTATTATTCTATGTATGGGCCCTCCCTTTGTGACAGAAAGGCTAGTCTGTACTCCATAAAATATAGACATTTCTCATAATCAATGAAGCACACATTTAGTACATGTGCTTTTAAATAGACTGCATAGTTTATTTTCCTTTTCTCTACAATGAGATATCCAACAGTATCAGCCTTCAATATTGTTGGAATACGCTGTGCCTTATACATTGTATGTGCATGTATGTGTACATGTGTGTGCATGCGTGCAATCTGCATGCACATGTGCATGCAGGTATATACCCATACAGAGGACAGAATGGATAGAGGGCATTCTTCTCCATTGTTCTCTGCCTTATAGGTTTGAGACAGGTTTTACTAAAGCAGAAACTTGTAGTTAGATGAGCCTAGCTGTCCAGTGAGGTTTTCCCCATCTCCATGCCCATGTCCCATTCCTCTGGTGCTGGAGCTAGAGGCATATGCAGCTATGCCTGTCTTTTCCATGGTTGCTAAGGATTTGAACTCAGATCTCCAAGCTTACAGTGCAAAAGCTATCACCCATGGAAACACTTTCCCATCCTCTTGCCCTGTGATCACCCACTCTGTAAACTATTTCTGGATTTATTGGTAGTCCCTAGAAATAGCTCTAAAACTCACAGAATGGATTTGTTATTCCAATGTCTTTTTTACATGAATTGATTTTCTGCCCTTCTGGGCCATAATTCTATGGGATTTTTGAACACCCAATACATTAATATTCTCCTTCTATGAATCTTGTAACATGTTTGAAAATTGTGAACATTTTGATGATCACGCTTCAAGAGCTGTTCATTAAAAGTCACTCAACAGCTAAGAAGCAAAAGTTATTTTCTTCCAGAAATCTGGAATTTAGCCAAAGCTAACTTTTAGGCTGAAAACTGTAGCAATACCTTCTACCTAGAAGCTCATACCAGTCCACTAAGAGATTGTCCAGTCCACTAAGAGATAGAACTGCTCGATTCTCCTATGCAAGGAGGCAGAGTGTATCAGGAAAGCACATGAGGACTGGTAACAAGCAGTTAGTTCTACAGCCATGTTCCTGTGTGACCCAGACACAGCGCTTTGGTCTTAGAGCTGACGTCTCTTTACCCTTTCTTCTTTATTTGCTGAGAGCTGTGGGGGCTGGATACATAGTTTTATTTTAGAGCAACCCTTCAGTAGCTCTCAGGCACAGAACGGTGTCTCTGACTGTTCCTTTTCTCTTATTCTGCAGTGAAAAACAAACTCTATAGTAGCGTCACTGCATTCAACAGTGTGGTTTTATTGGAGAGGCTGTGGTGTCAAAAACAAAAGAAAACCAAAATACAGGGTTACCAAACAACATTCCAATCCTCCACTGTAAGTAGAGTCATCGCATCTGTGTTTGATATCATAATTAAGGCCTTCCATTAAAAACTGTAAAGTAGTTACCTCAATAGAAGAAAGCATTTCCAGGAGGAATGAAGAAAACTACAGTTGCAGGAAAACAGTGACATTATTCAGTTGTTGGTGGTCTTTAAATCCGCTGCCTGTCATACTGTGCAGTGCTTGGAGCACTTTCCCTCTCTCTTCTTGCTCCTTGTCTTTCCCCCTCCCCTTCCCCCCTCCCTCCTCTGTTGGTTTGTACTGTATTATAAGCAAGCAGAGGTTTTGAGGATTCTAGCAACTGTCTCAAGAGAAAAGATACTATCCAGAGCGACTCTCTGCCTCCAGTGCAATTAGAGTTCTTTCCTATTGCTTTAGTCTGTGGTGGATCTAACTAGCCTGCACATAGGATCATGGTGACCTTGGACAGAACGCTGGTGCCTGGACCAGTGGCTCTTATATAGTGCTTTGAGCCTCAGACATTTTACGCTGTGGTTGTTAGGGTGGTCTCACATGTGCCACTGGGGTCAGAACTTGGGTCAAAAGATTTTGTGTTTCATTACTGTCTTTCTGTTTTCTACTTCTGATAACCAAAGAGAAATAGCCCCTCAGAAGTGTTCCGACACTCACACTCCTCTCAGTAGAACTGCCTTTGGTATCCACTGTTTGCTGCCCAGGACGGTACATTCTGGCTTTCCATCATACTTAGGGTAGGCATTGTCTGTGTTCCTACTACACTCTGATAATGAATAAGGCAGGGCATGACTATGTGTTTTATCTTTGTCTCCTCCTCCTCCTCCTCCTCCTCCTCCTCCTCCTCCTCCTCTCCCTCCTCCTCTCCCTCCTCTTCCTCCTCTTCCTTCTCCTTGAGAAGATACCATTATATTGCCTTAGGTGGCCTGGGACTCACTGTAGACTCAGATAGCATTCAACTTACGATAATCCTCCTGTCTCTGTCTCTTGATCACTGGTTTTGCAGGTGTTCACCCCTTTGCCTGGCCCCTTTCACTGCTATCTTCCTGGCATATAGGAGGATAAATACTTTCTGTAGCATAAGTGCTTCTCAGATGGCTCCTAGCATTTTCTCTCAGTCTTCGAACATTTTAATGTAAAGACTTCCAAAGACTGGCTGCCAAGGAGGGTGGAAATGAGGGTGCAGATAGGGAGGAGAGAGAGGGAAAGTTGTAGCAGAAGCAATGGAAGAGGTGAAGGCTAGTGAACCTAGAGTGTCTGGCCTGGAAAAGTGGAGATGAGTTCTTTATTAACTGGCTGTACTGGGAACCACGTTTTATCTTTTCAGAATGAACCCCACTGAGGGTTGAGAGACTTTTTCAGTTGGTCCTTATGTTCAGAGTGACTCAGGACACAATGAAGCCAGTGAATTTTTCGTTACCTACCTGGGTGCTTCTCAATATGTTGACTTAGAACTTTAATTAAATCAGCTCTACTTTGCAAAGGAGTCACCAGAGACAGCATATTTTGGCTTACCGGGGACCTTGGTGATATATTTGCAAGTTAAACTATTGGCTTTCCCAGGACGAGATTGCATTTTCCATTTCTCAGTTTACCCATTTATAAAATAGTAATATCTACAGTTAAGTTGTGCAAATCGGATTCACTGTTGGCAGAATACTCATAAAAACTTCTGACAGATTCATTTAAAAAATGAATAACATTTCACTGATTTGATTGCAATTTAGCAGATACATACTTAACACTTCAATTATATTAATCAAAATGAAGGTTTTTTTTTTTTTTTTTATGACAGCTTCAAGCCAACAGTCTAAGTCTTCAAACATATTTCACCCTCTTCATGAGAGCACCGGGCGTGACAAATGCTTAGTTGTAATATGAAGCCAGAGAACTCCGTTCAGTGGGGCTTGTTTTGTTTAACAACGCAGGCATCCTCCACAATTGGGTGATTATTATAGATTTGTCCATGGAGAAGAATGATCCTCTTGCTTATTTTGGTCAACCTTTTCCTTGGTATATACTTACTAGACACACTTACCTAGTTAACTTAGAAATTTCTCAAGGCCAAGAACTGTGGCAAGACTTTAGAGTCCATTCCTTCAGTTGAATCAAATCTGTAAGGTCATTACATTACTGTGGTTCTTCAGCCCTGTATCCAGTCAGCCCCAAATCCTGGTCTCCCCACACAGACCTTTGAACAACGTGGCCATCGGTCCTGCCTCATATATTTCACTTCTTTACAACAAAAACGTTCCTACTGTCTCCAAAGCAATAATGACAGCCTCTTTCTTACCTGCTTTTCCTTGTTCCATGTTTATTTGACTTGACAGTTTTCTGAATTGTGGTTTGTGTGCATATGTGTGTGAGTGTAGGCATGCATTTGTGCATGTATGCCTGCATGCCTGTTAGTGAATGAATGTGTGTGTGGGGGGGTGTTAAATAAAGGTTTCTAAGATGAAGGTTTTATCATCCAGTTCTTAGGCTGGCATGCCACATGGCCCCATGGGCATGGCTCCAATATCTTAGCTAGCTGGCCAAGATAACTTCTCAATCACACTAGACTTCCTATCAATCCTTACTCAGCTCTGTCATTCTCTTTCCAAATGCACGAGAGATCTTGTGTACTTTCTTTGCCTCAGATTTCTTTCCTTCCACCATTATGGCTACGTGTAATATCTTTCAGAAGACTTCTGCCATTTGCCACTCACAGAGCCACATTAGGAGATGTCAGCCAGACAGCTCCCAACACAGATGTGTGGACCCCAGATTTATTCCCCCTGTATCCTCAGTGCTTAGTATGGAGTTTCTGAATAAATGGTGAAACAAATAGGATTTACTGTTCATGAAGGCTAGGATAATACATAAAGCAATTACTTAATAACTATGACATTTTTAGGATTTCGCCTTGCATAAGGCAAAAAAGAGCTATCTTGTAACACTGAAATATCTCTTTACCTTTAATGGATACTCAGGATCTACCACCCCTTGTTAAAGACAATGTGAGGACAGATTAGTATTTCCCCACTACAGTTTTATGCATCTGGGAGCATCTTACATTGGAGGATTCTACAACCAGTTTTGTATGGCACTAAGAGCTACACTGAGAAAGCAGCCAGGAAAGATGACCTGCACAAGATGGTCTTCCCTCCCAAGTACCCCCTGGGCCACCCTTTCATCGCAGCTCTCCGCTGTTCTTCAAGCCTATTTGCCTTCTTGTCTCATCTCCAGCTCTGAACATACCCATTCTTTCAAGAGATTCTCGATCCTTCTTTAGGCTTCAAGCAACTCTTAACACAGGAGTGATTCTCTAATCTACACCCTAAACCTAAACCTGGGCAGCCAACAAAGCACAAGATGGACATTAAATACGGAAAATCTTGGCCTGGGCTTATAGCTCGGGTCCAAAGAATCCTTGCTTGGAATGCAGGAGATCGTGGATTGAGTTCTCCAAACCTCAACAAAGAAGCACCTGAGACACCGCATACCCTGAATGGAACACTTTATCTCCCTTGTCCCTGCATTTGTGAATGGGAGCATCATGTCCTTAGTCACCCCAGGCAGAGCATGAATGTCCTTCCCTTGTCTCATATGCTATACAAAATTCATTTAAGGCCCTTGATCCTATCTCCTTATGACATTATTTCTTTACTGTCTTATTGTGTCAATGGCTGTAACTGGCAGTTTCTGGCTCTCTGCAGCTTCTGAAGAAGTTTAAACTGGCATGTGAATGTGTTCAGATGGGCATTAGTGATCTAACTTGCAGTGAGGTCATCTGCTGCTTCTTCTAGGGTTTCTCTGGCTCACACCCACCTTCTATCTTTTAGAGGAATGATCAGTCTCTGCTCACCAACAGAATGATTAGATTTGCTCCTACTTAAAAGCTATCAAAAGCCTCCTGTTGTTCTGAGCAGATGGTCTCAATGATCCATTCTGCACACCTGGATTATCTGGGCAGCCATAGAAAACTCCCACTCTCTATCAATTCACCCCAAATCTCAAAGGCTAGAGCCAAAGGTTTTATACTTTAACATGTTTCAAAGTCATTCTAATTTTCAGCCAGGGCTCACAGAATTTAGTCTAGCCTGTTAGAAAACTTACAATTGCAAACTATTAGTCAAGATTTTTAATGTTCCCTCAGTGCCATATGCTAAAGGATTTGGGGACAGCCTGTGGCACTACTGGGATCCATGGAATCTTTAGAAGGTGGGTGATAGTGGAAAGAAGTTAGATTGTTGGGGTGTGCTTTTGAAGGTGATATTAAGGCACTACCCATTCCTTCTGTCTGTCTGTCTGTCTCTGTTTCTGTCTCTCTCTGTCTCTGTCTGTCTCTGTATCTCTCTCTCTCTCTCTCTCAGCAGTTTCTCCATTATCTGTACTAAGCCACAATCCCATGTGTCACTGTAAACCTCAATCAATAGAACCAACTGACTCTGGACTGAGACCTCTCTGTAATACTCTATAATAAAGAGTCAAAGTAAACATCTCAAACTTCTAAGTTAACTTCTAACATGTCTTTTTTAGGCATTTTGTCACAGTGACAGGGAGATGACATGGTGACCTAAGGGATAGTGAGAAGCGTATCTGTAAGTGTTCCAGCTCAGGTCATCCCCACACTGACTTCGCTGTGGACCCCTCAAACATGAAGGTTTGAGATCTTTACAATTGTTGCTGCTTCTGTTGTCTCTCCCCTCAACCCTAGGCTGCCTCCTCTTTTCGCTTTCTTGTCAAACATATATATATATATATATATATATATGTTTCATAAAGCCCAATGAACCTGTTCTCACTGAATGGTACACACAATTCCTTCGTTTTCCATGGTGGGTACACACCCATGACAGTACAGCATGACAGGCTTCTCAGACTTTCCTGTGCACACAAACACACATTTGTTAAATGCAGATTGATTAGTTAGTGTGAGGACTGATGTTGAGCTGTTTTAACAAGCTTCTAGGTAAATCACACATTGATTACAAGGATTTAGAGCACTTAACTTGCTCTTCTGTCTGTAGTAGGTTGATTTCTATTGATGTGCTAACATCAAAAACAAAAGCAACTTGGCAAGGAAAGGGTTCACTACCTGTTACAGGTTACAGTTCATCCTTGAGGGAAGCCAAGGCAGGACTTTGAAGCAGAAACCACAGAGGACAGCTATTTACCAGCTTGCTTACTTGACTTCACCTCTTTTATAAAGCCCAGGTTCACCTGCCTAGGAATAGTATCACCCACAGTGGGCTGGGCTTCCAACTTCAATCCAATCCAGAAAATGCCCCACAAATATGTCCACAGGCCAGTCTGATGAAGGCAATTCTTTAATTGAGGTTTGCGCTTCCCAACTCTGTCAAGTTAATAATCAAGATTAGCCAGCCACCAGAGCATCCATTTTTTTTTACTGTATATATACTAAATGATTTGTATTATAGACACATTTTTATCTGAGCTCAATACTTGACACTCAGTCGTCAGCTGCTAGCTAATTGCTGCACAAACCAAAAAAAAAACAAAAATGCTTTATGAACAATTGAGCAAGCAAAGGAGGAGACGAAGGAAGAGGAAACAAGGAGGGAGACAGGAAGGACTGGAGGGAAGAATGAAGACATTATTATGACTGTCTCAATTCACAATTCGGATGAATAAATGCACCTCATCAAAAGGCAAATTTTGCAGACATTTCAGCAATATTTGACAACCACGCCAGAATGATATCTCTTTGAAAGCCTTTTTCTCCCCTTCAAAGGAGATAGTGGCAGCATTTCTAAAAAGTAGCCCAGATTGTGGAAATAAGATGAACATAGCAGGAGGTGGCTCATGGCTCTGGAGGAGAAGCTCGCAGTAAAGGAAAGCATGAGCCACAACAAGCACTTGACAAGTCAAAGCCAGACAGCTCAGAGCCAGTGGTAACCAGGCCACACTTTCCCTTCCCCAAAACAGTTACACACCCCCTTTGTGTTTATGTGGTTAGTTGGGAGGCAGTGAGTGAGGGTCACTGAAGTCACCATCTTTGGTGCTTCTGTGAGATATTTGTCATTCGGCAAATTATGAGCTTCCTGCCTCTGAGCAGTATTACCTCTCCAAGGTATAGCTTCTTTGAGTGCACAGCAAATAATGTGAAGTCAACATAAAAGAATGCAGTAGAACCAAATGTGATATTGAAAGCAAAAGACTGGCATGGTGCTGGACACATATTTAAGTGAGGAAAGCAAATTACCAATGGTGATGCTAGTACAAGTCCTATCTTACATGGACAGCCTGGGAACACACTTCAATCAGAGAATAGCCTTCAGGGCCAGGCAAATCCAGCTTTATATACTATTTATCTGTTGTATGACTGCAAAAATTACTTACATTTTAAATCATATGCAAATTAGTTAAAATAAATTTATTTTGTTGACTTTCTGTTTAAATTAGCAACATAAACGTTTGATCCTTTTTTGGTGGCATTTTTATATATGTAATATACATGCGTATATGTGTGTTTGCATGTGTGGGAATGCACATGTGTGTGCAAGTGTGTGTATGCATGTGGAGAACAGGGGTTGACACTAGATCTCTTTCTTAGTAGCTCTCCACTTAATTTTCTTAGGCAGAGTCTTCTTTCTTTTTCTTTTTCTTTTTCTTTTTCTTTTTTTTTTTTTTTTTTTTTTTGGTTTTTTGAGACAGAGTTTCTCTTTGTAGCCCTGGCTGCCCTGGAACTCACTCTGTAGACCAGGCTGGCCTCGAACTCAGAAATCCACCTGCCTCTGCCTCCTGAGTGCTGGGATTAAAGGTGTGCACCACCACTGCCAGGCAATATCTTTAGGCAGGGTCTTGTACTGGAGTTGGAGGTGTCTATTTAGATGAGTCTAACTAGTTAGCGTGCTCCAGAGATCCCCTGTCTCTTCCTACTGAGTACTAAGATTTTAGGCAAGCTACTATGCTGACCTGGCTTTTATATGTGTTCTAGTGATCTAAATTCTGTCTCCATGTTTATACAGCCACAGAGCCATCTTCCTAGCCTTAGGTTTGCTCTTTCTTTTTTATCACACTTGATGTTGTGTTGGAAAAGTTTATGTTATTTACTTATTTATTTACTTTGGTATCCACAAAGAAACGACTGGAAGAATAAATGCTCTTTGAGCTACAATTACATGCGCTGATGTACTCTTACAGACAGTCAGGTGCTGTCACAGCATCCTGCAAGCCTCTTAGAACAGGACCAGCTATTCTGCCAGTTGAAAGATTAATAATACATCCATCAATATCTCTCATCCTCAAAGGCAGGCATCAGGAAACTATAACCCAAACACCAAATCTAGTCTCACGCCTACTTTTGTAAATAAATAGTTACTGAAATACAACTATAGCTATTCATTTGATATTATCTACTGTAGCTATCTTTTCTCTAAAAGGAGAGGCTGAGAACTTATGCCCGATATGTCCCATCATCCACCATATGAGACACACACAAAAAAATTGTTGGAAAAGTTTTTGGTCTCTGTTACAAATTAATAAAGTACATAGAAATATCTCTTTAATTAGAAAAGTTATGAATTATAAACATGATAAGAGTAAGAAATTTTAAAACAGCTATCCCTTCCCATAGGGGTGATTGCGTCTCTTGTGAACAGGTAGGTGATGATCGCCAGTAATCAAGAGGGAGAAACTCTAAGGTAAAAGGCATAGAAGTGGGGCATGTTAAATACTGCAAGGGTTTAGAATAGCTTGGTCTTGTGTACATAGTGAAAAGATATATAAACTGCTGTGCTTGCTTTGGGAAATGTGTTTCCTGTGTAGTTGAATACATTACACCTATGACCTGGCCATTTCACACCTACTTACACACGCTAACAAAAACACATATGTGGAATGAAAGAAAATACATGACACCAATGTTCACAGTTGGGGGAAATTTAACCCAACAATAACTCAAAAGGGACAAGGTAAATAAAACCCATCGTGTACAGATTTTTGTAACTTCCAAAACAAATAAGACAGGCATCATGAAAAAAAAAATGACACATCAACAACACAGTGAGCAATTTGAAGGACAATATTTTTAAGACATAAGAATGAAACAAATCCACAGAGGAAAAGTAAAGAATGCTTATGAAGGTGTTCAAAGTGACACTCACTTCTAGCTCAATGGCCACGGGAGATGGCCATCACCACATGGCTTATTTCAGGTTATTGTCAAGACCTTAGCTTTTGATTTGAATAGTAAGAATAGAGATGTGCACTTCTCGAATTAAATAAATAAAAGACCAATTAAGTAAAAGCCACCTACTACATGACAGGAAACCAAGATTGTGTTGTTAGTCAAAACTTATAGATTATCCAACTGTGTCAAATCAAACAAGCTAGGAATCAATAAGAACATTGTTATCTGTTGGGGGTGCTAGAATAAAAACTGAAAACTAGGATTGTTGCCAGATCATATAGTGCTGGCCTCAGGCTCCACAAATAGCAGCACGTGCATTTGCTAGCTGAAGCTTTCTCCAAAGTATGGAGCCTTTTATGTCTGTATTTTAACACTTGTTACCTCTCAACTCTTCCACAAAAAAAAAAAACAAAAAAAAAACAAAACAAAAAAACAAAAAAAACATAAACAGCCCTGATGTGCTCTCAAGTTCAGAGGATTCAGGCCACACCCTGTTAATTCTTAGGACTACATTTGAAAACATCCCTAAGAACCTAAATTAATGATGACCTAAGGAACAGCTTCTCACATTCCCAACTTCTTTCAGATGCATATCTTGAGGGGGTACATTCCAAATGTCAGTTTAACAGCTGTCATCTCAATCAAGTGCAAGTCTAGAATACATTGTATGGTTTGGTAACTCTCACCCAGTGGCAGTCTATTCATAAGGTTTACCCGGAGGGACATCAATGAATGCTTCTCACTGTTTATCTGAATTAAACAGTATAGCTATTTTTTTAAATTAACAAAATAATATTCTAAATGTCCTCAACTTGAGTTGGGTGGACATTTTAACAACACCCCCCTCATTAGAAATTTGTGATCCTTGTTTATGGCAGTATTTTGTGCTTTTGCTTTACCACACAAAAACACATCAGTAACATACACAGCAAATGTCATTGGCTTTTAAAGTAAATTGCAAGTGTCCTCATTAAAGCAGAAGATTTAAAGGCTAAATTGTGAATCATTGACATGAGCAATGAGTCTATAGTCAGCTTGAGCAAGGTCAGATATGTACCTGCTGATTACCAGCTTTTCACGGAGGCCTGTTATTTTGTTGTCTACCTGGATTCCTCATCTTTAAAGCTGCATAATTAACATAGATACCTCCACATTTTCAGATTAGTGTGAGAATCACATGAACATAGACCGATGTCCCCATACGTGCATGTATCTGTAACTATATGTGTGCATCTGTATTTTCATTTTGTAGTGGATTCTGGTACTCTGTAAAGAATGTCTTTAATGTTATTATTAAATATATGCTTTCCATTAGCTTCTGAAGTATAAACCAATCTTGAAACATAAGGATGATGAAATATCTCTGTCTCAGGATACACTAGGAAACCAATGACAATACAGGGCTGAGGAAAGAATTTTGTATTCGTTAATAATCTCCCAACTGGGTTTGGTTGCACGTACTTGTTATCCCAATACTGAAACAGGAGGGTCATAAGTCAGAGCTCCGTGATGAGTTTGTCTACAAAATGAGACACCATTCTCAATAACAAAACATACATAGTTGCAGCTTAGAAAACATTGTATTAGGTCATTTATAGCACATGGTAGTGTCTAATTGAAATTACTAACTTGTAAAATTTTATTTCCATTGTGTAGATGGAGTAAATGGAAGCTAGATAGGTATGGTAAAACATGGACTTACTAAATGGTGTCATTAGAATTTTATGACCCTAACAAGCAGACAATTAAATTAAACGTCAATATTGCTTTTTATAAATTACTTCAGTCACATTGTCAGGATCACAAATAAATATAATTGAATAGTACTTATCCCATGGTCTCTGATATCTGTCAAGCCTGTGTTTGTACTGCAGAGATGGATGAATTGGGAAAGTGGTCTATTTTTCTGAACCTGCTTCTTTGTTTTAAAACAGGGCTACTAACTGCACCCAATTTGTAAAGTTGCTATAGGTACGGAATGCAATCCATACTTTATAAAAGTTTACACTTTACACTTTATAAATCATATTTATAAAGCTTTTATCATAGATGTTTGCATGTAAACAATCTAGAGTATATTTTAGTACTCACTCATGAACATTATTTCTGCAGCTTCATCACTTAACTAATCTGCAACATTATATATATATATATACATGTGTGTGTGTGTGTGTGTGTGTATCTGTTTACACACACACACACACACACACACACACACACTAACCCCTTCTATCTATAAGGGAAAATATCATAAGCTCTTGAATACAAAAACTTTAAACTTTTCTGGAAGACTGAAATAGTGGCCAACAGAGCTCTGGTAACTACTAAACAGTAAAATCTTAGCTCTATTAAAGCTGAGAGTTTCTTATATCCAAATCTAGACCTAAAATGATCAAAATCCTTTTTCTTTGGGGGATTATTTTAGATTTATAGAATAGCAGAAAAGATAATCCAAAGATGTTTCACATACATTTTCCCCTGATGTTCCTTGGTTACAATACATATTATCGTGGCACATTTGTCAAAGAAGCTAACATTGATACCATGTTGCTAATTTATCCACATGCCTTATAATGATTCATTTTAACTAATGTCATTTTTGCCCGTCCCTAGATCCAATCCAGAATACACTGCTGAATTAATAGAATTTATTTTAAGTAAACCAAGCTCTTCATTCTTTTCCCAAGTAAATTTCTGCCTTTCTGAATCAGAGAATTCCCACTGAAAGATAAGAAAGCAGTACACATTTAAACTGGAAAGCCTCCATGTAGCAAGTCACTACATGTCATGGGAGCACGTTTCCTATAGACTTTTACAGTGATGTGCTAAAAGAAAATCTAGTTCAAGCTAAATAACTATAGTAGAAACATGAGGTAAGAAGAAATACCATATTGAGCAGGGCTCAGTTTTTCTATGTATATTTTACAAGATAGCTATTAAATGATCCAAGCAAGAAAAACTAACATACGTGTTACTCACTACTAGAAGTATTGAATCAAATGTCAAATTCCAACAGTCCCAATTTGCTGTTACAAGCAATACTATCTATCCTCTTACAAATTCCAGGAAAAAAAAAATGAGCTTATTTTATTCTGTCTGCTGTAGCAGAAAATAGTCTATACCCATAAGAGTTGCTCAGATGGGTCTGTCTAGAGGCAGACAGAGCATATTTTAGGAATTACTAAAATGTATTTGTAGCAAACCAAAGAACATCTGTAGACCATAGTATGCAGCCAAGAAAGTACAATGTAAATCTAAAGGTATTTGGTAGATAAATTGAAGCTCTTCACTTTCTCATTAGAACCAAGGCTCTTCATGAAACTAAGACTACATTAAAGGGCAAATCACAGGTTATCCATGGCCATCAGCCATTAAGTTCTGATGGAAAAGTAACATGAAGCATAATTATGATTATGAGAAAGAAAGTAGCCCTGAATAAAATTGTGCATAGGAATTTATGCTAAAAGGTTTGAATAATCAAGATTTTTTCTTTCAAAGTGAGGTGTGTGTGTGTGTGTGTGTGTGTGTGTGTGTGTGATGTGTGCCAGTTCAAAATGTGCCTACATTTACATGATCATTGGTCCCATGTACTGAGAGAGTGATACACTAATGTGTTACAACAAAGGTATACTGTGGCTCACAATGGTATTTACCTGCTCTTTAAAATTCATTTTATTGTATTCACTATAATTGTTACACGGTATACATGACTTTATTTTGCCTTTCCACCGTGGCTTGCAAGGGTAGAACTCAGGCTGTCAGACTCACACAGGACACACTCTTACCCACTGAGCCACTTGCCAAGTCTGAGTTTCCTATTTATTTGGCTTTTTGTTGTTGTTAGTTTCTCATTCTTTTGTTGTTTGGTTTTTTGTTCTGTTTTGCTTTTTTGGTTTTACCTGCTTTCATATCCTACTATACCCAGATCTACAGAGTATCCATCTTAAAAATACAAATAAAACTGTCTATAGCTACCACTCGTTTTTATCAATATATTCAAACTACCCAAGGAAATGTGGAAACAATGCAGACTTATTGCTATCAGAAAGGAAGACAATAAACTTAGACTTTGCACACAATTAACTATAGGCTTACATGATCCAAAATGTTGTGGGCAAGAAACTAAACTTGCAATAAAAGAAGTTAGTAATTTCCCATTGTTTAACAGTTTCCTCCAAGATTAAAACCTCCCATTTTGTAGTGAAACATCTTATTTAAGACATTACATTTTCAAGGAGATAAAACAACATGACATTTTAAGGGGAGGTGTAATACTAGAAGAAAAGTTTAAGACAGGAAGTAAACAACTCAAAGTAGCTTCAGGAAGTCCTTAAAACTGATGAGATTTGCTACGACTCCTGCCTCTCCCCTCCAACCTCTTCATTGCGACCTCATTTCCCAAAAGTATATAAATAGTAAAACCTGCCTGGAAAAAACAGAGAGAAGAGTCAAGTTGTCTATAGGAAACAAAGACCAGCTGAGCTGAGCCACTGGGAAAGGACTCTCTCTAACTTGTTGAGCTGTCTGCAGGCTGTGCGGTATGCTTCAGGTTTCTAGCTATTGTGAGCTGTGACCTGCAGTTGAGCAGAACCTATGAGCCAGGTGTCTGCCTGCAATTCCAGCCTGTAGAAGAAGCCTGTATGAGTCCAAGAAATTAGAGGCCAGATTGTACTGCATAGTGAGTCCCTGTGTCACATAGAGAAAGGGTGGTAGAGAGAGAAAAACAAGTGAAAGAAACAGAAGAGAAAAGGAGAAATAAGAAAAATGCATATCTACTGCTTTCCAAAAATAACCAATTAAAATGCAATGAAAAAGAATCTGCAAAACAACACTTATGAAATATATATGAATAACTCTAACAAGAAATGTCAAACATACTGAAAGAATAATGAGGAACTTTAACACATTGAAGTGTTTATCCTTTTAAATATTCATTTCTACAAAAAGCTATACATCTAATGCAATCCTAACCAAAGTTCCAAAAAGTTTTATGTAGATATTAATAAATTAATAAGTTCATATCTTAGAAAAAACAAATGTCATTAGTTCAAAGACATTTAGAAAGCTAAACCAAGAAAGAGCAAATAACCTCTGAACTATCAAAAGGCACCTTAATACTACGGTATGATCTTGATGCATGTGTAAATGCCCAGCTCATAACCACAATGGACAGCCTGGAATCAGGCTGTGTACAGGAACAACTTTATGATAAATGTGGCATTTCAAATGACAGAAACATGACAAAGATTCAAAAAAAAAGTGACAAATGGATAACAAAATTAGACTTTTATTTAACATTTCTATAAAGGTCTTATGGGTAGAACAAATTATGAGAGAATTTAAAACTGTAAGAATATCTTGGATATTTCTTTAAAGTTTAAGATGAGTATTAAAAACAGGAAATATAGAATAGGGATACAGCTCAATGGTAGAATACTTATCTACTGTGCATTTTGCCTAGGTTTAGTCTCCATAGAAACACACGCACGCACACACACATGCACACACAATTTAACATGATAAAAGTTTTAAATTTCTTTAAAACCAAGACATCGTAGACTTATGAAACAAAAATTTGGAAAACAAATAATGCCCAAATGTTTGACAAGGTATTGTCACTATTGATACTTACAGGTTTCCAAAATTATCAAATAGAAAAAGGTAAAACAGTAGTAACAACCTTGGAAGAACCTGAACTACCCATGGCACAGCAGAAGAAATCCAAACTGGAAACAATGTTTCAACTGTAACCTGCAGTGCAACAGAAGTTGTGTTAGGCCAATGACACCAAGGCATTAGGCCAGAGTATGAAAAACTGGTAAAAAGCAGTGAGAACAAGAGCTATAGCACCCCTGATTGGAAACAGCAAGCCACTTGAGAAACCAGTCCTCAAGAAGCTGTGCATGGTGTCGTAAATCATTAATCCCAGCCCTCAGGGAGCATACGCAGAAGGATTTCTGTGAGTTCAAGGTAAGCCTGGTCTACATGGCAGGAGTTCTAGGCCAGCCAGGCAGACACCATGAGATTAATCTCAAATAAAAAAGAAACAAAGGGAGGTGAGGAGAAAAGTATCATCAGCACCTAATAATTGCATGTTGCAGCCCCCAAATCTCTTCTAAGTTACCAAGAGATGGACACAAAGAAAGGCAGACAATGTTGCCCGTATGCTCAGAAATGTCACTGGCAAAGATTAGAAAAACCAGAACAACTTCCAACGAGAATTAAATATAACATCTTACGTTGCAATATTTTATGTTTGTTTTTCCATTTGTTTACCTGTATTTATAGTGTTTCCATATGAAAATAATGGAAAGATAGGAAAGGAACTTCTGACATGAACAGCAACTGAAGGAAGTAGACTGCAGAACACGTGAAGGGCACTTTCAGTTACAGACATGAGAGGAGGACACTTCTGCAATTAGACTTTAGACAGTTTACCAAACACTTTCTCAAATTGCTTATGCCCCAAAACTAATAGAAAGGAAACTATTCTCATAACCCTTGAGTAAGCCGAAGGGTTTCCAGAAAGATGACAGGTGAAAAGAAACAGAAGTTGTTTGTCTGTCTTATTACTCTTATTTTTTTTTTTTTTTTGGGATACTTTATTTACATTTCAAATATTTCCCCCTTTCCAGATCTCCCCTTTGGAACCTCCCTATCCCCCCATCCCCTGATTCTATAGGGGTATCCCCCCCCTCTCGTCTTCCCTCTCTGTCATTCTCCTATACTGGGGCATCTAACACCCTCAGGCCCAAGGGCCTGTCCTCCCCCTGATGGCTAACAAGACCCTCCTCTGCCACATATGTGGCCAGCACCATGGGTCCCTCCATGTGTATTCTTTGGTTGGTGATCCAGTCTCCAGGAGCATCAGGAGGTCAGGCCAGTGGACACTGCTGCTCCCTCCATGGGGCTGCCAACTCCCTCAGTTCCTTCAGTCCCTTCTCCAACTCCTCCATCTGGGACCTCACGCTCAGCCCAATGGTTGCTGTGAAGTGACTCTTGGGCATTCCGAACTTTTGGGCTAATAACCACTTATCAGTGAGTACATACTGTGTTCATTCGTTCGTGAATGCGTGACCTCGCTCAGGATGATATTTTCAAGTTCCATCCATTTGCTTAAGAATTTCATGAAGTCATTGTTTTTAATAGCTGAGTAGTATTCCATTGGGTAAATGTACCACCTTTTCTGTATCCATTCCTCTGTTGAGGGACATCTGGGTTGTTTCCAGTTTCTAGCCATAAATATATAATATTATATATTATAATATATATAATATTATAAATATGGTTGCTATGAACATACTGGAGCATGTGTCCTTATTATATGTTGGAACATCTTCTGGGTGTATGCCCAGGAGTGGAATAGCTGGGTCCTCAGGTAGTATTATGTCCATTTTTCTGAGGGTCCACCAAACTGATTTCCAGAGAGGTTGTATCAGCAATGGAGGAGTGTTCTTCTTTCTCCACATCCTCGACAACATCTGCTATCACCTGAGTTTTTGATCTTAGCCATTCTAACTGGTGTGAGGTAGAATCTCAGGGTTGTTTTGGTTTGCGTTTCCCTGATGACTAAGGATGCTGAACATTTCTTTAGGTGCTTCTCGGCCATTCGAGTTTCCTCAGTTGAGAATTCTCAGTTTAGCTCTGCTCCCCATTTTTTGATAGGGTTATTTGGATCTCTGGAGTCTAGCTTCTTGAGTTCTTTGTATAAGTGGATATTAGCCCTTTATCGGATATAGGATTGGTAAAGATATTTTTCCAATCTGTAGGTTGCCGTTTTGTCCTATTTACAGTGTCCTTTGCCATACAGAAGCTTTGTAATTTCATGAGGTCCCATTTGTCGATTCTTGATCTTAGAGCATAAGCCATTAGTGTTCTGTTCAGGAACTTTTCCCCTGTGCCCATGTGTTCGACACTTTTCCATACTTTCTTTTCTATTAGATTCAGTGTATCTGGTTTTATGTGGAGATCCTTGATCCACTTGGACTTGAGCTTTGTACAGGGAGATAGGAATGAATCAATTGGCTTCTACATGTAGACCGCCAGTTGAACCAGCACCATTTGTTGAAGATGCTGTCTTTTTCCCACTGGATGGTTTTAGCTCCTTTGTCAAAGATCAAGTGACCATAAGTATGTGGGTTCATTTCTGGGTCTTCGATTCTATTCCATTGATCTACCTGCCTGTCATTCTACCAATACCATGCAGTTTTTATCACTACTGCTCTGTAGTACAGCTTGAGGTCAGGGAGGCTGATTCCCCCAGAAGTCCTTTTATTGTTGAGAATAGTTTTTGCTATCCTGGGTTTTTTGTTATTCCATATGAATTTGAGAATTGCTCATTCTAAGTCTATGAAGAATTGAGTTGGAATTTTGATGGGGATTGCATTGAATCTGTAGATTGCTTTTGGCAGGATGGCCATTTTAACTATATTAATCCTGCCAATCCATGAGCATGGGAGATCTTTCCATCTTCTGAGGTCTTCTTCAATTTCTTTCTTCAGACACTTGAAGTTCTTGTCATACAGATCTTACATTTGTTTGGTTAGAGTCACACGAGGATACTTTATATTGTTTGTGACATTTGTGAAGGGTGTCATTTCCCTAATTTCTTTCTCAGCCTGTTCATCCTTGGAGTATAGGAAAGCTACTGATTTGCTTGAGTTAATTTTGTATCTGACCACTTTGCTGAAGTTGTTTATCAGCTGTAGCAGATCTCTGGTCGAGTTTTTTGGGTCACTTAAGTAGACCATCATATCATCTGCAAATAGTGATATTTTGATTTCTTCCTTTCCAATTTGTATCCCTTTGACCTCCTTTTGTTTTCTGATTGCTTTTGCTAGAACATCAAGTACTATATTGAATAGATAGGGAGAGAGAGGGCAGCCTTGTCTAGTCCCTGATTTTAGTGGGATTGCTTCAAGTTTCTCTCCATTTAGTTTGATGTTGGCCACTGATTTGCTGTATATTGCTTTTACTATGTTTAGGTATGGTCCTTGAATTCCTGATCTTTCCAAGACTTTTATCATGAAAGGATGTTGAGTTTTGTCAAATGCTTTTTCAGCATCTAAAGAAATGACCATGTGGTTTTTTTGTTTGAGTTTGTTTATGTAGTGGATTACATTGATGGATTTCTGGGTATTGAACCATCCCTGCATCCCTGGGATGAAGCCTACTTGATCATGGTGAATGATCGTTTTTGATGTGTTCTTGGATTCAGCTTGCAAGAATTTTATTGAGTATTTTTGCATCAGTATTCATAAGGGTAATTGGTGTGAAGTTCTCTTTTATTGTTGGGTCTTCCTGAGGTTTTGGTATCAGTGTAACTGTGGCCTCATAGAATGAATTGGGTAGTGTTCCCTCTGTTTCTATTTTGTGGAATACATTGAAGAGTATTGGGATTAGGTCTTCTTTGAAGGTCTGATAGAATTCTGCACTGAACCCATCTGGTCTTGGGCTTTTTTTTTTCTTTTTTTTTGGTTGGGAGACTTTTAATGACTGCTTCTATTTCTTTGGGATTGTTTAGACTGTTTATCTGATCCTGACTTAACTTTGGTATTTGGTATCTATCTAGAAACTTGTCCATTTCATCCAGATATTCCAATTTTGTTGCATATAGGCTTTTGTACTATCTTTTGAATTTCCTCAGAATCTGTTGTTATATCTCCCTTTTCATTTCTAATTTTGTTAATTTGGATACTGTCTCTGTGCCCTCTGGTTAGTCTGGCTAAGGGTTTATCTATCTTGTTGATTTTCTCAACCAGCTCCTGGTTTTGTTGGTTCTTTGTATAATCTTACTACTCTTGTGTGCAGAAATTATGAATTCATGTTAACATCCATCAATACACTTTAATTTTAATTAATTCATTTATATTTTATTGTATGTATGGTGCACATGATGTGTATGACTGGGGCACACGGTACCCTGTTGAAGGTGTAGAGATCAGAGGATAATATTTGGAAAGGGTTCTCCCAGTCTACCTGTTGAAGCATCTTTCTCATTTTCATTGACATGAATGGGTACTTTTCCTCACTGGTAGCAAGCATAGTAACTTTCAGTATGATGAGCACTGGTTACTAAAGGTGAAGCTTCTAGTTTAACACCCAATAGATTTCTCACGTGCAATGATGCATGTGGTATCTACAGCAACAGGGTTGTAGTGTTGGGTTGTAGAGCATAATCAAAGTAACCAAGAGCACTGGCAATAGCCTCTAATGTTGAAAGAGTCTATAGGAATGGTTTGGTCAATGACTCAATAAATGATGTAACATACTCCTGCTATTAGGAGATTTATTTGATAACGTATGATATCTAGTTGGGAAATTTTTTCCTCATTATATGGTGACCTTGTTTACACTCCATTTCTTATGTGTGTATACTTTAGGGAGCTTATATGTTAGTAGGTCTTCATATGGATTTTCAAAATGCCTTTATAGTGTTTATTAATCCTTCTCCATATTCATTTCTTGATCCTGTTCTCCCCTCTCCCTCTCTATTTAGTTCTCCTCTACTAATTTCTCCTTTATCTCTTTATAACACTATGTTCTATTTCTCCTTCCTTCGATGATCACTTCTCCATACCTTGGCTCCTTATAGCTATCTACTCTTCTTGATAATCTAAATGAAACTCTTTTATAAACCTCACTATAAGCTTCTATACATAAGAGAAAACATGCAGCACTTGTCTTTCTGGGTATAGGATACCTCATTCAGGATGAATGTTCCTGACTCCCTCTATTTACCTCAGAATTTCATTTTTCTTAACATCTGAATAATGTATTATTGTGTATATGTAGCACATATTTTATTAACCATTCATCAGATAATGGACATCTGGACTGTTTACAATCCCTGGCTTTTATGAGCAGAAGAGCAATGAGCGTGGCTGAGCTAGTGTCTCTGTATTAGGATGTGGGTCCTTTGGGTATATGTTCAAGAGTAATATATATGTATCTTGTGGCAGATCTATTCTCGGAATTTTTGAGGAAACTCCAGACTGATTTCCCTTGCAGCTCTACCAGTTTGTACCCGCCTCAGCAATGAATGAGTACTCTCCCTTCCCAACATGTTCACCAGCTTGAGCTGGCATTTGTTTTGTTGATCTTGGCCACGAATGGAGGAAAAATAAATCTCAAGATTGTTTTTAACTTACATTTTCATGATGACTAAAAATGCTTAATATTTCTGGTGTTCTCTACTATTGGTGCTTCATCTTTTAAAAACTCTGTTTAATTCTTTACCCCGTTTCTAAATTGAGTTATTTGTTTTCTTGATGTTCAGTTTTGTTTTTTTTTAGTTCTTTGTATTATTTAGATACTAACCATCTGATAGACATATAGTTGGTAAAGGTATCTTCCTAATTCTGTAGGCTGTCTCCTTGCTCTAATGATGGTTGGCATTTTTTGCTGGCAAAAGCTTTTTAGTTTTGTGAGGCCTGTCTATTAATTGTTGGTCTCCATGACCACATTATCAGTGTCCTGTTCAGAAAGTTCTCCTCTGAGCCAATGAGCTCAAGTCTGTTCCCTACTTTCTATTCTATCATATTTTTTAATTTTGGGGTGGGATATTGTATTATGTCTTAGGTTCACTTGATTTATGATATTATTTAACTTCAGAATTTGGTTTCTCCCTAGATGAACCATCTATTGGTATTATAGTCACTCATTGTCATTGTGTTAGGGTCAATATATAATTTTTGATGTAGTAACTATTTTTATGAACTTTAGTGCCTTGGTGCTTGGCATATAAATGTTTAGAACTGCAATTTATCTTGTTTATTTTTCCTTTAATGAGCATGTACTGTCCTCTCATCTCTTCTGATTAGTTTGATTTGAGGTCTATTTTGCCTGCTTGCTTCTTTATTCTGTTTGCTTAAAACACATTTTTTCATCTTTTTACCCTAAGGTGATATCTGTCCTTGATGATAAAGTATGTTTCTTGGAGGCAACAGAAAGATGGATCCTGTTTAATAATCCAATCTGCTAGTCTGTATCATTTGGGGGTAGATAATACTCACCAATAATATTCAGATCTATTGTTGAGTAGTGCTTATTAATTTCTGTTATTTTGTTATGGTGTCTTTCGGTTTTGTGGATTTATTTGTTTATTTATTGCTTTTTATTGTTTGTCTTTGCTTTTAATATATGTGGTTTTTGTTGTTTGTTAGACTTATTTCATTTATCTTTCATGTAGTCTGGGAATATTAATTCCTTGTGTTCTCTTGAGTAGAGTTTATCTTCTCTTTCAGCTGAAGTTTTCCTTTTAGAGTCATACCACCAGGCTTGTTGGTTTAAATATTTTTTATTGTGAGTTTGTATATTTCTTCTTCAATTATAACTGGTAGTTTTGCTGAGTACAGTGGTCTGGGCTGATATCTGTGGTCTTTAGATATTTTGTAATATCATTCAGGCCCTTCTGTCATTCATAGTCTCTAATAAAATATCATGTGCTGGGGCTAGAAAGATGGATCAACAGCTAAGAGCCCTTGCTGTTCTTCCACAAAGCCCAAATTTGGTTCTCAGGACCCATATCATGTGCCTTTTAATTGTCTCCTACCTCAGCTCTAGGGCATCTGATGTCTGTAGCCTATGTAGGAACCTACATTCATTTGTATATACCCACATGTAGGCACACATAGACCTACACAAAAAATTAATATTTTTTTAAAAAAATTATGTGTGATTCTAATGGTCCTGACTTTATATGTGATTTGCTCTTTTTCTCTTGTAGTTCTTTATACCATTGCTTTGTTCTGTACAATTAGAATTTTGATTATTATGCATTATGGGAATTTCTTTTCTGGTCAGCTTGTTTGGCGGTTCTTCATAGTTTCTACACCTTGATGGTCATCTCTTTTTTTGCATTTGGAAAATTTTCTTCTATGATTAAAGGAGAAAAACCCCACATTTTCTGTGCCATTGAGTTGTGTTTCTTCACCTCCCTCTGGTCCTATTATTCAGAGGTTTTTGTCTTTTCATAGTGTCTCAGATTTCTTGGATGTGTTGTGCCTGGATTTTTGACATTTTGGTTGGAAAACTACCCTCTAATAACTGAACTATCTTTCTGCCCATTTTACCTAGATTTTTAATGGTTAATATTCTCTTTGAGTGAATGATTCACTTCTTTTACCTCATCTTCAAGGCTTGAAATCTGTCTTTTACTTCATTCACTGATTTTTTTGTTTGATTCCCAAGTTATTTCATTTTAGTTCGATTTTTCTCTAGAGAGTCTATTTCTTTGTTAAATTCTATTTTCATATATTGAATTGTTTTTCACTATTACAATCAAGTGTTTGTATTTTTGTGGTCTTCATTCAGGCACTTTTTATAACCTCTTTCAAGTCCTTGAACATATTCATAATTGCTATTTTGAAGTCTTCTTCTTGTGCTTTAGCTAAATTCTTTTTCTTAGGGAATTTTATAGTAGTAGTGCTAGCTTCTGATGGAGGCATATTGGCTTGTTGTTCATGTCTGTGTTTTTTGCACAATCTAGACCTCTGGAGTTACGGTATTTATAGTGTTTATTGTTATGTAGGTGTTCAGGTCTTTGTTTGCTCTTACCTGTATCTGTCAGGCTGTGGACCAACTGAGTAATGTTTTAATTTTAGCCTTGGGGACCCTCTGGGCTTCAGGGTTCAGACTCTGAATGATCCAAGATGGCCATCGTAGTTAGGGTGGCTGAAGTTCTGATTGGAGCTCTGGCTTAGACTAGGGGCGGCCCCGGGTCAGCACAGTGAGGGTTGGGTAGTAGGTGAGCAGGTTGGTGAATGGAACTGCCTCTAGGGGGCAGTTAATTGGGGGATTGGATCAGGCTCCACTTAGTCTTGGTCCCAGGGCTCAGTGGTTGGTGGACTGGCTGAAAGTAGAAAGGAGGAAGCAAGGAACCTGGCTTAAGGAATCTCTACCTGAAGTTCTGGTTGGAAAGCAGGCTGGGGTCTCATTCAATTTGCTGTCGGTCCCAGGGATCAACCTCAGGTTTTCAGGATTACACAGCAAGGGCTTCCCTCCCACCCAATGCAATCTCAAGGGCCCCCATTAATACCTTTCTTTTGCTTTATTGACTACAAAGGGATAGTTTCTCCAATTAAAGGGCAATTAATAATATCTAACTGAGGAGGCTTTAATCAAGAATTTTTCAGGTGCTTCAAGCCTTAGTGCAGAAGTGCAAAATATCTCTTAGCAAGAGTGATTATATATATATATATATATATATATATATATATATATATATCCATAAATGATCACATTCTACTTTCCAATCTATGTTCTAGAAGGCTAATTTTAACAGTGATCTCATTATTTGAAAACTCTCTTATAGCATACATTTTAATAAGTAAAGATCAAATATATTATTTACCTGGTAGTTACTCAAAAGCATTTTTATTAAATATATATTAAGCAGTAAATGAGAAGCAGATAACATAACTTTAAACATTTTTACTTATTAAATGTAGTTATGTAAATATATACAGTAGCTATAAATAACCATATTCACAGTAGTTTATTATGTTAGGTGAATGTATTCCATATTTACTGTCTTTAAAGAAAACAAATGTTGAGCTGCAGAGATGGCTCAGCACTTAAGAGCACTGGCTGCTCTTCCAGAAGATCAGTGTTCAATCTTCATGGTAGCTCACAATTGTAACTCTCCAAGGGATCCAAGGCTCTCTTCTGTCCTTTGTGGGCACTGAATGCATGTGTTATATAGTCATACATGCAAAAACTACCCAACCATATACATAAAATAAAAAGAAATAAAGTCCAAAATAAGAAAATGCACAGCAAATCACTATGCAGTAAATCATTATATATCACTATGATGATGATGAACCATTCATTGAAGTCTAACCCATGAGATGATGGCATTATCATGTAAGGTCTGTAAGAAAAAGTGATAGTTACTTTTAATTTCACCTTCAGTCAATTTAAAATCATCTAGAAAAAGACTCTTAATTAGATAGTGCTTAGATCAGGATAGCCTATGGGCACATCTCTGAGGGACTGTATTGACTTGCCATTTCTTGAGCAGAGAGGTTCCTGAATTATGTATGGTGCTAAGCACAAGGAAGCATGATGTATTCATTCTCTCTTCTTGACAGTGGATGTAACATGCTTCTTCAAGCTCCTGACTTGGCTTCCCTACAGTGATGAACTATAACCTGGAATTATAAACAGAGCTAATCCTTCCTATGTCCAAGTTTCTTTCTGTTCAGGGTACTTTATTACAGTGGTGGAAACAAAGCTACAACAGAAGGTTCATGTTCATATGGATAAACCAGTGACAACGAGCTTAGTGCCTTTATAGAAGAAACCTCATCCCTTCTGCATGCAATGTCTCAGGAAGTTAATGGTGTGAGGAAGAAGGTCCCCACTAGAAACCAAGCCTGCCAGCACATTGGTTTTGGACTTCCCAGAAACCACAACTATAAGGAATAAACTTCTATTGTATATAAGCCACCCAGGCAGTAGAATTTTATTACAGCAGCCTGAGTGGACTAACACACTTACAAAGTATCTCAGATGATAGACATGGGACTTTGATAGATATACTATTTCAACATTTCAGTTTTTCTTTTGTTCTTTTGAAACATTTTAATGAGTCACTATTTTCTTTTCATAAATCAACTCTGACAATGGGGAATACATGAAAAGCATATAAACATCTCTGTGCTTTATTTTTGGACAGTTGTGTGACCCACTCAGGGGAAGAAGGATAAGTTTGAATAGATATTGAATCCTTTGTGGTTTAAAGTCTCTGTGCTCTGTTGTCTACTTTAATTAATTGAATTAATTGGTATGTATTATGTTATATATATCAAGTTTCTTTCCATTGTGCATCTTGATCACCAAGGCATCACTCAATAGTGCTTTAGAACGAGTAGTAGACTAGTGTGGGAACATGTGTCTAATTAGGCTCTAATTTCAAAACCCTGTAATGATTTCCCAATGAAGAATTGCCTTTAGTAGACAGACAAACCTCCGTCATTAAGAAGGATCTCAATTCTTGCTGAAAGTTTGTTATTTATGAAGTGAATGGCTTCTGAGGCTCAGCTTTCTATCCTATGAATTAAGATGGTGGTATTCGTCTTGTTGGGTTATTTTGGTTATTCACAAGCTTATTATCACCTCCAGGAAACTTTAAAGATCCCTGTACTGGAAATGTGAGGGTTATGATTAATATTCTTATTTTCAATACCTCTGGAGCTTCAAGAGCATCCGATGGCCAAGCATCCTAAAACCACAGCCATTAGAAACCCACCACAAGGACCATCATGAAGTCAGCAAGAGGTGTTTAGATCACTTTATCTTTGACTGTTATCATCCTAAGTAACCCTGGTTTTCAATATAATAGTGCAACCTAGCTGAAAACACTAACAACACACTGGCAATGTTCTTTTTTTTTCTAGTAATTCAATAAGCTTCTAAGGAAAAAAAGCTGTAAAGTTTAGAGCTTCCAGCAAGTATGAGAATCTAGGCATTTTTTGTGTGTGTTTGTATTTACATTTTCTTGTCTTTCAATTTTTATCACACTTCTAACAATATCCATCAAATTTCTTTGTCCATCTTGGTAGATTAAAACAATATATACCAAGTTGAAGCTTAACACCAAGGAAAACATAATCTCCAATTAGGGTTACTTCCGAAATTGTGTAAATAAGTACCTTAGAAAAAAGAAAATTCTCAAATATATGTTTACTTAAGAAATAGCAAAAATAGTCCCTGTTCTACTTGTACTTCAACACTGTTGATTGCTAAGAATATTTATTGAATTTTAACAAGCATTATATATAGGTGCCTTCTTAATTGAGATTGTAAGTAATTCATGTATAATTACATTTCTATTAATTATATCTGAGTGACTTTTTTACCATGTTACATTTAACAAGATAGAGTCAAATTAATTTCATAAAGTAATACTCCTTTTATTGAAAATAAATATATTTTCACTGAGATGTTATAATATCAAGATTTGGAGTACATGTGTTATAATCCTGTAGATTGATATTTGTTACACAGTAATGAGACTAATCTTTTTCACTGTACATAACATCACTGTGATTATACCAATTTGATGCTGTCTACAGTTGAGCTACTTTTTTGTTGGTTTGTTTGGTTGGTTTTGTTTTTTTGAGACAGGGTTTCTCTGCATAGCCCTGGCTGTCCTGGAACTCACTCTGTAGACCAGGCTGGCCTAAGAATTCAGAAATCTGCCTGCTCTGCCTCCCAAGTGCTAGGATTAAAGGCGTGCGCCACCACTGCCTGGCTCCTGTTGAGCTACTTTTAATACAGTATGATAGGAACCTCTGTCCCCATCTAAGTCCAATGGCATAAATACACACTGCCTTCTTTCCTTACTGAGTAACTTGGTATAATTCTTTTTTTTTTTTTCTTGCCTCAAGTTTATTTGTAAAAACATCATAGGACACTGGTCATCTGCAAATAGTGTGTAAGAAGATGTGTCCCAGCAGTCCAGCTGTCTTCACACTGGCAGGAACCTTTTCTATGGGGTCTTCACAGGGGCCTGGGCACTTTTGGGAGCCTGAGCAGAGGCAGGAGCCTGGGCCTTAGCTGGAGCTTTGGCCTCTGCCTTGGTTTGAACCTTGTGTTTTGGTTGGCAGAGCCTATGTCCCTTGGCCATGTAGCTTGGAATCTGCTTCCTAATTCTAATAACTGCTAATCTTTACCTAATAATGCAACACTTACAAGGAATTTAAAAACTGATGTATTAAAATGTTGTCATATAAAATTTGACCAACCTTACAGCATTATGTTAAATGGATACAGCATAACACAAATAAATGTGCCTTCCCCTAATCTATCATATGTAATATCCTGGTTAGTTTTTGTCAACTTAAAACAAACCTAGACATATCTAGGAAGAGGGACTTTCAATTAAGGAACTGCCTGCATAAGATTTGCCTGTTGATAAATCTGTGGAGTATTGTTTTACTTATGATTGATGTGGGAAGACTCAGCTCACCATGGGCGGTGCCATCCCTGAGCAAGTAGTCCTGGGCTTCATAAGAAAACAAGGTGAGCAAGCCATTAAGAAACAAGGCAGTAAGCAGCGTCTGCATCAAAAACCTGCCTCCAGCTTTTTGTTTGAGTTCCTGCCTTGTCTTCCCTTAGTATTGGACTGTGACTGGGTGTTGCATGCTGAAACAAAACCTTTCCTCCCCAAGTTGGTTTTGGTCAGCGTTTCAGCACAGTGACAGAAAAGAAATTCAGACACATGGGAATCCCAGATTATGTTATGCTGAAACCATGAAAATTGGTTCTTTTTCATTTACACATATTTTACATATAATACTTATTGTAATATGTGTATTTTCAATCTGTCTTAAATTATAAAGTCATTTGGAAATTCAAACTCAGCTTGGTCCCTGTGTGGTTTCTGGAAAAAAAATATCTTCCAACTAATTGACATTCAGCACAGATCTGCTGAATAGATTATGCACAGGACTTGAGAGATCAAACTGCACAGGTGATTGTCATGATTAGCAGAGCTAATCATGGGCTACTTTTTAGTCAGTACCTATATGCATACATCTTTCACGGGTAGGTCTTAATCACATTCTGAGGCAACCCTAAGATATTCTTCCTAATGGAGCTGTGATCCATTTTCAACTTGTGTGTGTGTGTGTGTGTGTGTGTGTGTGTGTGTGTGTTTCACATCTATACAACTAAGCAGCTCTTTTGGCTTCTGCTAATGAGATCTACAAACATGGAAGAAGAAGAATTCCAGAAGTAGAGCCACATGGTGATTTCTTTGGAGTTTGTGTTTCATTTAGATCTGTTTCCTCTCATGTCTGAGGCATCACTTCATAAAATGTGTTTTCTCCTAGTGGCTGTCAGATATTCTCTTGAGACCAGCTGTGTGGTAACTGATTGAGAGAAAAGTGTTCAAAAATGGAGAAATATGTGTATGAGAGACAGTCATGTGCATGGAGGAAAGGAAGAGAGAGGAAGACAAAGTGTATATGTGTGCACACATGTGTGATATATATATGTGTGTGTGTGTGTGTGTGTGTACATATATTGCATATATGTGTGTATATGTATACATGCATATATGCACACACACATACACCACAGGCAAAACATCCTGGATTTAATGGAGAATTTTCTTCTTTAAAGTAATAAAACACTGAAGTAAGGTCCCAGAACTAACTAGGTCAGCTGACATCAAGATTTAGTCTTTCTGTTTTTGCTTTGTTTTTACTTTATAAAATGGTGAACACTTCCTCATCAACCATTCTGTGCTGTTCTAGAGTCTGAGCATATGCAAGTTCCCATGCTCTCTGCCCGATGGGAAGGTGATTACCATGAAACCAAAGCAGCAATAGTAAATGGAGTGATTCTGAAATGCATCACACTTTTTTACAAAAAGAAGAATGCAAAAGTCATCACAAAAGAGAGGGTACTGTTAGTATTAGCCCGGATGGACAGATGAGATTATTTACTGAAGAGTAAGAATGGCTATTGAGCCTGCTAATGTGTGTAGACACACAGCCTCTCAGAAAACATGTAAACGTTATTATTAAATATCTACTCACAAGCACTTTAGTCCTTGATGTATTTTTCTCTGAATCCACAAACCATTTGGAAAAAAAAAAAGTAAGCAATCCAAGACAAGGCACAGATTTGCCCATGTTTGCATTCCTGCAGAATAGCATTAAAGTCCCCAGCCGGGGGAGGCTCCTTTAATGCACAAAATAAAGACATGAAAATCTTTCCCTTAATAAAAGCTACAGTTCAGGTACACTTGCTCAGACCAAATAAACAATTGTGAACTGACACGCTGACAGAAATGTGTATAAATTATTCAGAATGAAATGTTCGAGTAATATTAACCTAAAGGTATAGTCATCAATTTTGTCCTGACGGATGGCATTGGGTAGTTAGTATTCAAGTGTTGCTACATAAATAAAATTGATTTATTCTAACTGGGAAGACTGAGAAAAAATTTTTATCAAGATGCCCAACTTCTGTTTCTTCTGACTTGATCAATCACCTCTCTACTGAACTGCGTATCGCTTTCTTGCAGAATTCTTAGCGGAGAAATTGGGCTAAGGCAAAATGAATAATGCATTTGCTGCAGTGTGAGACTAATGACCCTTAAGTGCTTTCTAAAAAATGAGCAGCAATGGCTGCTTCCCTTACAAACAGACCTCTCTCCTCTCTCTCTCTCTCTCAGAATTAAATTTGGAATTGGCTGACTGTTTGGGAGGTAGAGTAATGAGAGGCGAGGAATCAATACAGCTAATCAAGGTATCCATGGCACAGATGTAGGATTTGGACCTGGTTTCCGGTCTTGCTTTCCATCCCTGCCTCAGTGTCCTGAATCTCAGCCCCTGCGCCTCTCACTCTCATTTAGACATGCAGTTTCTCAATTGTGTTATTCATTTGTGCATTGTCTTTTTAAAATATAGTTTTCATAATGCTATTGTGTAATCATAAAGACATAGTCGATCAAATGGAGACAGGCAAGACAAGAAGCTGTGTGCTTTCTAGAAGCAGGAGGGATCCCTGACAGTGCTATGAAGTTAAAAGCTGCCTTGGCTGGCATTTGTGATGGGCTAACAATTTTTATCTCTTGCTGAGTGGGTCCCTAAAGACACACAATAGTGGTTTAAGTTTCTGCATCCAAATGTCTTTTAAAAACTGCATAAAGCAGCCAAGATAAGACAAATGCCTACGTGAAATATGCTTAGAAAAGATCTTGCACGTGTACGACTGAAGAAAATGGCAAGATTTCCAAATGGATACTGTGGGAAAATTTTGTATTAGCCTCCTGAAGCAGCACTTGAGGTAGAAATAAAGAATTTGGAGATTTAGAATGGAAGCCAGATGGAGTAAATTCCCTTCTGTGGGTAGAACTGTGCATTAGCGGGGATTTCAGTTGCTGGGTAGCTGTGAAAAGCTGAACTGTGCTTTAAGAAAGTAGTCATTTACAAACTAGTGCAGGGTCAGGTAACCTCATTATTCTCGTTGCAGCTCCCATTAGGTCAAACCAGCACTTTCATCTTAAGAAGCACGGGCTAGTTCTGCCCTTAGCTTGGAGCTTTTTATTCTAGGAAAGACTAGACTCTACATCATTACTACTTCTTTTTTGTTTCATTTTTATCCTATCTTTAGAGATCATCAGCCTTACATTGAGTTAGTCATATGTTTCCAAGTAGTGATTCTTAAAGAAGAAGTAAAAGAAGATGGGGAGGAAGAGGAGAGGAGGAGGGAGGGTGGGGAGGAGTAGTCAGAAGGAGAAAGAGAACGGAGGAGGCAGAAGAGGAGGAGGAGGAGGAGGGGAGGAGGAGGAAGAGGAGGAGGAGGAGGAGGAGGAGGAGGAGGAGAAGAAGAAGAAGAAGAAGAAGAAGAAGAAGAAGAAGAAGAAGAAG
>JADRCH010000115.1:2192286-2214773 GCA_019843965.1 Rhynchomys soricoides | reverse complement strand
AGAAGAAGAAGAAGAAGAAGAAGAAGAAGAAGAAGAAGAAGAAGAAGAAGAAGAAGAAGAAGAAGAAATTATTTTCTTTAAATAAAGCAGCCTCAGTGTGTTCGAACAAACAAAGTAAAAAGAAAAAGGAAAGGAACTCTTATTGTAAAGGACACATGGTATTCGAGCCATTGCATTTCTAAAGTCTAATGGCAAAGTCATTAAGAGATTGTTATTTTTAGGCTCCTATTCTTTCCCATGAAACTGTAAAGAAAATTATTTAATATTTAAGTAATATTGCTGGGCAGCTAAAAGATAAGTCTCTTACTTTCTGTTATGCATGCTATCAAGACATTCACTCTCGTGTACATTTAGGTGTCAGTTCTCACAGTGGGAATTTCCCAATCATAAGTATACACACACACTCACAGGCACGCATGCACAGATGTGCATACACACACATAGACACATGTGCATACACATGCATATATATGCACACACACACCATTGAAATAAATGCATATATACTTTCAGATGGGCCCAGGGTTAAAGCTTCTGTGATCCCTTTGTCCTCCTTCTTGCTGTGCAAGACGGAGAGAAACATGTTGCTAGTTATTAAACTGGAAGCCCGCTATGATCTTCGAGCACAGAAGCATAGCAATTACCTCTCCATGCTCTGCAGAGCTAAAGCGTCTTTCTACACTTGTGCCCTTCTGCTGTTATGTCATTATGACCTCATAACTTTGTCATAAGGATGTCTCCTTACACAGATTACTAGAATTGAATTCACATATAATGATAACATGTTAGAGGCCTGTAGTAGGTGAAAGACGACAGCCAGAAATGACCACCATAAGTAAGACTCCTTCCAAAATGCCCCTGATGCCCTTAGCTTACAAGAAGGTGTGTTTCTCTCTGAGATCATGCACATTTTTCAGGCTTGTTGGAGAAAGCCAACCAAACCAAAACCAACCAACCAACTAAACAAAAAACAACAAGAAACAAAGCGCTAACCAGACTGTCATCTGTTTCAGATGAGAACTGGCACTGTCACATGTGTTCCCTACCTTTCTCCTACCCATATCTGCCACCTCAGGCAGAGATTGTCAACGAGGAGATATCCTCTTGGAAATGTCCTCGTGTTCCCTGGCTTAGGTTCCCTCCCATTAGCAGTGTTTTATCCAAATACTTCCCCAAGGTAATGATTAAGCCATCCAGTGTTTATAAAATTCAGGGAAAACCTCAATCCTAGCAGTGTTTCCAGTGACTTCTGCCTAAGCCTGGCCTTCCTCGCTGTGCTTTAATGCTTGTTAGATTCAATTGTATACTTGTTTTGTAATCTTATCCCCAATTCGAAGGTCACTCACCATTTTGACTTCCATTTTCCAATTTCCAGACATGTGTAGACTTGGACGTGACATAACAAACCGAGTGGTCTGTGATTCTTGGATGCACACAGTGTCACGTCAGAAAGTGTTGCTGACCACGCTTATGGCTCAGCCTTCAGCCAGGCATTTTTGACCTCCCCTTGGCTCTCAGTTACTATAACTGCAGCCTCCCACTGCTCTTTGCTGCATCCCCAATCTTGCTGTTAATGGGCTCCAGCTGTAGCTGGCTTACTATAGCAGTTTAGCTTTATGCTCTCATCTCTCATTTCTGAAGTAATTGCAAAGACAATGGGACTTGAGACCTTGCTTAAGTGAGTAATAATGATGTTAGTCCCTTGGCTAAGTATCAGGTCACCCTACAGCTTCATCTGGTTTTGTAAAAGCAGAAAAATCCTGAGCAGTATTTCGGCAGCCTCATTCTTGCTTTGTATCATATAAAGAAAAATAGTGTCTAGCTCTTTAATGTTGCTGATGAATTAATATCTATTAATGTTGTTTACATGATACTTCCCAATGTGAATTCTTTAAGAAAACATAAATCACTTCATTCTAATTAACTCAAAAATAAATATATCATACAACTGGTTTAAGGAACCTACTCAAAGTTTGCTCAGTTCCAAATTCTGTATGTCTCGGTGAACACCTATACAGAATGGTCATTCTGATAGGGGACTTCACTTTCACTAACAGCTACATTATGTATGTTTGTATATGTGTATGTATTCATGCGTATACGTAGGTATACATGCATATATACATTATTTTTCCTGCTACTTAACTACTTTCTCAGAAAGTACTCACTTTTCCACAATGACAAAAGAAAAAAAATGATGGTGGAAAACAAAATTAGCTTTGTTTTCCTGTGACTCCTTTATACAGACATAAATTGAAAGTATCCAGGGATTCAGTGTGGATACTATTGTCATTGATACATAGATGGTCTCCAAAATGTCTTCTCACATTTTATGACTGCATATCCTTGGAAATGGGTTTTTACCAAACTCACTTTGTATCTGTAACTCCAAGAAAGCTAATGTTCTAGGAATCATTTCTGTTTGTTGGCCAACCGCTCATGGAGGCTGTCCTATGAAGTAGAGACTACTATGAAGACTGGGGTGAGCAAGTGGCTCGAGAACCCTGCTCTAAAGTGACCCAGAGTTGAATGGGAGATACACGTGGAGCATCAGAATTACAATTGAATCCAGAGATGGCTTAAGCGTTGTGAAAACAATGAAAACAATGAAAGAAGATATCCTACTGAACATGACTTCAGGGGGGCGGGAAGACAGGCCAAGGAACACTTGTGTGGTCAGAAAAGTTCATATGGAGGAAGTTAGATGTTTCTTCAAACACCACTAGAAAGAATAGGCAAGAGAAGATCAGACGAAAATGTCAACACAGGAAGTGCTTCCGGCTACTAAAAGTAGAGTTTGAGGGGGAAAGATTAAGGATTTTGAGGTAGGATCATAGGAGAGTCACAGAAAAGAAGGTGGAAGAACTGGAGAAGACCCAGCCCATGTGGTCTATGATGCTATTAAGGGGTCAGGGCTCACTATGATGGAAACTGGAAGTCCCTGGAGGGTTCTTAGTAGGTGTATGCCATGGGGGCAGTTAAGTTTGAGAATGTGGTGCTGATTCTTGTGAAGCTCTTTGAGCAAGCTGGCTGGTAATGGTGCATAGGTAAGCAATGGTGGGGGCTGGGTAATAAATGCTGGTGGCCCAGACAGAGAAAATGAATGAATCTGGACGTGTTTTATAATCAGATGGCAGGCCACTCATGATGGTGTTGCTGTTTACAGAGACGGGGTCCAACAGAGCAGCAACATGTTGGGGGACATTTAAGTAGAAATGCCAAATAAGCAAAGACTTATGCAAAACATTTTCACCGTGTAGAACCCAGACCACAGGCAGCTCCACATGGCCCTTAGGCCCAGCTGAGTTATCTGTATCCCTTCCTGGTCCCCCATCACCCCCAAATCCCCAGTGTTTGCCAGTGACAGACACCCCCTCCAGGCTCCTCTCCCTCCCTTTGAGACGTATCAGAGCCTTGCCAGAAGTTTGGCTATGATCCTCCAGTTGTCCTATCATCCCTGAGATCTAGGATCACATCACACTGCCAGGGGAAACTTGTCCCAGTCTCTGTTACCAAGTCTCTACAGACTTAAACTGCAGCTGACAAGCAGACCATCTGGGATAGAGGGTGGAAACCCAAATGCCAGACAAAGAGGAAATTGGCATTCCAACCCTGTCATACATTATCCTCCCCTTGAACAGCGTGAACACCTCTGCTGAAAGGGGGGTGGTGGTGGGAACAGTGACTTGGAAAAAAAAAGGAAAGAAAAACTCAACTTACAAATTAACTCCAGATGTTCAGATCGCAGCCCAGAAATAGAAACAACATGAAAGGCCAAAATAACATGTTTCCTCCCCAAATGTCTAAACCCTGTAGAAACAGTCCCTAATGAAAACGCCATGGGAGAACTTGCAGATAAAGAGTTTTTAAGAACGATCATAGCTATGTTCAAACAACTCAGAGATGACAGGGACAAAGATGAGTGAAACAGAAAGTCAACGCAAGGCTTGAAAGGAGAGTTCAAATTGCTAAAGAAAGCCCCAAACTGAAAAGATGCTGGGAATGGAAAGCTCCATAAGCCCAATAAAAAAACCTCAGTGGAAGCCTCAGCAACCAACCGAACCATCAGGGATGGAAGGCAAAGTAAAAGAACTAAAATAGTCAGTAAAGGTAAATGTGACCATGTGCGTGGGCGTGAGCATGGGAGCATTCTGGGACACCATGACAAAACCTGACATTTGAATTATGCATGTAGAGAAAGGAAGAGGATACTACAGCCAAGGCATAGAGAATCATCTTCAGGGAAATCATACAAGAACATTTCCCACATCTAGGGAAAGAGATTTAGTCCCATTCAGTTATAAGAGGCTACAGAACAGATAGACAGCTAGAAAAGAAATTCTCCATGTCATAGTTAAAGCATTAGGGCTGAATAGATGCTTCAGTCCTTGATAGCACTGGCTGTTCTTTCTGAAGACCTGGGTTCAGTTCTCTACACCCACACAGTGGTTCACAGTCTTCTGTAACTCTAGTCCCAAGGAATCCAATGGCTTTTTCTGGCCTTTGTGGGCACTTCCCACACATGGTGCACAGACATACATTCAGGAAACACTCAGACATGAAATAAAAATAAATAAATCTTAAAAAGAAAAAACATTAAGACGATAGAATAAAGAAAGTATTGAAAGCTGCAAGAGAAAAGGGTCAAGTCATTTATAAAGTTAGGACCCTTAGGATAGCATCAGATGATTTGACAGAAATCTTCTAACACCAGAAGGGCCTAGGAGAATGCACTTAAAGTTCTGAAGGACCATGACTGTCAATCCAGATGATTATAACCAACAAAACTATCTGCTAAAATTAAAGGAAAATTAAAATCTTACTCGTTGCTTAGCTTCGTTTCTGTGAGTTCAGGTCCTCTGGAAAACACACTTTGATACTCAAGCTTGTCTTAGCAAAATGGAGGGAAAATTATACTTATGTGATAATACTTTCTTATATATATATATATATATATAGAGAGAGAGAGAGAGAGAGAGAGCATGTGTGTGTGTGTGTGAGCATGTGTGTGCATGTGTGTGTGTGTGTGTGTGTGTGTGTGTGTGATGTATGTGGTATATGTGCATGTATAGGCATGCATCTGCCCATTCAAGCATGTGGAGAGGCCAGAGGAGGGCATTCGGCGTGCTGCTCTATGACTCTTCACCTTATTCCCATGCAACAAGTTCTCTCACCAAAACTGGAGTTAGGCTGGCAACCAGCAAGCCTCAGAGATCCTCCCATCTCTGCCTTAATGGCATTAGAGTTGCAAGAGAATGTTTGGCTCTTCATGTGAGTGCCAGGATTTGAACTCAGGGCTTTGTGCTTGCATAGCAAGTATTCCTACTTGTTGAGTCATCTCTCCAGCCCTCCCTGCTTATGTCATCTTTAAAAATTAAGTTTTACTATACTCTTAAATTTTACTTTGTGTGTGTATGTGTATGTGTGTGTGTGTTTGCGAAGATGGGGTTATACACATGCCACAGCATGAAGGTGAAGGTCAGATGACAACATGCAGGGGTAGCATCTCTCTTTCAATCATTCGGGTGTGAAGAATGGAATTCAGGTCTTCAGGCTTGGCAGCAAGGGCCTTCACCTGTTAAGGACCTCACTGGCCCAGGTTGTAATGACAGGATGTTCCTTCATCATCTCTCAATAAAATCTAAATAGAAGAGAATCAGCAATGAACCCCATAAACACATCTTGGGAATTTTTTTTTCACTGGAGTGTTTAAATACACCATCTCTGGGCATATTTTCAACAGTGTTTGTTCCACTCTGTGATCCTGGGAGACAAGACAAAAGCCCATTTCATTTGCTTTATGGAGACTGACACAGTCTCATGTGTGTGAAGAAGTACAATAAATATTTTTAATATAGACAATGACAAATGAATTCCAAATAAGCAGCTTATGTCTCCAAAGAGACCTTCAAAATATTTCTTTTACCCAATATGAAGTCCAATTTATTTTCAATACTCTTTTACTTTGAGTTGTAGATAGATCCTATTTTTTTTTTAAAAAAAAAGTAAAGTAAAAACAGTATTTTTTATTCCTGCATTGAGCAGAGCCAGATTTTTTAAGGTTACTTACTAAAGTAGACACTTAACTATTTTATTAAGTAATGACTTATTCCAAACTAGGATCAAAGAAGGGAACTAAGAAGACCCCTGTGCATTCTGTGCGGCTGCATAAACTGCTAGCTTCGTTTGCAGTTTCAAATTCATCACCCGTCATTCTCTTTCCCCTCTTCTGCAGCCCCACCTTGTCTTTGATGTAAATATCTGTTCCTCTTTCTAATGAACATCATGTTGATTGTAATTTTCTAACTAAATGTTTTTAAACCCCATTTTCACACCATACAGAACAAACAGCACTTTTAAAGCTATCTCTTTGCCACCTCAACTAAGGAACTAATGGATGCAAGGCCAACCCAACTAAGGCATCCATGCAATCAGAACAGAACTCAGTGTCAGTTCCAGCACACACAGTAACAATTAGCAATGCACATGCAAACAAATGAAACCAATGTAGACAGGAGTGAACATGACAGATGCAGTATTTGACTGCATCACCCAAGTGATGGTTCCAGAGGATGGAAAACTCAGTGAAGCCAAACCCTCCGTGAGACCAGCTACTTGAATTATAGGTGAAAAGTGCAGCCAGGCTTCTAAAGAGCTCTTGTGTCTTGCCGACCTTATGGAACAGGCAGCTGGGGGTGGGGGGGATGCATCACATATATTACACATTTCACATGCAGATCATATAAGAACACTGGGAACATTCCAGTAAGGCAGTAAAGGACTGTAGGTCAGAGTAGAGATTCTGAAAGGAAGATTTGGAGGTCTGGGGTTTGGAGAAAGTGGGGCATCTGGGTGAAGGACCTGATATTGATGATCTAAATCTCACTGTCCTCAGTTCATTGAAAAGCATCATCCTGTGTCGACTCTACATATGCAAGACATAGCAAATGGCAGCAATTACCTCCTAAAGCTATGGTATGGTTAGACTAGACATGGCTGTAAAAGTCCAAGGCAGTACCACATGGTAACATTCATTAATGTTATTTATTATTTATTGTCATTCATGATTGTGTCAACTTGGAAATATAAGAATCAAAACTTTTAAAATGACCTTAAAGAAGATAAGCTAAAAGAAAAGAACATAAATTGCATACAAGAAGGAAAAGAAGAAAATGAAGAAGAAGAGGATCAGGAAGAAGAGGAAGAGGGAGGGTTCATGTATATTTGATTTTTTTGTTGTTGTTTTGGTTTGGGGTTTTTTTGTTTTTTTAATTTTTTTAGCTTGCCCACTTAACTGTTTCCTGCACTGCCACTAGATTCAGCTATGTGTCCTGTTAGCATTTGCCTGCCCACTGTTTCTGTTAGGGAGCTGAGGCATGCCTCTGAAACAATAGGGCAGTCTCTCTGAAACTTAGGAGCACTGACCCCCAATCTCTTCTACTGCTCTATTGGGATTTTTCCAGTCTTCTTATGAGAAATACAAATGAAATATGTAATAAACATGATACTTTTATATACTTCCTGCTCAGAGCTATGAGAAGAAACTGCCTAGTAGAATCAATGACCCTGTTTGATACAAACATTATGTTTTGAGCACAGAAAAATAAATGCTTAATACTATAATGAGCAGTAAAGAAAACCGTCGAGTGAAGGAGTATGTAAACCAAATATTGAGGCTTGCCAAGTCAGCAAGAAGGAAAAGGCAGAGAAAATATTAGTAGCTATTTGCTTTGTATTGTATATTCACCTGTTTATGTTTATTCCAATTTGTATATATTATTCGTATTACCTACATTTCTATATCTTTATAATATGAGTCTAGTAGATAAAATATCAGACAGGGAAGTGAGAAAATAAAGAATAAAGGCAGGCCTTGGTGACTTCAAAAACTGCAAGCAGATTGTCATAGCATTGCTGAGAAATAAGGAATGTGGGCAAAGTCCAGAGTCTGCTGAGCCCGAGACAGGGTGATGAGCTTCTTCTCCCTGACAAGAGTGTTGGAGATAGAGAAGTGGCATGCTAGTCAGGCTCTACATCACTGTGATGTAAAGCAAAAACCATACCTGACATTAACAATCAATGGAGCAAGATGCCCTTTGGCTCAAAGTATCGGAAGCTTCAATCTATCATGACAGGCAAGACATCGAGGGACAGCATAGGTCACAATTTCACTGCTAGAAAATGGAGAGAGGACGCCCATGCTGTGACTCTCCACTTTTTCTTTTAGCCCTTTTCACTGTGTTGAGACCCCTCCACCCCCAGTCTATGGGGTGGTGCTGCCTGCAGTAAGGATAGGTTCTCATCCTTTAGTCCTGAGAATGCCCGCATAGACATACAAGAGAAGGGCCTTATTCATCTTTTACATGATTTTCAAGCAAAACAACCTGACCATCAAGATCAACCATCACAAGTGAGGTGGGACTCGATGACATTTCCCTATTTCAAGTTAGCATGTCCATTGATATTAACATTGTTGAGGTCTTATTTAGGCAGCCATATTGTTGAGGTATCACAGGTGAAGCTTCCCTGTCATTTCTCAGAGTCACAATCTCACAGCAGCTTTATGGTCCTCTGGGTCTACACTCTTACTGCCTCTTCTTCCAGGATGCTCTCTGAGCCTTACATGCAAGATTTCTGCTGCAGATGTATCCACTGGGGGGAGGAGGGCTTCACACTCAGTGATCCATTTTCTACATTTTCACAAGTAGAGTTTTCTGTAACGTTCTTGATTGCAAATAGAAGAAGCTTCGTTGGTGAGAGTTAGGAGCTATACTTACCTGTGGGTTTAAGGAGTAATTAGAATTCACCTGGGTGTAGTAAATGGTAGTAAGTTCTCATCCAAGATCCATGACCTCACTAACCCCAGCAGTTGCCTAGGTTTCCAGATCAGACATGACTTCTCCCCTGATGAATGGCTCTTAAGTCCAACGAGAGTTGTCAGTTACTGCTAAGATGTGAATGGTACTATTGCACCCGTAGGGATGCCTTGCCATGCTGAACATTCTGCAAACCATAAGCTTCACAGATGAGTAGGACTATTGTCTATTTCCCTCTCTTGGTAGCATGCAAAGTTCTTATATCTGAATTAAGTGGTGCCTGCAGAAATAGGGACTTACCTTTCCCCTCTGGGGCTCAACCAAGGACAACAGCAATATCCTATCTTGTTTTTTAGGAGTTTCTTACGTAACCCTGACCAACAAATGAAAAGGGGGTTTCTCATGTCTGTTACAGGGACTTTTACTTGGTAGTCTATGGCTCCTGGTGGGAACATATTTTGTTAGGTTTTGAAGAATTTTATAAAATTCTTGATCACATCCACCCCCTACTCCTTACAGATCCACCCCATCCCCCACTTCATTTCTTTTCTTTTTTTTATTTTTAGAAGACACTATCTCATAGCAGATGGCCTGGTTCTCTGGCTCTTACAACCATTTTACCTCCTCTTCATGGATGTTCCCTGAGCCCTAAGGGTAGGAATTTGTGTTGTAAAGCATCGTTACCCCCTGGTCAAGTGATCTCTACATACAATCTGAACTTTTGCCATTTACTATTTTGAGATAGTCCTCATTTTAACCAGAAGAGGTTATAGTAACCACTGGGAACCCCCAGGATCAACATGCAACGTGCTCATAAATGTAAAAATGTGAAAAATCAGGAAAAGAGCTGGATAGATCAAAAGTGAATGGCATTGCTATACAATGAAGAAGCACTTTTGACCAGACACAGAGAAATGAGAAAGATGCTACTAACATGATCAAGACAGTTGAAGCCTGGCTAGGACCAAAGGAGAAAGTTAAAGAAGCAGGCTGTAACTAAATGAATGTGGCAAGTAGTACAGAACAAAGGAACAATGGCAAAGTAAGCTTGTCTAAATGAGTAAATGTTAAAATAGAGGCAACCAGGAGGATTTATTGAGGGGATAGGAGAGAAATGCAAATTGTGTACATTCATATTACAGCTTCTCCTAAAAGGAAAGAGCCTGCAGAACTCAGTCCATTAGCCTTTCCCAGTGGCTAACACCCCCTCCCCACGAGGAGAACGAGTTAGGGTGACTGCTGCATGGAATAAAATGTTTTAAGAGGATTCGGTGGAAGGCAAAGCTCCTCCTGCCCAGTCAACTAAGGAGAACATCAGAAATAGATGGAAGTACATGACTATATTTAAATAGAAATAGACATTTATGTTCTTAATGCTCACACAAATGGGGACATCATCAGAGATGGATGAGAGAATAGATGCTAAATATAAGTAGCTGACTATTTTTCAGAATAATACATGGGTTTCAGAAATTAAAGTTTAAAAACTACAGAACTTGGTAACAAAAGTTTAACACATGGCCTTGTGAGACTTCTCTCCCACTCAGATTTCACCTGGGGGAATTAAAAAATAAGAAGGAAAAAAAATGTGTTTAAAAAAGATCATGTTATTGGGAAGGTAGATGTACAGCATAGCTCTTTACCCTCTGGCAAAGACAGCTACAGAATGTCATGTGAGAGTTAGGAAGTCACCCCCACAGCAGACACATTTTGAAAACTTGAGTGAGTAGGAAGAGAAATGCCCAAGACGTACTTCTCAGTTTCCAGTTTTAGAGCATCACTCTAAATGCCAACATCTCAAATACTTTTGAAGACTGAAGTGTAGCAGAGCAAGAGCACCCAGTTGGGCCACTCTGTTTTCAATCTCCAAAACTGAGCAATTTTATCTAAAGAGTTAAACAAACCTAGGCTCACTTCCACTGAGTCTAAAGAAAGCATTTGTGAGGGTATATTACTTTGGGAGGAGGTCTCTCTTCCTCCTCCTCCTCCTCCTCCTCCTCCTCCTCCTCCTCCTCCTCCACCTCCTCCTTCTCCTCCCTCCTCTTCTTCCTATTCTTCCTCCTCCTATCCCTACTCTTACTCCTCCTCCTCCTTTTCCTTCTCCTCCTCTTCCTCTTCTTTCTCCTCCTCTTCCTTCTCTTACTCCTCCTTTTCCTCCTCCTCTTCCTCTTCTTCCTCCTCTTCTTCCTCATCCCCTCCTCCTCCTTCTCCTCCTCCTCCACCTCCTCCTTCTCCTCCTCCTCTTCAAGATAGGGTATTTTTGTGCAACTGAGGGTGGCTTCAAACTTGGAATCAATGTTTCTTCCTCCTAAGTGCAGAGGTTACAGATGTTCGCCACCATGCCCAACTCAGGACATTGCCTTAAGAACAGATGGATGCCTATTCATGTTTAAGGGCACAAATAATGCTTGATGAGCTCAAAGGGGGACATCTCTAAAGGGAGAGAAGGCCTTCTGTGGCAGAAAGATACCTCACAATTAACGACAGGAATCACCTGATTGTTAGATAGAAGTTTATCCAACCCCTCCCACACCAGTGACATCAGTCAAAAATTAAATGTCGTATTTCCATGCACACAGAAATTGATTTCTAAATTGCTGTCTGTATGAGACATGATTAGCATTTCTGTGCTAACCAAGAGGCACAAATTTAGGTGCAAATTCAACTGGAAAATGCTATGCCATCATGGTTAAGTGTTCATTCATGTCAGATTAGTGATTAACCTGCCACCCATCCCACCTAATACTAAAGATTATAAATACAAGCTGGGTGAACTGTCACTGGTTTCTAGGTAAGCTCTTCACCTGAAATACACAGGTTGATGCCTGGCCTTCCATTTCAGTATGCACCGCAAATGTTACAAGCACTAGACTTCAGTGCCTGTAATGAGGCAGATTCTCTTAGTAACTCAACTACTCCCTTAGTACCAGTAGACAATGCAGGAAACACTCAGCCCTCCAGTTTACCATGATAACATTTAGCAAGGCTTTCATTTCAGTAAATTGTCTTTTCACTGAACTGAATTGTGCCTGGGAGAATGGAAATTGTGAACAGAATTTCTACAAGGAATCTAGTTGATAATTAGACAGTAGCCAAGAAATTAAAAGAATATGGTTGCTCTGTTGAAGAGTCACAAAGACTGTCCAATTGTCATGCTTTTCCCAGCAGTGGGAATAGGAAAGATTGGTCTATTTGTTTATTCATTTATTCCTTTTCTCTGAATGTAGTGCTTGGGCACATGGTGCTGTGGCTAAACTATACTTCCATCCTGGCACTTGTAAGAGACAAAGCAAGTTGTTTACCCTAGAAGTGACTCAGTTTCCCCAGTCAGAAGTCAGAAATAAAGTTGCATACCTGAAAGAATATAGGTGTGGCTAAATTAGTTAATACATGTCAAGATTTTATAGCATTATCTCCACAAGCATTAACTGCTACTGTTCATTAGCAACGATGGATTGTTTACTACTTTGGTTGTTTCACAAGTGAAAAATTAGTCTATATGAGCCACAGTATGTCTCCTCTCAATGAAGAGAGTATTAACTTCGTCCACTTTAACTGTTTGATATTTTAAGTAGATTTTTAAGATGTACATGAACAAGTCAGCCTGTTGTTATTATTGTTAGACTTCATACTAACTTCTGAAAGTGAGAGGAACAAAGATGGAAATTCATAATCAAATAAAACTTGTCTTTACATTTAAAGTTTTTAATTAGTTAAGTTTCTAGGTAAGAATAATTGAGGGGAAATTTGTTCTTCTTTGTTGTTTACAAATGATGTTGACTATAAGATGAACAGTCACAGCAACTGTGAACATGATTCTCTCAAGTTCTCTCAAGTGCCTGTTCTGTACATATTTGTATATGGAAGGAAACACACACACATTTATAGTTTCTTTGTCATCTATAACCATTGGTCTAATACCCCTACCAGAGGAGGGAGGCACTGGACATTATCAATTAGGATTTAATCTGATACAAGGGACTTTAAAAACCACACTCAAGAAAAGAATTCTCTCTCATATACATGTAAATTTCAAGGGCTGGGTGCTCTGAATGCCACTAGAGTAACTTCACTGGAACCCTGTTCTCTACTAGGCCTTCTTTCTAGACACTGTGGAGGAATGATGCCTGCTAGCAAATCTAGGACTGTGCCTCCCAGGTTCAGGTTTGGTAGGAAAAATATATTCCTGCTGATGGTAATGCCTCTGTCATCTTTCTTCAGCAGTTTGGATCACAGGTAAGTTTTGAACCAATCTCAATACATTGGAAGACTAACTCTTTGGCTGTAAAGTCATGAATCAGAATAGAGTCTGACTTCAGAGTCAGAGTGAAATGATTCTACCAAAACAGGAAGTCTAGGAGAAGGGTGGGGGAAAGCGCTAGAAGATTAGTCTGTTGCCATCAGCAGACTGTAGAACAGGTTCACTAGCCTAACCTTTTTGCTCAGAACCTGATGAGTCTATTCCCAGATTACCTTTTTTGTCCCTAACATGAACTCTATAGTTTATATGTGGCTCTCAACATTTTTAGCTTTCAGATTTTCTTCTTACCATTCCTCCTCTCATGCTCTGAACCTAAGTCTATTTCCAAAAGGTTCTCAATATCATCTAGCATTTGAAATCCTTGTCTGCCTCTGATCCATCTTACTGATACATAAATACATACTGATACATAAACTGTACCGCATAAATACCTAGTCTTAATGCCATCTGCAGTGTTTTGAATGGGAATGTCCCTGATAGGATCCGGTACTTAAATATTTGGTCTATAGTTGGTGGCACATTGGGGATGCTATGGAACATTTAGGATATGAACCCTTGCTGGAGAAAGTAAGTCACTGAGGGCAGACTTTGAGAGTTTATAGCCTCACCCACTGCCAGTTGGCTTTCTCTGCTTCATGTTTGTAGTTGAAGATGGAATCATTCAGCTTCCCACACCTGCCATTTCCTGAAATGCTACGACCCCCCACCCCCGGTCATTATGTACTCACACCCTAAAGCCATAGGCCAAAATAAACTCTTGGTTAAGACCTTAGGTCAAAGTGTTTTATCACAACAATGGAAAAGTGATTAATACAGCCCATCACAACAGTCCATTGAAGTCAGTGCTGTCCTCATTCAAATGCAAAGTGAATAAAGAACTCAATCAAGATACATCAGCAGGCATTCTGGATGCTGAGTCTTTCTTCTTCACTGTATGGCCTCACCTGCTGAGAGTTGAAAGGATGCTTATATGGTATCATATCCTGTATCAATGTGAGGTGAAGAAAAGTGTGTACATGGGGAGAAAATTCATTATGGTTGGGGTTTTATTTATCATGACTTGCTTTATAAGGGCATGGGAAATTTCTGTTTCTATAATGTGTTGCCCTGCAGTTTATAAAGCATGAGCAGATGAATGAGAACTGAATGTGGTTTTAAAAACATAAGACACAGTGCTTGATATTTTAAATTTCACCAATTCACTAATGATAAAAATAAAAATCATGCAATAACTATTTGTGGACAACTTTCTTTCAAATGTTAGATATCTGATGAAGACAGAAACATAACCTACAGTCTCAAGCTGCTAGTTGTCCAGTTAATGAGACAGAATTAAACAAATTAAACACTGCTTACTGTCAGTCTTATGAACTGAAAAAGGTTGCTGCCTTTTTAAGGGGAATCTAAAATCATAACCAATACTTGGAATATTCTTGCAGTTGTAGATGAATAGATAATTGTTACAATGGTGTATTTGTAGTTTTTTTCATTAAAAATATTTATATCAATCTCCATGTTATTTCAAGCCCTATGTGCTAGTGTTGTGTAGTTGTTCCTTCTGAGATAAATCATAAATCTCCTGGAAAGGGAGAAAGACTAATAATGCTCAAGAAGCTAATGAAAGCTGAAAGACTCTGAAACAACAACAACAAAAAAAGATTCATAAGAATCCTTCTAAAGATTTTAACACAGAAAAAAAAATCCAGGACAGGAGACTGTTGACTACAGAGCTGTCCGTACAGTATATAGGAAACTCCAGATAGAAATGCAGTGCCGTATGTGACTCCTCACCTATGTTGGGAGTGGGGCTTTCAATGTCCTAACTGCCTTTGCATCATCTACATTCCTGAAATAAGCCAGATAAACTCACTGGCTCATTGAACTGGACTTAGGTTGAACCATTTCTTTGGTCTGTCATTCAAGTCCTCTTAGAACAGATACTTCTTCAAGTTTTCTAAGGGAAAAAAAAAATCACATAACTGAGTATAAAATGCTGCCTTAAAAGAGCAGGTTTTAATCTAGGATATAGCTAACTATATCCTTGAATGTGGTAAGAAAATGACTATGAAGATGTAACGTTGACGGCTGTAAGAAAAAAAAAAAACAATAGAGATACCAAGTACTTGCAGGGGTTATTTCTCTGAAGGATTCCTTTCTGAGACCTGAAATATAAGTAAACATGAACCAGGGGACACCTAGAGGAAAAAGCTTCTGGAAGGTGCTGACATAGAACAAAACTTAGCATATCCAAACAGGGCCAGGTCTGTAGAGCAGCTTCGGCATCGAGTGAATGTCAGGAAGGCATTGAAAGGAAGGAGACAGGACCTTGAAGTCTAGAAAGAAGATAGACTACCATGTCAAGAGGGAAGACATTGATGATTAAAAGTAGCCATGGCCAGTTAGGTTTTAGCAGGATAATCCTGGTACAGTGAAAGAATCAGTGGGCCTGACATTCAAGAGGCAGTGTCCTAGTGTGTGGGGGGTGTTGGAGGCTAAGCTGGCAGATGGACATAGCTGACCATTATTTGAGAAGTGACATCAACAATAACATCCAAGTTCTTAATCTTGATCACTAAGAATTCAGTTTTTAGAGTAGACCCATCCTTAAGGGGCAAGGTGAATAGGCTAGGCCAAGTAAACTAAAATTTCAGAGAAACATCCTCTCTACTGGAGTCTTCTGGTTTTGAATAAAAGTCACATTCAGGAACTTCCCGTTAATCTATGTCTCAGGGAGTGGAATCTAATCTTTCCCAAACTGATGCTGTCCTGCTGATACACTCTTTTCTTAACAGCTCAGGCTGGGAACCAGCTGGAGTAGTAGCAGATGCTAAGTGTTCTGAGAGGTTTCTCCTGACAGCATCTGATGCTCTGCACACTTTTAGACTCTAGAGTGCTCCTACCAGCTTCTCCTCCAGTCAAAACTGTCCCCAAACTTTCCATTCCCTGTCTATTATCTCCCCATGTCTCCACCACACCCTTCCTCTACCAGGATTAGATATGGGAATCCACATTTTGTCACTAGCTTTGACTTAAAAATCAGACATTCTTTACACAGAGGACTGACAATCTTTTCCCATTTTGCTGGTTGTAGAGATAAACACTCGTGTTGTATGAGGCAATTTCTAAGAAACTCTGCTTCATGTTGTGGAGCTATGGCTGTAGTTCAACTCTTTCAAATGGCATCTACTTCTCTGGCAACTTGTTCTGTCTTTTTAGGAACATTCATTCAGCACACAGAACTTTTAATAGTCACACTATTGTGAGGTTTACAAATCTCACCAAGATACATGTTTCACAGTCTAATGTTGCAAAACCAGAAAATGGCATTGTGTTTATTTTAGCTATTATATATATATATATATATATATACATACATGAGATAGTAATTATAAACAGTCTACTATTTGGTAGTCAATGTGTTTGTTTTCTGTTGTTCACCAAGTTCTCTAACGTTTCCATAGTAGAGCCTACATAGCGTAAGAAAAAAAAAGTACACAATGCCTTAATAGATTAGTTTTCATTGCCCCGAATCCTTGGATTCCACCACTACAGTTTCTATTCTTCAGGCAACTCATACATTTAATTTTTAAGTTACTAAGAGAAGCATAAAGAAACCATAAACTATATACTCCTGGGAACAAAACTCGGTGCATAAGCTCTGCAAATAATAGGTTCAATAGTTTGATTTTTCACTTAGCAAAAGCAGTAATTTCTATACCAAATGTCATGGCCACCTACATCAACTCTAAGGAACAGAGGTCCTGTTAAGATGCCTGTGATTCAGAATGCAGACTGTTGCTGCAGGGGAATCTCACTGACCATCTCCCACTGGGAGTGTAAATCCTATTTTGCTGTTCATGTTTTGCAAAAACATGTTGTTTGGAATGAAGTAAACTCCTCAAGCTCTTTGGAAATAAAGGAAAAATTTATAACAGCTGAATATATATATATGATATTTCAATTTTGGGGAAGTTGTTAAAATGTCATGAATTGAAGTAATGGAAATGCAAAGATTGGTGTCTAACTGTGAGATGTTTCCCATGAGACCCACAGAAATAAAGTAACCTGCCAAAGGAAGATCGCTAGGGTAGAAATTGAATCTGTATGTCCTTAGCTCAGGTCAGGTAGTCATGAACTTTTGCATGTGCCACTAAGTAAGGAGAACATGCTAGTGGACTTAAAAGCACACTTTAGTTCATCAACTATCAAAAAATCAGCATGCCTAAGAGAGCACTTAACTCTTTGTATTCCTTCTTTTTAAATAGCTTATGATCAATCAAGTCAAGATACCCCCTTGATAAATCTAACTTAGAGGGAAAAAATTCAAGTCATGCTCCAGTTAAGGTTGTAGTCCAATGAAAGCTACTGACGAAACACCTATTATGATAATTAGACTACTATCCCAAATGATCTAGTCCAATTCACATGAAGGTATATACCTATGTATTCATAGACTTCTTTCCTGTCTCCTCAACCTTGTGTTCAGCTATCTACAGAGGTAGGAATTCTTCTAGAGGATGAACATGTGGTTCCACTAAACGGAGCATTAAGAATTTCCGTTGGCCATTTTGAGGTCCTCATATCTCTGAGTGCGAAGACCTTAAACAGATACATTAACATACTGGCTCAAGTGTTTGGTCTGATTAACAGAAAAAGATTGGGTTGCTACTATACAATGGAAAGAAAGAAGACTATGTATAGAATACAGTAGGACTCAAATGTTTGGCCTAGGGGCAGGGAGGAACCCAACGAAAGCTGGGTTCCATGGAAACTCCTATGGAAGCCTACTATCTTACAACCTACTTAAAAAAATAACTGAAGGGATAGCAGTGTGTACATGAAATAAAAAAAGGGGGCGGGGAATTCCACAGATTAAAGTAGAGATAGAGGTAGGGGTAAGGGTTGGGATAGTAGATAGTTTATCCAAAACTATGGATGTATATAAAAAGCAAAATCCTTACGGGAATCCATTAGTTTGTAAGATAATTTCAAAATACAACTTAAACAATGAGTTTGAAAGGAATCTTTTTGCATGGGTGGATAATGTTGCTTCCAGAAAACATAGGTTATTACATGAACAGCATGGAATATCTACCTAATGAGTTGTTGGTCTAGGTGTCTCCAGTGTTCTACAAAACTCCATGCCTGGGGAGGTCACAGACCTTAGCATAGAACCATCTATTGTTGTTTTGCTAAATAGTCGTCATATTATCAAATTGCCTTCTGAATATTTCTGTTTATAATCATAGACCTGGGTTGTCATCAGTCTTGGTCAGGAAAGCTTCTTTTTGAAAGTAGACAAAGTTGAAGGAGATACAAATAACCTCAGAGAGTACTGAGAATAAGGGACTGAGCCCTCAGTCCCGAATGGGAAATCTACCTTAGCTCATTACCAGAGCCAAAGCTCAGGAAACATAAAGAAGGGAAAGTGAGAAAGAATACAGAAGCTGGAGAAAGAGGAGGAATGCTGTGAAGTCTCTCTTCTAGATGTAATGTGACTATCACATTCATGAATATACAGCAGCTACACAAGATGAAGCCAGCCAAAACTACAGCATAGATAGGGTAGATGAACAAACCCCGCCTCTCCCATACTGAAGAGCTGTTGGCAGGTGATAGCATCTAGGGGAGGAAGAAGCATTCAGTTTTGAGAATATGCTCACTGGTAGGTTTCCCATGCTCCAGTGGATGGCTCCATAACTCATGCATATATAAGCAGTATTAACTAGACTTTATAAGCTATCAATTAACAAAAAGACGAATTTGGGAGGAGAATATGTTAAGAGTACTGGGGGCAGTTGGAGAGAAAGAAACAGGGGTTATATATGATCATATTTTATTATATATAAATCCCAGGAAATAAATAAAAAATATTTATAAAGTTTTGTCAAGTTATCTGTCAATCTAACCTAATGTTAAACTCTTGCCTTTGTACACAGATTCTGCTCTTAACCAATCAGTGTATCTATCCATATTTATTGATCCATATGTTTATATTAGATTTACACACATTACATATTATATAAATAATATATAATATATTATAAAATATCTATATATCTATACATACAAATACACATATCTGGACACATTCTATAAGTACTGTTTATTTGAAGAACCCTAAACAATGGGTATATGTAAATCACAGATCCAATGTCCAATACTCTTTATCTCCTTCTGGTTTTATTACAATTTGAGTTACAAAGCTAATACATGCTCATTTTTAAAAGTTCAAGTACAAAATTGTAGATGTAAATATCAATGCTGTTGACCCCATCCCTCTTGCCCTACCCCTTTGATGTTTATACCTGTACACATATTTCTTCATGAAGCACACATCAACATAAAAAGAACACATATTCACATGTCTAGAATTTATTTTTAAAAGAGGTTACATTGCACATAATTCTTACACTTTCTTCTTATTATTATTGTTATTATTAATTATTTAGCTTTCCAAAGTCAATGGTACAGGACTCTATATCATACTAATACTAGATAAATAAAGCCAATTCCAAATTCTCTGTATACAAGACATTCTCTTTACCCTAAGTAGCAAATATTTTTATACTGATGAACATTTACAGATTTATAAATGATTTGAGATGGTTCAAATGATAAACACGCTAACACACAACTTTACATATTCATGAGCATTTTTAATGTGTCATAAAATTGAATCTTGAGTCCACAGGGTGTCTGCCCTTTTCATTTTAATTTATACCCCTAGATTTCTTTTCAAAAGTTGTAGAAATTCTTTGTTCTATCAGCAAAGCCCAAGCCCAGATCTTTACTTACACTGGATGTTAGTACTCCGTATCACACATAGAAAGTGTGCTTCCATTGGGAACTTACTGTAAATCTCCTGTCACTGTCCTCATTGACAGTGTTCTTCTACAGCCAGGCTAGTCGGCATATTTTCCCTACTAGCAGTTGCTTTTCCTTTGCCCATTTTTCATTGCATTAAAAGAAAGAAAAATCTCCAAGAGATATTCTTTCGTCTTTACTGAATATAGTCTTTCCATTTACATATGTCCATAGAATGAATTCAGGTCAATATTTACATAGATCCTGACAGTTAAACTGAACTGACATCATCTTCCCACACCCTGTGAAACAGAAAAAGCATCAGAAGGGAGGTGATGATGTGGTTGACTTGGAGATGTCTGTCAGTGGCATAGTAGCTAAGAAAATTCTAAGAAAAAATCATCTTGTCAACTTCCTCAAGCCAGAAATGTATTTAGACTGCCATAGAGTTCAGTGCCCAGCTTGCAGAATTGCACAAGTTTCCAATTTGGTATGGCTCCAGGTTAAAAAACATACCAGCTGAAAAATGTGGATCAGAATCACTTGCCATTCGTTCTTCATATAATGACTGATTTCCCACTCTGGATGCAGGGGGCTGCAGGCAATGAGTTTGAACTGAGTCCAGGTGGAAAAGGGCCAGGCATATTAAATTCAAGACTGCTATCACACAACTCCCCACAGAAATTGAGCAAAGAACATAGCTGAAGTGCTTTCTGCATGCTATGTAACCCAACTCTTTTGGCAACCTGATTAATTCTTTGCCCTTTTCTGGGGTATGCGTAGTTAGGAAATATAGAAAAAGGTGACAGAAACCATAATAGACGCTGTCAAGTATTACATGCAAAATGTTATCTTTTTCATTTCAGGTTTGGGATGGGGGGTGGGGTCAAATGAGAAGATGTCCCCAGGAAGCTAGGATACAATAATCACTTCTCAGTGTTGTTTGTCTATTGTTAATGCTAATATAGGACTACTATAGGAGTCAAATCTCAGAGCTAATGGTTACTCTAAATTTGTGTTGTTTTCTATACTGTTATACAAAATTACACTCCAGACTTGTTTTTAAAATGGGGTTAATTAATCTCGAGTCTTAATAGTGTTTTAAACATAGAGCACCATCTCAATATGCATTTCATCATTTCATAGAATGGTGAAGTATTCAGGGGCTTCATTTCAGGCTTTACCAGAAGTACTCTCTCAAAAGAATATACGTGAGGCTAACATTCAGGCACAAACAGAGAGGCATACTTAACCCAAGTTTTAGTTTGTCCAGGTGTTGATTTTGTCAAGGTTCCAGTGAGAAAGTAAAGCCAAGAATGACACATCAAGTTTTACCAGTGCTATTGAAAACTAAGCTTGTCAGAAGAAACTAATGTGTTAAAATCGACGATTGTTTTTAGCTAAATGGAAACCTTTTAGATGTGACTGTGACATCCATGCTATTCATTCTTCCTTGAAAAGTCTGTTCTAATTGTACCATAGGAGTAATGAGATTCTTTGACACTTGGCAAATTAATTCTATAGTATGATTTGAAAGTCAAATTGACAAAACAGTGGCTCCAGCAATTTGTTGACCTAGTAGGCTTGTTCCTGAAGAATTCAACTAATGATGACATCACAAATTACAGAAGAAATTAAAGCTGGAAGCTGAGGAAGAGTCAGAAAGGATTTTGTTAAGCACAGAACAGTCTAAGTTGTATTTTTCCCATTAGATTTTGATTCCTAAATGTTTCCTTCAAACAAGGAACTTACTTTAAATGGGATTTGAACAAACTCAGCTCCAGGAATTAGAAACCAATTTGCTTTTAAGGGTCATATTTCGTGTTACACTTAATAGGAATCACATGTGTTTAGTTGGTCTTTTCTATATTGATGTTGGCTTATGGGAGAAAGGAATTCCAATAACAAAACACTGTGATAGAGACTGTATCCATAAATCGTGCTAGCTCTAACATGAGTATGCGCTTAAGGATATAATTATGCAGAGTACCATAAAATATTTGTATGAGTGTATGTGTGTGTATGTCATTTGTGGCTGAACATATTCTTTGGGGGCAGCAGTCTAGATGCTGGCCTGCTGACCTAAGGAAAAAACACCTGGCAATTAAATGGAAAAAACTGTAAGGTTAATTGATAGGGGAAGCCTAATAGGATTCTGGCTGTGCTTGGGATCAGGATATGACCTCTGAGAGCTCATGGATTGGAAACTGGAAAACATTTTAGATCTTGTGCTTGAAAAAATATCTGAAGCGGCACCACATGCCAGAGTTAATCAGCATCAGACTGTATGGTTCCCTGTCTGTGGAAAATAAGCAAAAGGGGAAGGGGAAGGAAGAAGGAACCTTGGCCCCTTTGTTACGAACAGAATCATGTACTGAGCAAATTAATATGTTGAAGTCTCATTAACCGATGGGACTGAGTTGTAGACAGAGATTGTAAGGAGGCAATCCACATTAAATGAGGTCAGAAGGGGAAGGCCCAATCTATTGTGACTGGCGTCCTTCAAAGAAACAGAGAGGCAGATGTCTTCCTTCTCTGTCCCTATCCCTCTCCTTCTCCTCCTCCTTCACTGCCACCCCTTCCCCATCTTCATCTTTCTGTCT
>JADRCH010000115.1:2073772-2192276 GCA_019843965.1 Rhynchomys soricoides | reverse complement strand
CCTGTTTGTGGTAGTTTGCTATGGCATCTGTAGCTGACTGTCCAGTTGGGTAAAAATAAGGTTAATGTGGTATGAGTAATTGGAAATTATGATTATAGTGTATGTGGACCCAAAGCAGACATTTTGTGTTTTGTTCAAGTCTTGACAGAAGGACTTGGCTCTATCAGCCTTCTAGAAATGTTCCTGCTTGTATTCAGAAAATGGAGTGAATGTTGGTTATATTTGTTTGGGCACATTTATTCTTCCTCTCCATCTAACATCATCAAGGATTTCCAAGAGGAAACATCTCTCTTTCGCTCTCAGTCTACATATTTGGTTGATGCTGCTGATGCTATCCTATGGCTGGAAGTTGGGTAAATGATGCAGCCCCATGCTTTGAAAGAATTGCCTATACTGCCAGAATGACAAGAGTGGAAGTTGGAATATCACAACAGTTTATCACTACTATACAGACTTACTAGAACTGCTGGGAAAGAGGCATGTGCTTGTTGTGGGTCTGAATGGAGATGAAAGGATGCAAGTTTAGACTTGCCCATGGCCATTAACAGAGAGTGAAGTCACAATGAGGGAAAGCTCAGGGCAAAAGAATGGAGGCCATTTTTTAAGGTTTTATTTTATTTTAAATTATGTGTATGTGTGTGGGATGTGCACATGAGTGTAGGTGCCATTGGAGGCTTAAAGAAAGCTTTGGTTTAGAGTTGTGAGCTTTGGTACACAGTTGTGAGCATCCTGAATTTTTAGTCCTGTGCAAGGGCAGCAAGCTCTTGACTACTGAGACATGTACTGAGACAGCCCTGAGGATTCATATTTCTGGCAGCACTTTTAGCAAGCAACATCTAACTACTACTGAGCCTAAATTTGAACTTCTTTATTACTATAGCCAATGATCCATTTCTTTTTCTTCTTAAGCCTTCTTTAGTTGGGTCTGGTTCTTCTAGTCACAGAAGTCTTCTTGGTTATAAATATGACTAGATATTTAAAAGTCTGACTCAAATGTCTTCTTTCTATTTCCAACTCATTCAACTTTAGGGGTAAGTTTGTAATAATGCTGGGTCCAAGTTCTATTTTTTTGTGGATAATCTCTGGGTTTCTATCTTTTGGTTGGAATCTTGATGTTTTCACATATGCTATCTGGATCTATTAATTTGTAAATGTGTACAAATCCAGAAATCTAGAAAGGTAGGGTAAATGGAGAGATTGAAAAATCATCCACAAGCTCATGCTCCAAGACTCAGTGGATTGATTTGCTTGGGGTCAGGGAACATCACAATACCTTAAGGCTGAGGGAGAAAATAGGACTAGGGTGAGGGTAAAGCACATGTCTGCTGTCACCTGAATGAGGGTATGAACAGCAAGAGTAAAATGGCTACTTTTTAGGAATATAGTTGTCATAGTTTCCCAACTGTTGTGAGGTGGCCAGTGTCCCCTCAGAATTCATCTCCACCCAGATTTTATTTGGAAGATCTTTGAAGATGTACTCAGTCAATAATCACAAGATGAGGACATCATAGATTTTAGGGTAGGCTTCAAGTCCAATGACCTACATCCTTATAAAAGACGACATCAAGACCTAGAAAAAAAGATCATGGGAACAAGTTATGCTGTCACTATTGAAAGTATGTTTGGAGGTAACATAAATTGTCAGAGGTTTTGCCCTCACAGCTTTTAGGGAAAGAAGAACTTGTTGACACCTTGATTTACAATTTCTAGCTTCTTGTCTTTTCAGAAAAAAAAATTCTATGGTATTAGGATGGCAAGAGTTTGTTAACCTGTTGTAGAAGCATCTACAGGAAAGGGATACTATAGCATTACTGTACTGTATGGGTCAATGAGTCAAGAAAGCTGAAAAACAATGTGGACTTGCAAAAGAGGAGGCAACTCTATCTAAGTTTATCAGTATTGAGGAGAATGAAATTTTTTCACTGACAGTCTGCCTTGTCTTCAATCCTAATTAATCAGTTGCCTACCAGGGTCTAAGTCTTATGATAAAGCCCTTCTTGAGGAAAACAAAGTTTGCTGAGTTTCTACCCTTTTTCTCAGAAGGAGACAAAACTATGAATAAAGGTGGTAGACTAATATTGCTCTGGATATTGTGCATTGTGCTCTGGCATTGTGACAGTTGGGCCATCTGCTTCATGGAGGTCATCCAGCATGATCAAAAAGACAGTATCCTTTCTGTCATTTCTTAGAAAAGCAGCCTTGTAACATGACAGTCATTTAGCTGGTTCATTGTGTGCTTCTGTAAATTGTCCATGATTAGAGTTACTGTCTATCCCAATTTACCTCAGACAACACTACCAGTTGTCCCAGCCCACCCCTTTCAGTTTGACAGGTGTCTCTGGATAACAAATTATATAACTACCTTGCTATAATGTAGTCTTTCCTTTCTGGGAAAAAAATTTCAAAAACTCCACAAATTAATTTACTTTGATTTTTCTTGCTAGCTTCATAAAAAAAAGTTATAATATTTTATAAATACACATACATTAAAATCATATTACATTTTATTTATGTGTTTGGGGCACATATGCTGTGGCATGTGTGTGGAGGTCAGAGAGCAATTGCAGGAATTTGTTCTTTCCTTCCACCATGAGGGTCCAAAGAATTAAGCTCGGGTCATAAAGACTAGAGGCAGGATTCTGTATTCAGTGACTCATTTTATGGCCTCCAGGTTTACTTTTTTAAAAAGTGAGTTTTGCTCAAGATTTAGCAAAGAGAAGTTGGCACTGAGTTTGTTTCCTAGATACTATTTTCTTGTGCAGCAAGACATACACACATAACACACACACACACACACTCCTACCTGTTTGGGGATTTGATGGTTCCAGAAGTGTCTCTGTGCAGTGGAAGAAATTTGGCTACTTCAGCAGTGTGACAACTGCACGGGGCCCTGTCTGCAAAGCAGGTGTATGCTGGCATCCTGCCCTAGCCTGGCCAGACAGCTTCATAAATCCTGCCCTTACCACAGCCCAAATTGCTTTTCATGACACAAAGCCAAGCTGTGTTATTCACCTAATGCCCCGATTTACAGTTCCCAAGACAAAAGAACATACAGATAGAGTTTCAGGGCTCTGTTTGCCTTCACATTTATCTAAAGGTCAGCTTCAGGTCAAGCTCAAGAAACCAGACCAGTGATGGTAACTAAACCTAAAAGTACATTAAGTGTAAGTAGGAAACTTAAGCATTCCTTATTCTTGTGCCAGAATAAAATTCAAACCAATTTACATTCTTTGCATATCTGAGACAAACAGCTGTCCTCCCATTTATAGCTTTCTGAGAAACTGTTATTTACTCCTTCATTCATGCACATATGTGTACAAGAGCTTACACATAAGGTAAACATAGCACATATGTATGCATGAGCTTACAAATAAGGCACACACATGTACACATAGACTACGTAGTTCCCATTTAAGTATTTGTTTCTATATCTATAAGGAACTGAATTACCGGAAATCTAGCTTAGCCAACTGGAAGAATTTCATAATAGTCCAGCAGGGCCATCCTGTCTCAAGAGTAAGAAAACACGTCACTCTATTAACAAGAAAAGCATACCTGAAAATGCAGGCATTTGGTAACTGCTTTCACTTTACATCCATGAACATAAGGGGCAAGCATGTTGCATGTGGTCCATTCAGAACTGCAGGTTAACACCATAAGAGCCTAGCTAATAAGCCAAGACTAGGCTGCTAAATCATACTTCCTTCTTCAGACTTGTGTGAGAAAGTCTACAAAACGCAACAAATGGCAGAGTAAACCCAACCTCCTCTCTCTCTCTCTCTCTCTCTCTCTCTCTCTCTCTCTCTCTCTCTGTGTGTGTATGTGTGTGTGTGTGTGTCTGTCTGTCTGTCTGTCTTTCATCCCTCTTTCATTTCATTTTTTTCCTTTTTTGAGACAGGGTCTCATTATGCAGCCCAAATTTTAGATTTTCCAGTCTCAGCTTCTCGAGTTCTAGGATTACAGGTGTGTAGCATCACATCTGGCTTGCAGACTTTCTCTGCGGTGTAAATTTCCCTTGTGACCTCTCCTTTCAATCCTCTTCACTTTTGTTGTTATTGCTGACAACACTGAGATAGAAACTTCATTAAGGGAAGTAAGCCTTTTTATTTTTTGGTAGAAAACACATTTATTCTCATCAAATTTCAAACTGGACTTGTAGATTCCTCTGTGAAAAAATTACAGAACCAGCCTAGGATGTTTGCTACAAAACCAAGTAAGACTATTGTCATCAGGTTTTCATGTACAAAGGAGAAATATGACTGGTGAATATATTTCAATGAGTGGTTTGACAAATCTGCTGTGTGGATTGCAGACAGTGTGTTTTAACTTATAAAACTTATCTGAGAGGACAAGTATACAATGACACCATTGGCAGCCACATTTGTGAAACCCATGCCTTTTCAGCTTTCCCTCATCTCATGATTGCTATTTCGCCCCTGCAATCCATCTCTGGAAACTTCAGTTGATTAACAAGCATTGAGTGTTGGCTATGCTGAGATCCCATGCTTCCTGGATCTTGTTGCAAATAAATGACTTGTACTTAAGTCCTTGTGTGGGGTCAGCTTCTATGAACCCAAAGAAGTCCAAAATGAAGATGATTGTAAAGACAGAGTAAAGGTAGGTTGACTCTGAAGAGCCATCCTTACAGGGGATTTAAGAATAGCATAGAGAATAATGTTGCAGGGTAAGGAACATGCCACAGTAGGGGTCACTGAGTGCCAATTTCCATATGAAACTGTTCTAATACAAAATAAACTGTGGAAGCTGAAGAAATGACTCATTGGTCAAGAGCTCTTGTCACTGTTCTTCCAGGGGTCTCAGGTTCAATTCACAGTAATTACATGACAGCTTGCTACTGTCTCTAACTCCAGTTCCAGGGGATTCAATATCCTCTTTTGACTTCAGTGAACCCTGTATACACATGGTTCATAGACAGACACACAGACAGACAAAATACCCATACACATAAAATAATGAAATAAAAATAACTTTAAAAAACATTGAAAAACCCAAGTAGTGTGTGTAGTGGTGTGTGTGTGTGTGTGTGTGTGTGTGTGTGTGTGTGTTAGTGTGTTTATATGTGTGTACTTGGGAGGGCAGATTGTGGGTGAGTAGGAGTAAAGATTTCTCCTCTTCTATGACTAAGATTATGACTAGGAAGATAAAACATGGCTTTGAGATTTGTCTTCATGTTTGAAAAGGCATTCGAATGTTATTAATGTATTTCAGGAAGGGCTGAACACCAACTTGAAGCTTTTATCAGCTTTCCCTTGCTCTAATTTCTAAAGCAAAAATGCCTTCCTTCCAAATAGTCTATTAAATGAACATATGAAATTAGCGAAACATATCATTGCTTTCACAATGGCCAAATTGTAGATTTGTCACAGTACAGAGACAGAAACTCATTAAGCCATTGTGCCTCCACTTCAGATTATAGCTCATTGAAAGAAAAAGAATTCTCCAACCCACCAAACCTCCTCCGTTCTCCCATTGTCTCTCTGAAATGTTTTTTATAGTTCTAGCTGCAAATCATCTGACTTATCTCTTCATGCCCATAATATCAGTGCTGCAGAAGTTAAGGCGAGCTGTGGCTGAAAATGAGACTCTGTGAGGGGTGGGGGGAGGATTTCAGGTTTATTTGGGAATGAAGATAGAGTTGACAAGTTCCTGCAGCCTTTGAAAGCCGAGGAGTATACCAGCCTTCCCCCTTATCAGTCTGTCAAACCCCTTCCCTCAGAGTTCAGCCAACTGTGAAGTATTTATCCCATAGGGCTTGGGTATTTTAGCAAATGTCAGCACAGTTGCAGTGGGAATCCAAACTGATCATTCAGCTATTCTCCACACAGCATCAAACAATGCTCCATCTTTTGAGTAGATTCTGTGAATTCAGGAAAGAATGACAGGAGACAGCAAGAGTGACTCAAATATGAGCTGGCCAGTCCTCTTTCCAGACGTGACCCCTGCACTTAATCATAATCGAATGCCAAGGGAATAGGGAAAAAAGTGCCTCGTGCCTTTCCAAACAAATGCTGTTTCACTGTCTGGTTATCAAAGTCAGTTTGCATTTAAAAGTCATCTCACGGGGCATTTTGACAAGAAGTCTTTTCACGTATTCATTAACTCTTTCATCTGAATAAAAGTGAAGCCAACCAAACTCAGGAAACTCTTGACAGAAAAAGCATCTTTCTGGAGCTCATCTTGATCTTTGTAATTGCTTCCAATTTCTAGGAAATAACCTGTTGAAGGAGGAAAGAAATCGATTCCATTTGGGCCTTCCCACATTTACTATGATCTCTGCATTTCTGATTTGTGCAGATAGCAGTATTGACTGTATACATAATGGAAGAGGAAATTTTTTTAAAAAGACAAATGGTTCATGGTTCTGTCTAATCAAATATGTCCACTCTATTAATATATACTGTATAATAATATATTATCTATTATATACTAACTGAAAGGATGGAGTCTATGGACTTGGGGACAGACTAAAAAGTAAAAATTTCTGTTTGGAGAGATTTGAAGGATCTGATTCACCTGCCTCAGGCTGGGAAGTCTAAACCGTGAAGGGCGTGCTACCGGAAGGTTCAGCAAGATTTTCGTGGCAAGGTCTTCAGCAAAACTCTGTCTTAGCTGGTAAAACTCTACTCTTACTCTTGCTTTTAAGATGACCTTGAACCAATGAGGTGAGGATCACACACAATATAAAGATAATTCGTTTTACTTAAAGTCAATTGATTTTGAAGATATATGTTCATTATATCAAAAAATACCTCCATAGCAACATCTTGACGAACTAGATCAAGTAGTCAGACACAATATCTGGTCAAGCTGAACTTAGCACTGATTGTCACTGCTGTCAAAGGGAAGCCACTGCCTTCATGCTTTCTACTGTATTTGCAAGAATGTGGTACCCTATGTGATAAAGCCTGGAACAAATTCCATGTATACTACTTTCTGAATGTCCATGGTCAAGTCTGAAATTGTCTTTCTCCATTTTCTTATTTATAAAAGTAGGTACATTCGTGAATATTCTTTTTATTACAAGTACAGAAAGGGCCATCCAGTCAAGGTAAAGGGGATGCAAAGGAAATGTGTAGGTTTGAATGACTAAGGCCAAATTTGAACTTTAACTTCACCTCGAGCCCACTGTAGACACTCAAGATCTCAATCCCTCTCAGATCTCTCTTCTCTCCCTGGTTCTTATTTGTGCCCTCCCTTAACCTCTTCTAGCCTCTTCAGTATTCAGCCTGGTAAGTGAAAGGTCACTTGCTAGGTCTTCAAAGCCATGCTCATTCACAAACACACTCACTGTATGTTGGGGCATGAAGTTTCAGTGCATCCAGCCTGGGTAATTGGTTTATTTTACAGTGCTAGAAAAAGAAAACCATTCAAGCAGTCACATAGCAAGTGGAGATTGGATGACTCTTCAATCACAATTTTGGGCATCCTTATTCAGAAAGTAAAAATAGATGCCAAGGAGGAAGAATACATGTTTACTGTGTGATGATTTCAGTACCTGATTCACAGGGCTGGTTCATAGAGATTAGCTTCTCCAGTCAAATATGTTCTGATTGTTTTTCCTTACTGTTTAAATTTACTATCATAATCACTATTATTATTATCATTGTTACTATTATTGTGTGTGTGTGTATAGATATAGACAGAGAGAGAGAGAGAGAGAGAGAGAGAGAGAGAGAGAGAGAGAGAGAGAACTCATGGAAGGACACACACATTCCAACTCCTTTTCTGGAGTTGATTTTCTCCTTGAACCTTGTTGAGACAGCAAGGTCTTTTTGTTTCTAATTCTGTGCTTTCCCCAGGCTAACAATCCTGTTAGCTTCCTGGCAATTCTCCTGTCTTCACCTTTTATCCTGCTATAGGAGAATCTGGATTATAGTTGAAAGCCACTGAACAATTGGGGGTTCTGAGAATCAAACTCATAATACCAGGCATGTCCAGCAAGAACTTTTGCCCACTGGCCTTCTTGCTGGTTCTGCTCTAATCTTCGCAGGTAGATGGAAGTAGATGGCTGAGTTTCCTCAGATTTTTGAACTGACGATGTTAGATAGGAATGGTGGGTACATATGTTCTTTAGAAGAGTATTTCAGATGTTATCTTGTTTTGGATAGATTTTCAAAGATGACCAACATTATCTTAGTATATCATTTTTTGTTTGTGTAATCAACCTGTCCTATAGAAAGTGAATAGAACTGATTGGAAGCAAAATTTCAGCATTTTAGAGTTATAGTAAAGTATAATTTTTGTTTGAAATTGAAATGAAGGGACTTACAAGCATAAATGAGCATAATGGGGATCCTGAGAGATTGTATAATCAGCTTATATAGTACAAAATGAATTAAAAGCAATTAATGAAATAGATTGGCTCCTGGGGTGAACTTCAACTTCACACTCAGTTCCTTCAGCTCTTTGTTTCGTTAGTAAAATATTCATTCTTTTGTCCTTTTCTACTTCTAACTCTTTGTCAGAACTTTTCTTTATATTTCATTTCCAATGATGTTTTTGTTTTATATACGGAACCTGTGCATACTGAGTAAATACAGTTTTCTTCAAGGCAAAATAAAGTGTGTTCATGCATGCATGTGTGCACACTCATGTGTGTGTGTGTATGTGTGTGTGTGTGTGGTTGTTGACTATGATGAGCTAACACTGGGGATGCTAGAATCAGATATTCAGAAAGTGAAAATTATTCTGTTTGAGAATATCATGGGAGAATATTCTTTCCTAAAATCTCTCTATTGCATGCCATTTTAGTATGCTCAATAGGACCTAAGACTCTAAGTAGACCTTAGACCTTGATTGGGATCTAGGGAAGTTGTTTTATTGCTGAAGTAAAATGGAGAATATCAGTTTTTGCACTGTATCTAGTTGCCATTAGGAGAGAAGAAAGAAATTGAGCTGAAGGAAGCAAATTATTGCCTGTAATAGATTATATGATAGCCGCATAAATTCTTCATTTAGATATTTCTGAAAACCTCTTCAAATCGTTCCATGCTATGTTGTTTTTTCTATATTTTAGAACTGAAGATATTTGTATACCCAGATGTTTTTCTGTATAGTGTCAATAGTTTGGTTGGACAATCAAGAACTCCTGGGTCCTGGACTGCTGGGCCAATAAGAAGAGGAAGCAAAAATCATTAAAATGCTGACTCGGGTGAAAACTAGAGCTTTAGGAAGAAATATTTAGAGCTTAAATAAATTTCAGTCTTCCTAACCTTGGCAGAATTCCATACACAGAATTAAATTAAAATAGACTGTGAGGCTAAGGAGATGTCTCACAGAGTTAAAAGTGTTTTCTCTACAAGCTAGGGGGTTTGAGTTCAAATCCCCAGCACCACATAAAAACTGGGCATTCTCTTGCATGTCTATAACCCAGTACTGGGGAGCCAAGAATGAAGATCATAGAAACTTGTCGGCCAGTAGCCTTTGACAAAGCTCCAGATTGAGTAAGAGATCCTGCATTAGTTACTTTGCTGTGATTAAAACATAATGACCATGATAAATTATAGAAGGAAATATTTAATTGAGGCTATGGTTCCAAAAGATTAGAGTAGAGGTAGTAGTACCAGCTGCAGCAGCAGTTGAAAAAAATCACATCTCAAACAGCAAGCAGTAAACAAGAGTACACTGGGCATAGCATGTGTAGCTTTTGAAACCTCAAAGCCTGCTGCTGGTAACATAAATCCTTCAATGAAGCCATACCTCCTAATCCTTTCCAAACAGTTCCACCAACTAGGGACCAAGTATCCAAATATAAGAGTCACTTTGGGCCTTTTTAAATATTCAAACCACTACAGATCCTATTTCAAAAAATAAAGTAGAAAGTAATAAAAACAAAGTCTTTTTCCAGCTTCCACATGAACCCTCCCCCAACACACACAAAACTAGATTCAAAGTAAAAACAAAATAATACAAAATGGAATACAAATCAAACAAAAGAAAGGGAAAAAAAGCTATCCAAACAAAGAACTACTTTCATGCTCTGAGAGTGGGGTAGATCTCTGCTCTTCATCTTCAATTGTAAACAAACAAGGCTTAGCTTAAATAATGATCTTCCTTTATAATGTCAGCCTGCTGGTAAAAACCTCTAATATTGTATTTTTTTTCTGAGTGTCTCAGCAAGACCTTAGCCATCATTAGAGCTGCACAGTGCTATTCTAAACTTAAGTCACCTTGGCCTTGACACCTCTCATTGGAGCAAAGCAGAGAACCAAATGTGAACTGATTTTATCCATTACCATAGCTATCATGTAAAACTGAGAGAAAGGCAAAGAATGTTCCTCACAGTATCTGTAGAGTACTTTCCAAAGATTGCATAGTTCTTTAAAATAAATTATTTACAACTGATATTTATGTCTGAAGCAAATATAACTATATTCACATTATTGGATGAAGACACTGAGGAGTCAGTAGATAAAGTGATCAGCCTATCAAAGAAAATTCATCCCAAGAATTCATTCCAAAGCATTTTGAACCACTTAGGCTGTACTTAAGCATATATTTTGACTAATACTTTTTTTAAAAAGCAAATTGACATAGCTATGCCCTGTTGTGGAGATGAGACAAGTACCCACTTCACGCCCTTCCTAAGCTGTGGCGTAAGCAACTGAAGCATCTTTTCCAATTCGCCTTGACACCCTGCCAGCCTCCTTATGGAGTGTTTTCATTACAGCTCATTCCATTTATGCTATATTGACAATTCTTTCAGAAAATGAAATCTCGGTCTTAACTTCCCAGTCATTTTTGGCTTAATATATTCTCAGTTGCTTTTGAAAACTTGATCATCTTCATCCTATACAAGAAAATGAATTTCCAACTCAATTTAACACCAATCTTCTCCTAACCCTCCCTGTCTCACCTGGCTCACATCCACCCCAACAGTCTCGACTGTGGCTGGAGATTTAGTGGCTGGATCTGGTGAGTGTGGGAGGTCCACTATCAGAGGAAAAGACTCCATCTAGAAAGTTGTAGAATGTCACTCGTGGTGTCTCTGACTTGCTCAGAGGATTGAACTCCCTCTGTTTGCTACAGAAAATGGACACTCAGGCCAATTTCCTCCTGTGTTAGGAAATTATTTCCTCCAAAGCCTCCTCTGTTGCTATGGAACTATCCCTCTTTCCAAGAGGCTATGAGCTGCTTCTACTTTCTTTGCCAAAGCCAATCAACATTTGCCACAACCCATTCTCTAGGCTTAGTATCCTGCGGATGGGCTCAAGGGTCTCATGGTTACTGGCACTCTAAATTTTCCAACATAAAAGCCATGAGATCTGTGAGGATATCTGATGATATTCCTTCAGGACTAACAAAGGCTAGAAGAGACCTTTCTAGGCTCCTGGCATTTTTTTCTTTAACTCTGATATAATGTAATATTCTAAAAGACCCCAATACAAGAAACACTGAAAAGGCCCAAGTTCAGTTCTTCTCCAGTTATCCAAAATGTTATGGCACACTCTTCTAGATCATTTTTCCTTCTCCATGGGATAAGGTGTCATGGTTACAATAAAAGTGTTCTAGAAATAAAGGCTTCCAAACAGTTTCTCAAGAATTTTGTTTTTCACCTTCTGTTGTCACAGAAGCATTGTAGTGGGTTTGAGGACTCCACAGCTTAATGGCCACTTGTCCTTGGAGTGAGTTATCAGGTCTCCTTGTCTCCATAAGTGACTCTCAGTCTGTTAGGAATCCCTTCACACATTTAACTTCACTTTTTAAAAAGCAGCACTGTCCCCAAATCACCTAACTAAAAATCCAGCCAGGCTCTTTCCTTCTAATGCAAACCGCATGGAGATGATGCGACCCTCTTGCTCTAGTCCTATGAGAATTCCCTCTGTTCATGCCATCTCCCTCCTGTGAATGATGAATAGTTCCCAATGAGTTGCTCTTGAAACCTTTCATGTCAGTCAAGAAATCATACTAGGCATCTGCCTCGTGAGATACATATTTTAGGGCCCTGGCACACCTTAAGGAGAAAATACTTCAGGAAGAAATATGAGTCATGAGCTTGAATTTGATTATGTGTTCAGTTTACTTTGTAATGATCAATGATAACAGGTGACCCTAAATAAAAGGACACCAGGGGAAGGGAGGAACATCTCTTTATTTGACTTCTTGACCCAACTTCAAGATTTAAGCCATGGCTATGTCAAGTAGATTTCAGACATGTTTGCAAGTGATATTTTTGTTTGGAAAATTCACAAATACACTCATTAGGTATAGTTAAGTGTGCACTGAAATGAGTTTCTGCTTAACGTTTAGCTCAGCCCCATCCCGGGCACCCAGAGAACATCAGTCTCCCTTCTCTCAGTGGCATCATCAGTAGATAAAAACTACTTTGTCAGCCTAAAACTAACCACCTTCTACCGATGAATGTGTAGAAACTTTATGTGGCACTCCACTAACACGTACAATTGCTATCCTTGCACTTATCAGATAAAAACAAAATTTGAAAGTGTTTATCTTGAACTCCATGAGCTTGTAACTTGTAGTCTTCATCATACCTATCAAATATTTCAAGCAAAATACCCCCCTAGTCAAAACTACTGCTTAAAATTATGTTTCTGTCCTGTTGTGAACGTGTTTCTGTTACAAGATTAAGATACAGGTCAAATGTCACCACCAGTACTAAATAGGAACTGGGAAACATCTCTCTCACAAGGCTATGGAAGTCAAATGACAGTAAATGCAGGACATCTGTGAGGATGTCGGAGCCTCTCAGTGTTTATAGAAAAAGAGGAGTACGTACAAAGTACAACACACTTTTGTCATTTAAAGATTTATTACTATTTCTTTTAAACCTTGTCCCATGTAGAGAAGACTGGTGGGATACAAGACAACATGTCTGAGTTTATAAGAAACTGTGAGAAAGAGACCAGGATATAACACTCTGATTGAAAGATATGAAGAAAAAACCAATACAAAATAAAAACAAGAACAAAACCTAAAGAATATGAAATATCAAATGGAATTTTTAAAACCCTGCAAAATAAAAAGAACTGTTAATTTTTATTAAATTTGGAGTAAAGTTCCCCTTGGACACTAAAAATGATAAAATATTAACTGAAATATTAATTTGATTTGTTTAAGAATTATTTATGTATATGAGTATACTGTAGCTGTCTTCAGACATACCAGAAGAGGGCATCAGATCCCATTATAGATGGCTGTGAACCACCATATGGTTGCTTGGAATTGAACTCAGGACTTCTGGAAGAGTAGTCAGTGCTTTTAACCACTGAGCCATCTTTTCAACTCAGAAATCTTGATCTTAATAGAAAACAAATTTGGGGGTAAGGTTGTGTGCCCGTGTTTTTGTTTTGTCTTAAATTCTTGCTATACAGTCTAAGCTGGCCTAGAACTCACAGTCTTCCTCTCTCTGGCTCAAAAGTATGAAGGTTTTAGGTATATGCTATCACAGATGGATGGAGAAAGAGGATTAATAAAATGTTATGGAAACATCAGAAATTTAAGTTTTTATAAGCATCCACATTTGTAAGTACAAAATTAGAAATTATCAAACCTCTTATGAAGCAATTTTTTAGTCTTGAATATCAGATAAATATGTAGCACATCTGATAAAGAAAATACAGACAGCAAACAAAAATGATATTGAGAGCCTGGACAGATGGCTCAGCACTTAGGATGCTCACTGGTCTTCTAGAGGATATAAGTTCAGTTGCCAGCACCCATAACAGGAGGCTCAGGCTCAGAACTGCCTGTATCTCCACCTGCAGGGGATCTGTGCCCTCTTCTGGCCTCTGTAGGCACACAGGCACCTACTCATGCATGGCTTGAATGCAACACTATATACACACATCCTCATAAATAAAAAGTAAAACATTTTAATTAGTATTTAAAAGTAAAGAACAAGTCAAATTGCTAAAGGAAATTTGGACAGAAATTCAAAGGTATCTCCTAACATCAACAAAAGTCCAAGGCCTGTGTTTAAGAAAATTTAGGAATATTCTTACCTAACAAGTCTAATTGGAATCCCAGGAATATAATACATGTGAAGAAAAAAAGTCTTTAACCTAAAAACATAAGGGGATTATTGTCAGGTGATGAACAGCAATAAACCAGAACCTCCAGAGGTTCAAGTGGAAACATGTACAGAGCATGGTACATGGACAGACATGAGAAAACAGGCACCTGCTTAAAGCACAAACCTGTCTTAAAGACCAGAGAACATGTTCTTTAAATATCATTTTATTTTAATCTTAAATTTACATGTCTAGTGCAGAAAATCTAGAAATATAGCAAAATACTGGTTTTCCTTCACTAAAAAGAATTCTTCCTAAAAGTTTTACTTCTAGATCATTTTCCAAATAATAATTTATAACTTGCATGTTCTTAAATAGTAAAATTTCATTGGGCTACTTATTTGTCTATTTGGGGGGGGAGATTAATTTTTACCTTCTATAAAGCAAACAGAAACACAGAAACCAAAATTTATTTGCTGTCTTTTATTACTAAAAGTTAAATTAACCAGAGGTTCCAAACATGTAAATGCCTTTAAGACTCTCCCTGAGTTTCCCTATATATTTGCAAAGCTCTTAAGTTTGTAGCTGATTGAGAAAGGGTTGCCATGTGTTGAAATTTTGCAGAGCAATTTGGAAAAATCTAAGTTATTGAACTACCTGAAGTCACTGGGTCCTCTATACCTTCATTCCTCCAGGTCTTTTTGTCTGCTCACTGTAACATAGATTTCCTAAGTCCTTTCCCAGAGACTATCCATCAGCAAGCCCACATTCCTGTGTAGGAATGGCTGGTACGTTGACTTTTCCTAGAAAAACAATGTATACTACTATTTTGCCTCAGACACTGCGAGCCGAAGATGCACAGCCATCTCCTCAGAAACATCAAAGGTAAACTGAGTCCATTACCCTAGAAGAGTCATTTTGGATTGGTTGATCTATAACGGATACAAGTATATGCAATCTGAATGAATGGCAAGTGTGATGATTCAGATAAGAAATGTCCCCCTTAGGCTCACATATTAAATTCTTGGTCCTCAGTGGGTAGTTCTGTCTGGGGAGATTATGAAACTTTTAGGATGGAAGCCTTTCAGGAGAAAGTATGCCACAGATAGAGTAGAAGGAGCTTTGAAAATATATAGGATCTCCTTGCTTCTAGTTTACTCTCTTTGCTTATTGGGTACAGTTAAGATGTGATCTCTCAACATACTTCCCCCACCACCAAACCTTCTCTACCATTATGGATGTCCAACCTCTGGGATTGTAAGCCAATTTAAACTCTTCCTTGAGTTGCCGTTGATCCTGGTATTTTATCACAGCCAAAATGTAACTAATACGTTTGAACATAGAGACATCTAGCTCTTTGACTCTCTGGATACGGATATGTGTATGTGCCTGTTCTCATGTGTAAGCAAATATGTGTATGTTCGTGTGTGTGTGTGTGTGTGTGTGTGTGTGTGTGTGTGTGTGACTAAAGCTGACATTGGGTGTCTTCCTTGAAGTAATCTTTTTTATTTACTGAGGTAGGATTGCACACTGAACTTTGAGCTCACTGAGTAGAGCTGGTGTAACGAGCTGGCTTGACCCAGAAATTCCTTATCTCTGCCCCCTGAGTATTAGGATTTCAGGTGACCACCATGCCTGGTGAATTTTACGTGGGTTCTGGGGATCCTCACTCAGTCCTCATATGTATGAGGCAACTTTACTTATTGATATGTGAAAGTGAAAGAAATGTTTTGCTCTTAAGGAATAAAGGACAAAAAGGAGTAAGAGCGGAAGAGTTAGGGGCTCATGAACTGCATGAACCAGTCCCCTACATGATTGCTTTCCTTAGTTCAGGACTGCTTCTGACTCCATGTGTGGCTTCTTTTATCCAGTTTTGCTACATGCTCTATTTCCTGCCCCTTCCACTTATTAAGTTTCTGTATCCTATGCCAAACCCACTTACACATTACTTCAGATTCCCCTATTATCTCTCATTCTGTGAAAAAGAGTAGGTCCCCCCTCAATTCACAGACTTAGATGTATCATATTTTTCCTTATTTCATGTGAAAGACCTTACAAAAACTTCCTATACCTTACAGTAAGAAGGAATGTCTGACGTATCCAAGTGAAGCACAATTTTGGAGGAAAAACTTCCCCATGAATGTTCTAGCCTATGCCAATATTTGTACAAGCAGCTGGATGTAATTTCTCAGACAATGAGAAATTAATATGTAAAGTTGTAAGGAGGTAGGCATAGCAAGTTATGCAATGCAACATCTCTGCTAAAATTGAAAGAGCATAGGCCCTGACCTGCTTCTACTGGAAAAGCTTTAATTTGGCTGGCTGTAGCAAGCATCTCTGAGGGCATATTTCACAGAGTACTGCATTTTTCATGTCCACCATGGGAGAACTCTCTCCAGAAAGCTGGATCAGAAGGTTATCAGTGCTTTTGAGATTCAAAAGGCAGAGCATGCTTTGCCAAATAGAACACTATCCTTTCCAGTGATCAAACACTACGTTTTTGGAAAGCAGAGCTGAAAGTCTGCTAATTGTTTGCCCATGGTCACAACAGCCAGATAACATCACTGCAACCTTTACTTTCTGTGATTTGTTGCTTACATTTCTTTTCTTTGTGCTTAATTCGCTACATATTTGCCTATAAGATTTCTTTCATACGAAAATGTATCGATTACAGTCTTTACAGTCACTAGCTAATATTTCTGGTGATTGTGCTTTTTAGAACATACACCTTGGTGAGGTTATGATTTCCTGTAGAGACTTCTCTAGGATGGTATTTATTAGATTTATGTCTGACTGACAAGCTGTTTCTCCAAGCTTGTTCTTCTTAACCCTCTGTTCCATTCTCCCCAAGCCCCATTTGGGATGCTAAATAGGCATACAATCATTGTTGCATACAAAGAGTAAGTACTAAGCCTATAGCTTGTAAATTGACTGTGACACAGGTACAATTTCAGATACATTTGCAATCATTCACTGATAATTAAGATACATACACCCACATTCAGAGGAAAAGCTTTATTTGCAGTTATAGTTACTTCTTTAATACATTAAGACGCCATCCTTCCACAAGCCAGGCTGTCTAACAAGGATGGAATCAGAGGCTCTGTGGGTGCTTTCATACAAAACACATGTTCAGCTGTGGAAGGAAAAATGGTGTCAGGTAGACCAGAACTCCAAAAGACATTTAGTTTCTTTTAGAAAAGCTTATTAGTTTTATTATTTTTAATGAGTTAATAACCTCAATAAAGCCATTTATCATCCACATAGGCATGTTCTTTTGGGGACAGGAGGCTTTTCAATACCCATCCTGTCTATCCATAAACATTTATAGTGTACTAACTCCTGGAAATAACAAGCTGTTGAGTCTCAATCATAAGTAAAACCATGGTGAAAAATCATTATTTCAATGGCTTTAATCAAAAAGTCTTCAGTGTTCTCATTGACATGTTAGTTTTTCAGCCATTCAAGAATCTGAAGACAAAATTACATGCCTCATCAGGAAATCCTCATAAAATATTGCAAAGCAAATCTGTGTTTTTGTCCAGTGTTCAAGGCATGCATTGTGACCTTTAACCCTCAAAATTGTTATTTGCTTACTTGAACCTTCAGGTTTATCTGTGCAGCTATTTGTAAGGTGTCCTCTATTTTCTCATGGAAGAGTTACCCTTAAAAAACAATTTTTAAAAAAGGAAAAATAAGGAATTCATCCAACTTAAAAAAAAAAAAAAGAACTGTAAAACATCAAGAAAAATAACTGGTTTCAATTTTTGTTTTTCAGACTTCAGTAGGGAATTTCTTTTCACTACCCAGGCCTCATTACAGTCTTTGACCACAGTTCTTAGAAGACACACGTGCAGCTGCCAGAAAAGCAGTGCCTTCTTGTCCTCACTTCCTGCCAAACCTTATTGTTTTTGGCAAGACAAAAAAAGCCACTTGGATAAGAACTCAGATTGAAGGTACTGTCCAAAGTCCCTGGTTCACATGCTAAAGAGATATTGCAGAAAAAAATAAAGAGATTAAAAGCGCTCTAGTGGGTCCTCTCTGGGCTTGCTGATGTAGTAACTGACATTATTTTATTCTCTTTTAATCCCTAAATATTATCCCATTGTACACAGGTAGCACCTTTCCAATGTCCTCCCATCAGGCAGCAAATTCTTAGGCTATTTTTACTTCATATAATTGTGGACAATGCTACAGTGGATATGGGAGTGCATATATCTCTCCAACAATTGATTTCACATCCTTTGGATATATGCTCAGTGGTAGGATTGCTGGGTTACAGCAACTGTTAACCTTTGTGTAATTTTTTGAAAATTTTAATCAAAATATAAACTAGAGTCTATTAGAAGAGCTAGATACCTTCGCCATCGTTACAGTTTCATCTTTCCCAACCTTGTAACATTCTCTACACAAGATACAGACTACAAATTGTTCCTGCATTGAGTTACAAGGAGATTATGCATTTAGTCTCAACTAATGTGTCTAGGGAGTTTCCACCCGATTACGACAGACTCCTATTTACATGATTATACTTTTAGTTTATTGTGATTAACTGTAATTACATAGCTCTAGGAATTTATAGGTAAGCAGTAAGATTTTGAAAGGGCACTTGAAAATGAAAGATATTGTTTTTCTAGTTTCTTGGGATAGTTTTGGGTATATAGTAGGTAGCTGATCAATAAATAACCATGAAACAAATTCACCAACAGGAACTGATGAACGAAACTGCTGTTCGCACAGGCAAAAAGTCATTAAGCCTAATATCCATGGAAGTCTTGAAGGAGAAAAATCAGGCTAGCACTAGAAAGGCCCTTAACAGTGACATGGAGAGTTAGAGATTTATCTCTTACAGCCTGGAATTTGGCAGCTGTGACCATAGTGCCTACAAGTGTGATTTCCTTTTTCTTTTTCTTTTCTTTTGTTTTTCTTTTATATATATATACTTTATTTCATTTCAAATGTTTCCCCCTTTCCAGGTCTCCCTTTCAGAAACGCCCTATCCCATTCCCCTCCCCCTGCCTCTATGAGGGTATTCCCCCACCCACCCACCCATTCCTGTCTTCCCTCCCTGGCATTCCCCTATACTGGGGCATCTAATGAAATCAAGCCCAAGGGCCTCTCCTCCCACTAATGGTCAAAAAAGCCCTCTGTGGCCAGCACCATGGGTTCCTCCATGTGTATTCTTTGGTTGGTGATCCAGTCTCCAGGAGTACCAGGGGGTCAGGCCAGTTGACCCTGTTGCTCCCTCCATGGGGCTGCAAACTTCCTCAGCTCCTTCAGTCCCTTCTCCAAGTCCTCCATCTGGGGCCCCATGCTCAGTCCAATGGTTGCTGTGAATTGAACCTTGGGTATTCTGAACTTTTGGGCTAATATCCACTTATTAGTAAGTACATACTGTGTTCATTCTTCTGTGACTGAGTTACCTCACTCAGAATAATATTTTCAAGTTCCATCAATTTGCCTAAGAATTTCATGAAGTCATTGTTTTTAATAGCTGAGTAGTATTCCATTGTGTAAATGTCCCACATTTTCTGTATCCATTTCTCTGTGGAGGAACATCTGGGTTCTTTCCAGCTTCTGGATACTATAAATATGGCTGCTATGAACATAGTGGAGCATGTGTCCTTATTACATGTTGGAACATCTTCTGGGTATATGCCCAGGAGTGGTATAGCTGGGTCCTCAGGTAGTATTATGTCCATTTTTCTAAGGGTCCTCCAAACTGATTTCCAGAGTGGTTGCAATCCTACCAGCAGTGGAGGACTGTTCTTCTTTCTCCACATCCTTGCCAGCATCTGCTGTCACCTGAGTTTTTGATCTTAGCCATTCTAACTGGTGTGAGGTGGAATCTCAGGGTTGTTTTAATTTGCATTTCCCTGATGACTAAAGATGTTGAACATTTCTCTAGGTGCTTCTCAGCCATTCGAGTTTTCTCAGTTGAGAATTCTAAGTTTAGGTCTGTTCCCCATTTTTTGATAGGGTTATTTGGTTCTCTGGAGTCTAACTCCTTGAGTTCTTTGTATATAAAAGAGATAAAGCCATCCAATAGGAAAAAAACGACAGCATTTTCAACAAATGGTGCTGGTTCAAATGACGGTCTACATGTAGAAGAATGCAAATTGATCCATCCCTATCTTCCTGTACAAAGCTCAAGTCCAAGTGGATTAAAGACCTCCACTTAAAACCACATACACTGAATCTAATGGAAGAGAAAGTGGGGAAAAGTCTCAAACTCATGGGCACAGGGGAAAAGTTCCTGAATAGAATACCAATGGCTTATGCTCTAAGATCAAGAATCGACAAATGGGACCTCATGAAATTGCAAAGATTCTGTAAGGCAAAAGACGCAGTTAATAGTACAAAATGGCAACTGACAGATTGGGAAAAGATCTTTACCAATCCTACATCTGATAGAGGGCTAATATCCAATATATACAAGTATGATTTTCATAGCTGTGGTTGTAAAGTTTTTTCTTACAATTACAGCACCAACATCCCATTGAAGAAGGGTAAAGAAGACATAAGCAGGACCCACTTGTATTAGGAAAGCACCTCATTTTCAGAAATACTTTTAATAAACTTCCACTGGGAGTCAAAAGCTATTGATGAGTCTCATGGCCATCCCTTGATACAATGAAGGGTAGACTATTGTGGGGATTTGAGATTAATTACCCCTTAAAATCAGTGATTTGTGAAAAACGAACAAGCCATGTTGTGTGTAGGTACCAGTGATAGATGTTAGGAATGGAATTATCCATGCAGTGGTCTCAGTGTCTGGCACAATATGACACTGAGTAAGTTATAGTTATTGTTATTTATTAACTAATATTGTTACTGTCTTGTAATTCTCTCAGTATCCAAAAAATGTAAATGTGCATGCTAGATGTATTTCGATTTTACAATTCTTATTTTCTTTCTATAAAACTATGAAAGTGATGATTTTTTTAATTTAGATTGTCAATACCTCTTTTCTCTTTAATTTCCCATCTCTTTGTCATTTTATCATAAAGAAACTACTAAATCTTTTCGGCTTTCTGGCACAGCTCAGCCAGTGACTTGTGTTAATTTCTCATTTATGGATCCAGGAATAGACCTTGTAAGATTAATCACAACACCTGCAAACTAGAACCCTGAAACCTTAGATGATTCAGTGGTTTTTCACAGCCTAATGTGTGGATATCAACACTTTCTGAGTATTATAATCTCTGAGAGACGTGCTGCAGGAGCTGTCCACAGTGGAGGCACCTCCTCTCCAGCCTCCTTGAGTAGCTCAACAGCCAAAGCAGCTTGCTGCCAGGACAAGTTTTTCTGTCCTAACCTATGGTCCTGATACAGGGAAAAGGGGGTGAAAAAAGCCACCAATCCCTGAGCTCCTCAAGCTTAGTACTTGAAATCCTACCAATTCTCACTCTCAAAATCTCTACCCTGAACAGCTCCATCCCCTAAGAAACCCTATATAAGCCCTGCCTTTTATTCAATCCCCTGCTGTTCTTTCCTGGGACCCAACTCTGGATTCATCTTGCCACACTCTGCAGCTCCAGATAAATCTCTTTCATGAGATTTGCTGCCTGGTCTGACTCTCTCACAGGAAGAAACCAAGCAGCAATGAAGAAAAGAAGGGAAGAAATGGAGCAGGGCTGGGGCTCCTGAGCTCTTCAGCTCAGTTGGGCATATCCTCCCCTGGGAGCTGCAACACCTCTGCTGAGGAGACTTCCTCTCAGAGCTGTGTGGTCCCTAGGCTCCCATGTTTTAGGATATGCTTTCATTGAGACACTGTCCCACCAGAGTTCTGTGGCTCCATTGGGATACCTTCTCCTTTCCGAGCTGTGTGATTCCTAGATACCTTTCCATCTGAGCAGGAAGGTCAACAAATATGACTTAGAACAACAGTGGTAACTGAGTGAGGAGCCAGCATATATATCCTTTGCTCTCCTTACTAAAGACAGTCTTGAGACATAATAGTTGTTATGGTGTCAGAGTAGGTTTGTCCTGTTCACATGGGAAGCTTTCTTCTGGCTGACCACTAGAGGATAGCTCTATCCCTAGCTCTTCATGCTGTTTGGCCTTTTGTGCTGACTTCCCTCTTTTTATCCTTCTGCCATTCTTTTCTGGATTATAGTAGGCCTAGAATATATATCTTACCTATTAAATTACTATATCTAGTTATGCAGATCTTATCCTCTATATTCTGTCCACAAACAAATTCTGCTTCACCTTCGACTGTCCCATTGTGCCCGTTTTCCCTACATTTATAAGTATGAGATAAATGCATTTTTTGTTTGTTTATGTGTGTTATTTGTTTTGCTTTGGCTGGCATCAGAAACTAGTTGTGCCCCCAAGTCGGGCTCTATTGCCTAGAGACACCAAGATAAGATAAAGAAGTTCCTAAAAGATTTCTGTGTAGGTGCAATGGCTGCTCATTAAAGTGAGACTGCTACTTCTCTACAAGCTTTTAGTGTCTGCAGATATAAGACCCAAGATGAAAATGGAACCCCTAGTAAGTGCATAATGAACCCAAATATCTACACATCTGGAAAGAGCAGATCCACCAAAGCACATTGTGGCCATTGGGATGCTGATAACAGGAACAGGTTGACGCTCAATTTGCTGTCATCACGTTCTTCTCAGTCACACAGACAGGAGTTCCAGCTACCACGTACAGCAGACAATGAGCACTCAACACTGCATGACACTAAGCTTATGGAAAGTACACATCCAGTGACTGTTTTGACTTAGAGATAGCACCTATAAAAACAGTTTGTCATCATTGGCAAAGGTATCATTACTGTAGTCAATAGAAAAAAAATCAATGACACATGACACAAGAGTTATGTGTTATCTCATCGCTCAACAGACAGGAAACATGTGCTTTTTACATTATTTCCAAATGATTAAAGTTTTTAATAATTTTTTAATCATAAGGAATGGAACAGTTCCTTGTATATATTATCTCAAGCACTGATGCAGTTTTTGGAGTTCTAAACCTATTTCTTTTATCTTTTTGATATATGAAACATGATAGTAATTGCTCCAAACCATTTAAGTCTCTTAATATAGGGTGATATCATTTGCAACCCTAAAAAATTGGAATTTTGTGACTTGACACAGGCAAAATTTCTCATTGAGTATTTCAGAGTTGGCTAAAATTTTTAAACAAACTTAAGGTCTCATTAGTGGCATCCAAACTTGTGAAGAATTTGTCTGACAAAGAGAGACATAAAAAAGCAACTAAAAGACATCTCGGTAGAAATTTTGAGAAAATTGCTTTGGAGTGCTCTGTAGGAGGAGACGGCTATCAAAAGGAAAAGAGAGCATGGGCAGTGTTTGCTTTAATTAGCCTTGATTCTCTTCCTTGCTGCCTGGTATACATTTTACATAAATCGCTTAGCTGGGCTTCTTAAATGGTCTTGGGATCTATTGCACCGCTCACTACAAACTTCAAGGTGGTTTTAATATGATTTATATATCTGTTACATTGGAGGTTAACAGTCTCCTAAATTAAATTACTGTTGCCTAGCACAGAAGAAAAAAAACTTTCTGATAAAATTGCATTTCATTTAAGTGAAATAACCCATTTACAGCTTCTTCCTCTAAATAGATCTTTGGTTTTTACATGTTTTCAACACCAACAGCAAGGAAAGATGATCAAAGAAGTGTCTGCTGTGTGATGTCTTCTAACTGCCCTGCTAGAAATCCTTTACTTTTAAGGTGAGTCTTAGGCCCAGGGTTTTCTGTGTTTCATTAACAACAGCTTCCAAAGCAAAAGGAACTAGTTTATTTCTGTGAAAACTAATTTTCTTAATGGGAAGTGTTTCCAACTTTGGAAATTTGTGAAACTTTGGGTGGGCTTGAATTGGTTTTCCTAAACAGAAATCCCAGCACTTGTATAGTTGCATGGGTAAGAAAGGCTATCGATTGAGTTGTTTCTAGGATGTGATCCCATTGGTGATGCTGATGTTGATGCTGATGCTGATGTTGCTGTTGCTGTTGCTGTTGCTGTTGCTGTTGCTGTTGCTGTTGATGTTGCTGTTGCTGTTGCTGTTGCTGTTGCTGTGGATGTGGATGTGGATGTGGATGTGGATGTGGATGTGGATGCTGATGTTAAGAACCTGGTACTTAATGGCTTTCCCCAATACCACATGCTCATCACATCATAGGAAGAGTTGGTATTGGTTTATCTAACATGAGTGCACCATGAGAACACACTTTGTGAACAAAGTCTACTACTGTTCTATTACTACCACCTCCTTTTACAGACTTGGTCTATTTTAGGAAGAAAAATGAAAAGAAGAAGAGGAGGATGAGGATGAGAAAGGGGAATCTAGTGGTAATTATTGATTGATATAAAATCTATAATTGTATATCAATTGGTGTATGATTGTTATGCTGCTGGTTAGTAGCTGTGTGGCCTGAACTACAATAACCTGCTACTCTCCCTATCTGGCTGTTTTGGTTCTCTGTTTTACTAGAATCTATAGGGAGAAATAGAATAGGTGGGAGCCATAAATATAGCATAAATGGATAATGACCCATCTGTCTGAAAGTTTACAATCATAAACAATGAATTAATTTGCTATCTTGGAAAAATGTACACATTTTACATCGTTAGCTAGGCTTTAAACTTACATAACTTGTTTCAGATGCTGCACACAGAGGTCACCCCAATTTTGATTTTTTGTTTTGTTTTTACTTTTGTTTGTGTTTTTATTTGATTATCAGGGAATCAAACTGACATTTGACAAATAAGGATGGAAGACAAGACTGAAATTACACTATAATTTTTCCTAAAATCTAATCTCTCTCTCTCTCTCTCTCTCTCTCTCTCTCTCTCTCTGTCTGTGTGTGTGTGTGTGTGTGTATGTCTGTGTGTATGACTATGTGATATACATATGTGTGTGTGTGTATGTGTGTGTGTGTGTGTGTGTGCGCGCGCATGTGTGTGTGCGCGCAAAGACACATGTGTGCATGAGAAGGCCAGAAAGGATTGTTCGGTGACCTGAACTGTCACTTTCTGCATTATTTCCTTAAGATATGGACTATCATTAAACCTGGAACTCACTGTTTGGGCTAGACTGCTAACCACTGAAATTCCCAGACCAGCCTACCTCCATCCCCCCAACACTATGATTACAAGGGCACATTGCTGCACCCAGCTTTCACATAGTCAGTGGGGATCCCAATCCAGGTCCTTATGCTTACCCAGCAAAGGCTCTCACCCACTGGACATCTTCTAAAACTTCTTGAAGCTGTTCCTGTCCTTTGACTATCCAGAAGCTTACAACAACATGAGTACTCATTAAGTATCTATTGAGTTAGTTAATTAATATTTTTGAACATGGCAAAATTCATTAAAGAAAGGACTTTCAAAGAACAAGATCGTGCTTGAGCCAAAATTTCTGGGTACTCATCTTTGTAGATGAAATCCATTTGTAGTTGCTCAGCTTTCTTTTTCATATTATCTCCAAAGAGGGGGAGGGAAACAAATGTCATCAGGAATATTATGCTAATGTTAATATTTACTTAGGTATTTCTACAAAGTAGATAGTAGATAATGATATTTGACTGGTAAGTAGAAAACGGATTCTGTTACAGTGTATTTCTGAAACTATTAACCTAAATCCAATTTTCTGGGAGGTGAGCGACATATCTTGATGTGAAAATTTGAGATTTTTTTCTCAGCATTGTGTTAAAAGGCATTGGCAGACAGACACAGGGGCTAGATGGATGATCACACTGATACATGCTAGGGAATCAGTAAATAACACGATGAAGTAGTGAAAACAGGAAAAATCAGTCTGAGAAGAAAGCTGTGATGATTTGTTCAGTTGACTTAACAGCCATGAAGGCAACTTGACCACTGGTGAGGAGTGCATACATCTCAGTGACAACTAGAACAACCAGGAACAGATAGATCATGAACAGATCCTAGATCCTAATGTTCTTCTTTTTCTTTTTTCATCATTAATTCACTTATTTATTCACTTTACATCTCGATCAACACCCCCCTCCTACAATCCCCTCCTCTATCACCCTTTCCTTTTCATTCTAGAAGCAGGAGGCCAGCCATGAGTACCAAGCCACCCTGGCACGTGAAGTTGCTGCAGGACCAGGCACATCCTCTCCCAGGAGAAACTCACACACCTATAGACACTTAATTTTTGACAAAGAAGCACAAACTATGCAATGGAAAAAAAAAGAAAGCATCTTCAACAAATGGTGCTGATCTAAGTGGATGTCTGCAGGTAGAAGACTGCACATAGATCTATATTTATCACCTTGCACAAAACTCAAGTCCAAGCAGATCAAAGACTTTGACATAAAACCAGATACATTAAATCTAATAGAAGAGAAAGTGAGGAACTGCCTTGAATGCATTGGTATAGGAGACAACTTCCTGAATAGAATACCAATAGTTCAAGTATTAATATCAACAATTAATAAACGTGACCTCATGAAACAGCAAAGCTTCTTTCTGTAAGGCAAAGGATACCATCAATAGGACAAAGTAGCAGGCTACAGAATAAGAAAAGATCTTCACCAACTGAGGGCTAATAGCCAAAATCTATAAAGATTTCAAGAAGTTAGATACCAACAAATCAAATAAACCAATTAAAAATGGGGTATAGAGCTAAACAGAGAATTCTCAACAGAAGAATCTCTAATGTCTGAGAAGCACTTAAAGAAATGTTCAACATCCTTAGCCACTAGAGAAATTCAAATCAAAATGGTTCTGAAATTCCACCTTACACTCATCAGAATGGCTAAGATCAACAACTCAAGTGACAGCACATGCTGGTGAAGTTGTGGGGCATTACTGATGGGAGTGGAAACTTCTACAACCACTCTGGAAATCAATATGGCAGTTTCTCAGAAAATTGGGACTAGCTTTATCTCAAGACTCAGCTATATCACTCCTGGGCATATACCCAACAGATGGTTTGCTTTTTCAGTGGGAACAATGGACACTCCATCTTACTAAAACCTACCGAATTTATTACTCTCAAAGGATATACACCTAAAACTTCCAGGATACAGGCAGTTTTAAATGTTCTACTTAGTGACTATTTTCCACGAAAATAAAACAAAGACTATAAATTGACTTTTAAATAAGCCCTGGGAAGGAAAAATGAAGAATTGATCTCATTCGATCATTATCTTATTCCCCAGACTGCTTATCTCCTTCTGGATCATGTTGATATACTCCATGGCTCTTATTTCTGGTGTTCCATTTTTATATTCTCAGCCATTTATGAGAGGAGAACCATCTGAATAAGTCAGTTTCTCTAACCACCATATTGCATAGTACATCCATTTCCATCCTGAAATAAAACTAGCATCAATGATTTGATATTACCTTCAGCCTGATGTGAACAAAGGAAAAAGTGCAACTGCATGGCAGACAGCAACCTCTGCTTTCTGCTTACAGGGTACACTTACTCAGTTCCTCTGATTGGCCCTGTTCTCAAGCTGCCATGCTGAGAGAATAGCAGGTCATAGTATCAGAAAGTTAAATCAAAACTGAATTGCTTTATAGTACAACTGAATGTACTAGTTAGAAGTTACACTAATTTTTTCTAGTCTCAGGTTTACATATAGTAGCCTTGCCCCTAGAGAGTTCTTGCTAAGAACTCCTGGCAGAAGATATGAATATCTACAACCAGAGCATGCATGTATGACTACTGACAGGAGCACCAGTCATCCTAAAGCAGTCTTGCAGGTAAGTCTTCACCCAGAATAGATAATGCCTTTCACACAGCCACACAGGCAGAGCCTCATTTTTCTAGTCTTCCTTGATCTACAAACTCAAGCCCCAACGCTCGACTCCAAAGCCAAATTAGGGCAAAATCCCATGAAATGGATGGAAAGTGGCTGGATACTTAGTTGAAGGATGTCAACAGTTCATACACCAAGTAATTGGACTTCCAAAAACCAGTCAGAGCTGATTTCATGAAGAAGGTAACAAATTAGCTCAAAGTATCCTGACTACCAACAAAAGGGTATGAAAGTTATTATTAATCTTATGCCTAGAGGAAGCTTCTCTACAAGATTACTTACAGAATGACTTTAGACTTGTAGTAATGACTGATTCTTATCAGAGAAAGTGCAAAAGGAAATGTCCCCATGCTAGTTACTTTCATCATGGTGACTAAAGTACCTGATAGGAACAAATTAATGGAAGAAAGGTTTTATTTTTGCTCCTAGGTCGGTAGATTTCAGTCTTTCCTAGTGAGGAAAGCAGGGTGAAACCATCCAATCCATGGCAACAAACTTATAAGGTATAGGCTGTTCACACTGTGATAGATTGAAAAGACAGTGGAGCTGGGACCAAGGGCTGGGTTGCAGTCATAAATGCTTGCCATTCAAGCATGACCTGAGTTGGAATTTCCAGCATCTATGTAAAAAAATCAAAAGCCAGGAATTTCAGTGCACAACTATAATCTCAACCCTGGTGAGGTAGAGACACAAGAACCATCAAAGCTTGCTGGTAAATCAGTCTCATCTATATGAGCTTCAGGTTCAGAAAATAATGCAGAAAGCAATTGAAGAAGACACACAACATTGATCTCTGCCTTTGCATACACACAGTTAAAACAAACAAACAAAACAGAAGAGAGAGATGATAGTGAAATGTAGATAGATGATAGATAATTAGACAGATGATAGATTGATAAAAGATACACATCTACTAACCTACTTCTACCAGATAGTTCTATTTTCTAAGAGTTGTACACCATCTCAAAGCAATTCTACTGCCTAGGGAGCAAATATTCAGAACATGAAACTGTAGAGAACATTTTAGGTCTTAGCCATAATTGTTAATATAAAATCATCTAAAAGGATGAGTTACCCAAAAAACGTTTGTGGCAGTTAAGTAGAAAAAAAATCAGAGACGTCTAAAAATATGAAGAAGCTAGCTCATAATGTTTACCATATGCTACTACATCTTTGATATCAATTTATAAACTCGGTCACATAATTGCCCACTGAAAATTCAACTTTCTAGAATACTGGCCTGGGTCACTGAAGACCAAAGCAAAGCTGTCATTTTTATTATTCTATGATGTTTGAGTCTGAGACTGGAACATATCCATCAGCATTCTTGCTTCTGGGGTTATTACAATATGTCTAGTACAACTAATGCTCTGTGCCTCAGTTTCTCACCCTCTGAATGGTTAAGAGTAAGGTTTGAATCATAGTTCAGTGGTAGGTCACTTGACTAGCTTTCATGAAGTCCTGGGTTATATCCTTAGCATGATAGAAGGAAGCAGAGAGAGGGAATTCTAAAACAAAGTATCAAGGAATAGAATGACCTCAGCAAGCAACTAGAGAAAGCTAATATGTGGGCTTTCTTTCACAAGAAAGGGAACTAAACACGAAGGAAAACAATGGCTCTTCTCTGAGAGTGTTTGGAGCAGAGCAGTAAGTTGTTACAGTGCTAAGTGAGATGTTCAAGACCATGGAGACACATGAGAGACGTTTAAAGACGAGAACTAGGCACATGGTTCCCACCATCCCAACTCTCTAGTAGAGATCTACTCTGAGCTAAGGTCTTCTTCACTGGCTGAAGCAAATGGAAACAGGAAACCCAGAAAGTCCTTCAAATGCTACAGTCATCCTAAGTATTTGCTACTGGAGAATTCTGACAGACACTGAATATAAATTGGGAAACAGCCACAAACTGTCACCCCACCACACATACTGCATTGCTTTAGACCAAGGGTTCTCAACTTTTATAATACTGCGACCTCGTGTTTGGTGACCTCTAAGGAGAAAATTATTTTCATTGTTACATCATAGGTGTAACTTTGCTGCTGTTATGAATCATAGTAGAAACATTTGATCTGCAGGGTGGTATTAGGCAACCCTTTTGAAAGGATTATTTGATCCCTAGGTTGAGAACCACTGCTTTAGACTCTACAGCAAGATCCCAGGCCATTCTGCATCATTGTTTCCCATTCAGACTTCTACTGCTCAAAGCCATCTTGATGTCTAACCCATCCATGGTCCCCTGCAGCAGCTGAGTGGCTGCCCAAAGCCATTCACTCAGCCTAGCTGTGCTATACAAGCCAGGTAACCCCATGCACAATCCTCTTACAGAAAGACTAGTGTGGCTAAGTATAAGTATAGAGAGGAGGCCTCTTAACCAGATTCCTACTTGAGACTTATTTAAATTTCTATAACTCAGAGGTTTTAATAACTTCTGATAAAAGATTTCCTGTTGCATAGGTAAACTGTTATGCCAATACTATGTGACAATCTTGCTTTTTTTTTTTTTTTTCCCAGAGACAGGGTTTCTCTATGTAGCCCTGGCTGTCCTGGAACTCACTCTGTAGACCAGGCTGGCCTCGAACTCAGAAATCTGCCTGCCTCTGCCTCCCAAGTGCTGGGATTAAAAGTGTGTGCCACCACTGCCTGCAATCTTGCTTTTTAAAAAGGATTTCATTACAGTAAAACTTAGATGTAGTAACTAAATTTATCAATTTAGAACCATCATTCCCCCACCAAATTCTAAGGAAAATGTGAATGTGATACAAGTTGCCTTTCTTTCTGAGAACTTTTCAAATAAATTCAGAATCAGCAATAATTTTTTGGCAGAATATGAAATGAGGGTCTTTGGTTCCACAGAAATAACTTCAAGATCCAAAGCAGCTGTCCTCAGCTCTCGCACCTCAGATACTAATGTTCTCCGATTTCTCGCTCCAGCTGCAGCCCTTTCCACACTGAACAACCTATTACGCTGGAAATTGAAGTGTTTGTGCTTGCACCCTGAGTGCTCTGATGCCTGCCAATCTCCTATTTTACCAGTTTCTGGGATTCACCACTGTGAACCATGCAATCAGCCAACCACAGTTAAAAATATCTGAATTTGAAAATCTACTTAGGAAAAAAATCAGTTTTCTATGCAACCCAGGAACATTTCACACTAGGCTTTAGAGGTATAAAGAGACATCCTTTGGAGTCTTTGGTTCTTTTTCCAAGTCACAGTCCTGGAGCAAGCAGGTGCATACCAACATCTTTAATTTGTGCAGTAAGGGGGAGGTGTAACCACTCAGGTAAGCCAGCCCCTTTATCTCCTATTTTATTCCATTCTCAATTATTTGGGCCATTCACACTTTTAAAACGATGGAAATCTTGGTCTAATTCTACCAAATGGTCCAATGATCTAACACGGTCTAATTTAACCAGTTCGTTTTGCTGTAAACTCTGAAAGGCAAGAGGAGATTTATTGGAAGAGGACCTTGTTGTTCCTTTTTATATCCTCCTGAGTGAGGCTAGAGAAATGGCCCAGCGGTTGAGAGTGTCCGCCGCTGTGCTAGAGGACCCAGGTTTGATTCCCACCTCCTGTGTGGCAACTTACAGTCATCTGTAACTCCAGTGCTAGGGGCTCTGACACCTTCTTCTGGCCTCTATGGGCACCAGGAATGCCTCTGGTGCATAGTCATACATGTAGGCAAAACACTCACCAAAAACAAACAAACAAATACGTCTTGTAATATTCACCCTCAGGAGACCTTTTAATTCCTTTTATTTATTTATTTTTTTTAAGGTCCTTGGCAATGTAATAAATAGTAATAAGTTCCTAATGAGAAAGAACTAGAAAATATTATTTTAAATTTCTTGCAATAAACATTAACCTCAGCCAGAAATGTTGACTTAATTACATATAAAGTTGCTGCATTGAATATTATTTTCCTTTTGAGTATATGTCTCTTATTCATGATAAAGCAAAACAACCTGGGTTGAGGGGTCAAACTAAAGCAAAGTATATATGTGTGTGTGTGTGTGTGTGTGTGAGACAGAGAGAGAGAAAGAGAGAGAGAGAGAGAGCACACAAATGCATTATGAAGGTCACAAAGCAGTTTGCAGGAGTGGATCTTCCAGGGATTGAACTCAGGTCCTCCGGCTTGGCAGTAGGTGGCTTTACTTACCTAGTGAGCCATTTCATTGCCCCAGTGCATATTTTTAAATTCTGTCTCAGACCCAATTCATTTCTTGGAGTATCTTAAATGTTTCATAAGTGTATAATATCTGCTGCTGGGGAAATGACTCAGTCAGGAACGTGCTAGTCACTCAAGTGTGAGGGCCTGAGCTCAGATCTCCAGCTTGGAGGAGAGGTGCACACCTGACCCGGCACGGCACAGGGTGTGTAAGAGATCAGAGACAGGGCTATGTATGGGAACTGCTGGCCAGCCTGTCTAGGCGAAGCACAAGTTCCAAGGTCAGTGAGAGGCCTTGTCTCAACAGCAAACAGGGGAAGAAACTGAAGAAGACTTCCTATACTGGCATGTGTCTTCTACATGTACACACACACACACACACACACACACACACACACACACCCCTCTGAAGTAAAATGAGTCTTCTATGATTTTCCCTGAGCCTCCACAACCAGTTTTGACACTTTATCATTTGCAGAGCTGGGAATCCTCATTATGAGACTCACTCAGCAGGCAATAGGAAACTGCCTCTCTGATAGCATGTCTGTTATCTCTTTTAATAAAACTTAATTTCCTTTCTTTCTTCTTATACTGTCAGAGATCAGCCCCTTACTTATTTTATTGACTGCCACTGGTCAACGATCAAGCACCCTAGACTGTCTGTTTTGATTCACATCACTTGCTTCCCTCAACCCTCTAGTCTTGATTTCCCCGCAAAGCCATGGGAGAATGAGTTGGAGGTTGCCCCTCAGCAGAGCCAGCATTTTCCACACACATCACTGCTTGGCATGAAGGGGACACTAAAGGAACAGCCACAGTGTGTACAGCCAAACGTGCTTATGGGAACCCTAAGAATGAGAGTCCAAAGAATTGCCCCACATTCTGAGGCACTTTTCTTAGTGCACACTCAGCCCACAGTGTGGCTGGACACCCAGCCCTCTCAGCTGTGCTCAGCCTGGGGGCTTGAATCATGACAGGATGTGGCAGCCGGGAGTCTGGATAATGTTGTACTCTGCAACAGAATGCATCAAATTAGAAAATGGAAACTTCTCCTTCCCCAAACTGTAATTTAGCTGCCATTTGCCTTTAAAGCAGCTGAAAACAATTTCTTGAAAGTGAATGTTTATTTCCTGAAGTTTCATGAATAATTACCAGCCTATTTTCTACACAGTCGACATCATCTCCCCCAACACCCCCGCATCTCCCATAACCCTGTCAGCAGTGTGAGCTCCTGGCACACGCCACAGGGGTGGTCTTTTGCATTTAAAGATACTGTCACTAAAATGTGTGGCACCTTTGATCTGAGGCGTAGGCCATTGCTTCACCTAGGGTGCTCTCATCAAGCTCAGCACACTGTCAGCCTGTGAGTGTGCGCCTGTGTGCTTCCAAGTTCATTTCCTAAACGACATGAGAAGGATCCCATGAGAGGAGGATCCTGGTTATACATCTGTCTTATCACAAGAAGGGAAGAGCAATATAATGAATTTTTCATGAGCTGTGTTTCCTAGTGTTCACTGAGACATCTTTGCCTGTCTAAGAAGCAGCTTTTGACCTCTATGGTGAGGAAGTTGGCCAATGCTTGCCATCATTAGGATGACTGGAATCATAGGTTTACATGTTAGTATTCATGGGTACAGTAAAGTGCATAGTTTTAAATTTGTAGTCCTGTGCCTTAACAAATATATGCTGCCTTAGTTGGAGTTTCCATTACTGTGAAGAGACACCATGACCATAGCAACTGTATAAAAGAAAACATTTAATTGGGGTTGGCTTATAGTTTCAGAGGTTTAGTTCATTATTATCAGGGCAGGAAATAAGGTGGCATGCAGGTAGACATGGTGTTGAAGGAGCTGAGAGATCTACATCTGTATCAGCAGGCAGCAGGAGAAGAACTGGATTGAACTTCTGAGATCTTGAAGCCTACTTCCACAGTGACACTTCCTCCAACTAAGCCACACCCACTCCAACAAGGCCACACCTCCTCATAGTGCCACCTCCTATGTGCCCATGGGGGATATTTTCATTCAAACCACCACTACTTGTGCTTTGTAAAGTTGTGTACCTGAAGGTCAGTGAACTAGTCATTAAGCAGCTTTAATGTTGTCAAAAGTAATGGCTTTCATGTCCTTGTGTGTAAATGTCAAGGTTTACATCAATAGAATTACTGAGAAGTTTGTCAGTTACTTTGATGCAAAAGTGTAAAGTTTCTATTGCATATCAGAATTAATATTTGTGAACAAAATACTCACTATCAGGAATAAAATAACTCTTATCTTGCAGTTGCACAGTATTTTAGCAAATGTACTTTCATTTTATCTTATTTTATTTTGTATGTGTGCAGTGTGTGTGTGTGTGTGTGTGTGTGTGTGTGTGTGCTGGTGCATGTGGTCATGGGCATACAGAGGCCAGAAGAGGACATCAGGTGTCCTGCTTTGTCACATTCTGCCCCATTCCCGTGAAGCATGGTCTCTCAGTGAACCTTGCAGCTAAGCCCCACAGCACTCAGGGGACCTGCAGTCATCTCCCATAGCCCTTCCTTGCTGGTATATGTGGCCAAGAGTGACTTTTAATGTGGATGTCAGACCTTTTAACTCAGGCTTCTGTTTACACTCATATGAAATGAACTCTCCCCCTAGCCCAGGAAGTGTTCTTTTCAAATGCATTCTTAATAAAATCTCTGGTCTTCACTCTACCACCTTCTCAACTGACCTAGTATCATTAGCATTTCTACTTTCCAGAAGAAGAAACAAAAGGTAGAGAAAAAATTCAGTTCTTAGGCTGAACACTCAGGTTTCCACAGGGCCTCTCTTAACAGTCTAGGTTTATTTCAAGGCTGTCAAACTGCAGGTCACCAGATCCTGCATTCATTTCCTAGTATAAGATCACCAAAGCACACAATTGTTTCCCCCAACATTTCCATGCCAGAAAATGGTGGTTTATAACATTTTATGTATTTCTAATTATTTCAAATTTCCTGTTCTGTAGAAACACAATGTAAGAAACTGGCAGGGAGAACTTTAAATCAGTGTCTGTTGGTCTGTTTTATTCTGTTATTCTACTGGTACCTAGAATTAATAAAACAATTCTAAACTACATGCCAGAACCTTTTTTGGATTTGGTCCATAGAACAAGTACATCTTAGAGAAATCACTGTTGACAAAATAGCGAAGCTTTGTTCTCCAAACTGTGAGTGACACTGGTGATTTGATTATAATAAATTTGTCTTTAAAGCCTTGTCTCCAATGACATGTACTTATCATATATAGAAAAGGAAAATACCTGTAGATTTAAAATACCAGCACACAAACTTGTACAAAGTCCTACTGCTCAAAATCACCGAGAAAGGCAAGGTGACAGCTGTTATTTATCTCTTAAAATCATAGAAACCCAAGTTATCATGCTCAGGGAATGTTCTATCATACTTCTTTGTTCGACTGCCACTTATTTGAAGGGAAAAAATCCAAATTAAGGATTGGAAGTCAGTGTTAAGAATCAGAGCTTCCTATTTGGTAGATGTTTGAAATCTATGAAGGATCTGGAAGAGGATACCCCACTGGAGGAGCCCAGATGCTTTGACTCAATTTAGTCTGTGCAGTAAGCTATGAGAAAGACAGATCAGACTTTGCAGGAGTCATTGTGTTTTTAAAGCCACAGTGACTATCTTTTTAAAAACCAGCTACTGTCCTGTATCTATATTTGAAAAGTTTTTATTCAGCTGGTTACATTATATCTCTTTGGATCTCTGATAGCAATTTCAGAGTTCTGTGTCCAGAGCTGAGCTGCTGAGTTTCCCATCTGGCATTCCCTTCACCTATTGTCTCCATCCTCACTGAATGTAATGGCCACCTTGGAGCCACTCAAGCCCCTAGCAGCCTTGTCTCCCGTGTTTTCTTGTAGCCTGTATTAGTCAGCTTAGCTGGCATTGAAAATAGCCAGACTTGGGTGGCTTAAATAAAGGAATGGGTTTTCTTACAGTCCTGAAACCTCTAAGAGGAAGATAACAGTGTCATATAGTCAGGTTCTAGTGAGGGCCCTCGTGTTGGCACGTGGCACTCGTGGTCACATGGTGTTATCACAGGGCAGAGAGAAGAATCTCTCTGGTATCTGTGCTCAGGAGTTTTCATTCTGTTATCAACCTCACCCCCCCCCCCCCCCCCCCCCATGACTTTATCCCATCTGACTTCCTCTTCCAGCTCCATGGGGACACCTTGAATGAAAGGAGGAATAGATTAAGTTTGGGTTGGATCATTCACAGTTTGCCAATTTCTGACAAATACCTTCCGTTACTGTCTTCATTCTCCCATTCACATTCCCTCCCTCAAACCCCCATGTCCATACGTCATCATATATAAGGTCGAAGCTTCGACATATAAAGAAAGGGCACAATTTGGTCCACGCTATACTCACCTCTAATCAGGAAACTCTCTTGGCTATACTTCACACACTATTAGAACTAAATCATGTTACACAAACTGTGCTACTACTCTCTCTCGTCAATACTATTACAACCATCTCTTAATCAGTGTTTCTACCTCAACGTTGTCATAATACCAATCCAGAGTAAATCTTCTTAAGGGAAACCTAACTCACACCATTCCTCTGCTCCCAATGTACACACCTGATCGCCTCTCTCACCTCTCCTCTACTGTTCTCCTGCTCATTCACTCTGAGCTTGAATTTGTCATGTCAGGGGTGTTTATACCATGGGACCTTTAAATAGAACTTCCTGTGAACAGAAAGAACATGGCCATGACCTCATGGCTGCCTCTTTCCTATTTCAATTCTCTATAACACTCTCACCTTCATGGTCAGGTGATTTCTGCCCTAACGTCTCTCACCAGTATCACCTAAACAGCTCAACACTTTTACCTGATCATAGCATCCATAATATGTTATAATTAATATTTTGCTATGCTTATGTCATCTATCTGGTTCCACTTTAGTGCAAGTTCCTGAGCTACAAGAATCGTGCACTATTTTGTGTGCTGTTACAACCCAACCTTCTAGAGAGGTCTGCGCAGCAAAGGGGCTCAGTAATGCTCGTCAAATGAAGGAAGAAATAAAGTGTGACTTTGTTCTGTGTCATTTGCAATTTGGAAATCCCCAAGGAATTCTGTCCCTCTGTGGCCTCTCCTGTCAATACCCCATGCTCCCTCTAGCTTCTTGGACATTAGGTGGTGAATACACACTTCGTATTTACCACACACAAGATGGTAGAGAGCTAAACTTGTGGGTATATTTCTTAGCTCAAAGAGGACAGAGTGGTTAAGGGCAACAACAAAATGCACACATGCTACATAATTAAGTAAGGACATATTAATTTCTATAAGGGTTTAGAGAACAGGTTGATTGAAAGAGTTTAGAAATTATGACTAAGGAAGGCTTTTCCGAATGGGAGAGAGTTTGAAAACTGGAAAACAACACGTGATATGAAGTACTATGTAATTATGCTGTAAGGCTGTGTCACGCATTCTGTTCCTTCACTTTCTTGATACTTGGATGAATTCCTCTTATAAAATTATTGATACCACTCCCCAAACTGTCTCATTAAGGTCTTTAACCTAAAGGGAGGTCTGGATATTGGCTTTCACATTGAACTAAATGGATTTAACATAAGAATGGGCAACAGGAGTCAGTAGAAAAGCCTATCTGCTTGGCCTCATAGTAAATCAGCAAATCAAACCTCAGATACTTGACATAGTGAGGAGACTCAGAACCTCAGGCATGTCAAGCTTTCCCAGGAGACCAGCAGCTGAGCCAGGCAAGCACAAAAGCAGCATAATCACCTTGCTCATGACTTGGAGTTTATCTCTGCAATCCTGCAATCGGTCGGCAAGCAGCTTCAGTGAGAAAACATTGAATGTCAGTCTTAGAAAGAAGCATGAATATATTACCTAGTTAATTGAAAGGCTGCAACATACCAGGCTTCAGGCAACCCAGCAACAACCCTCATTGAATTTATCATAGGCAGAGCAGAAAGGGAGTGAAGATCTTTTACAGTGCTTTGTAATCTTTCAGCTTTATTTACATACGCGTTCTGTGTCTTGCAGTTCTTGTTTAATGTACATAGGCTTACTGATATTTTTCATTTTTATTGTACACTAGTAATAAAGAAAACTAAAGTAAGAAATCATGTCAAAAATGTATGCCCGCATAGACTTCATTAGAATCCACAAGTCACTGTTCTATCCATTTCTATTAGTAGATACACTAATAACATATGTGGTAATAACAACGTATGTCACACTTTGTATCCAGGTTTCTGGCTCACATTCCAGTGACCCCCATATGTTTAATTACATACAGTTACATAGTGGCCTACCAAATGTAAATGGCTATAGTTTGTCACTGTAAAAAAGACAGAAGATATGGAGGGCTTTGGTGGAGTAGAGAGGGCATAGGATATCTGTTCATTCAGTCAGTTAGTCCCTTGAATTGCAACCAGCCAGGATGTGATAAGCATGTAAGAGAAGACGGAGAAATCCAAACACAAGTTTGAGAAATGTTATGCTCCATCTCTTGCTAGGCATATAGCTCAATGGTGAGTCATTTGCCTAGCAAGCTCAAAGTGTGAACATCAGTTTCCAGGATCCACAAATGAAAAACAGTTATGTTCTAAAGACAGTGGCATTAATATATTCAACAGGAAGTACTGTCACTTAAAAGGAAGATGCTAGACAGGAGAGGGAAGAGTGGACTAGTGACAAGAAATGGAAAAGACAGTATAAGAGTAGCCAAGAGTGGGGGAACCAATGAGATGGGGCAGGAGAGTGCTGTCAACTAGACAGTGACAATACTGGATGAGCAGAGTGGGCAATTCTGCTTTGAAGAATGGAAGAATAATGATTAGAGAATCATGATTCCAGACAGGGTCGAACAACATAGAGGAGCAGATGTAAACCGCTTATTTGAAAGATTTTACAACTAAGGGGGATAGGGGCAGATAAATCAGTACCTAGGGAGAGCAGCTGGATCAAGACATTTGCTTTCTTCTTTAAAAGATTTCTATTTTGTTTTTCGTGTGTGTGTGTGTGTGTGTGTGTGTGTGTGTGTGTGTGTGTGTATGAGAGAGGGGGGGTCCAGGGAGCTGGAGATGGAGAGGGGAGGGGGAGGGAGAGGGAGAGGGAAGGAGCGGTATGCAGGTGCCCATAGGCTTCTTGAAGGCTGCAGCTCTTTTCGAAATCACAGGAAGTTGTGAGTGATACAACACCTGTATTGGACACTGAATCCAGGTCCTCTGCAACAGTAGCAAGTGCTCTGATCTGCTGGGTCACCCCTGCAGAAGAATGTTTCCTAAGACATTAGAAATATATCAGGTTGTGACTGAGGGGGGCGGGGCATGAGGCAGAGGATTGACAATTTCTGATAGGGTGGAGAGAAGCTAAGGGTGGGGCTTGATTCTGGGACAGAGGAGTAGATTAAACAACAGGATCTCTCAGTTGTAGTGGAGGGGAAGACTTCTTTGCTGAGACAGAAAGGAGAAGGAGAAGGAGAGGCATGCCAGTGAATTCATCTTTCTAGTGATGTAAGTGCCCCAGGCGGTATCTGCAACTTTATCCAACAACAGAAGCAACCATGTTTGTGCTCACTGGTAACCTGACTTGTCTCTACTTCCCTGGTTTGATTTTCACTGCATGTCCAATTTTGATTTTTACCCAAAGTGTCTTCTGTGAAGCAGACTGAGTATTTCCTGCTTTCATCCTGTATGCTTTCCTCTCGTGGGCAGTCTTCCAGGGCCTGCTACTGACGCTTGCAGATGCCCACCTCTCGCCATGCCACTCCGGCTGCTTTTCTTCTGGGAAAGGAACTGCCTGGTCTCTTTAGATAAAGATCACCAAAAATTAATGTAATTTGATCCTCGCCTGTGCTGTCATTTTTTTCATGATTTTCAATTTGATTTTTACATGGAGCATGATGTATTTGAGAATTAATAATAGCACTTTCCTTTGCTTTAGTCATGTTCTGTTTTTCCATTTTCAAAAAAAGGAATCATTTAGGGCTCTGCGCTCCAAAGGAGAGCAGACACAGCTCAGTGGATGAACAAGACAGAATACAAAATTAAAGCATTGGAATTTCTCCCTCTTCACACAAAATGGAAAATAAATTTGTTCCTAGTATTTGACATGTGAACAGAATGCAAGCTCTCTGACCCAGTTTGAGTGCCACCCTGCCCTGCATGCTATGGGAATCTTCTGCCTGCCATGGGCTACGGCAGCACCTGTTTAAGGAAACCTGTTCACTATGTCTCTACTTTAAGGATCATTTTCATTAAGGAGTTCAGTGGTTTGAAAAGATTCTGACAAGAAAAAAAAAAAAAACAGATTAAAGGTTCTGTTCATAACACAAGCACAAGTAAAATCCTAGAAGTTGCAAGAACTGTCACTTTCTAAGGTGAGTTCAACATCAAACAACCAACACACACACACACACACACACACACACACACACACACACACACATTACCTATAATCACACCATATACAAACAATTTAAAGACTGGCAAGCAACTAGTTTATAAAACTGCCATCCATACGAAGATTGTTTCAAATACAGATTTGCACAATATTGTCCTTAGAGGCAGCCATAATCCTAGATAGCAACTCAGTCTTTTAGATGCTAATAAACAGTTATAGTACCGGCAGATTTATAGTTATAAATCAATAAGCAAATTCTCATGGGAGTTTTATCTAAATGTCTACAATAATGACTTGGATACTTTGACCTAGTAAATTTTAAGAATAATTTTTCATAAAGCAATAAAATATCATGACTCCCATATCCCATAGCTTTGAGAATAAAGGCAGTTTGCTATGGCTTTTGAAAACATATTTATTTTTCATAAGGCTTATGCCCAACACTGTAGTGCATGACTGTGTATCCAAAAACTTAGTCTTAGGCTGGCATACTATTTATTAACTGTATATCAGAGCGCTGAAGTGGCCAGCATCACATTGAAAATTTTCTTCTCATGTCTACCACAACTTGAAATGTCCCACCTGTAAGGTAGTTTGCCAAGGCGCCTCACATATTGAATCTTGTTCATAACGTAGAACTTGATTTTTCTACTCAGAATACTCACTAAGGAATATGGAGAGAAGTGTTGTCAATGGCTCCACTGTGCTAGGAAACAAGCAGTCTTAATTTTGTCTTCAGAAAGAATACATACCTCGCTGTGCATTGTGACCAACAACCACACTACATTTTGTCATATGATGAGAGACATCTTCTTTAAGCATCGTTAGTGTGGGGACACATTGCAAATATAAATCCATGTGCTAGTGTTGATTTAAGAGGCTCCAGCACGTATTCTACAAATTGTGTTTTCATTCTCAAACATTAACAGCTGCGTGCAAGTTCCTACGTATTCAGATCACTACAATGTAATATTAAAGAGAACCTGGCTTGCATTGTATTAGTGTTTTGTTTGGAAACTTGAGAGCTAGCTCTGCAAGCCATTAGGTGATCCTTACCTGCATGGTGATAGATGTTATAAAACTGAAAACTCTATTGTGTTATTCTGAATTACAAAAGTAATATTTAAATGGAAAATGTGTATGGTAATGACTGCTAAGATTTACATAGTACCTGTTTAAAAGTTTTCAGGTACTTTAGAGACTTATTAATTCCAACATTTTCCCTAGAGTGGATAGTGAACTGACTGAGAACATTGAAGTAATGGAGTCACATGATATTCCCAGGCTTCATTAGTGAGCAATGAAGAAGCAAAGATAGGATCAAAAATCACCTTATAGCATAGTTCAACTAGGCCAAGAAGCTATCTAAGCAATAAAGTAAAGAGTGTTTAGTAATGATATTTTAATACATTCTGGTCCACCGAATAAAACTATGTCATTCAAACTATATTTAATCAAGCTGTGCTGAGTGTGTAATTTTTAAAAACAGGTTTATTCTAAGTACCGATGTGATGTTATCTCTACAAAGAGGTTCTAAGACCATCTTGTTCAGGTAACACTTAGTTAAGCAGCTGTGCTAACCCCCTCACAGCAATCTAGATTTTTAAATACTAAAAGTGGCAGGAAGCTCACAGGAATCTCTCCCTGTCCGGTAGCTTCATGCTTTTTCTGTCAGTGACTGAGGATGGACAGGATATTAACCTCGTTCATGAGTATATGCCTGTCAGCTTTCTAAGAAATGGAGAAAGACAAGGAAGGCTGCAGCAGGTCTCCTTAGGTACAGAAAATAACTGGGGTAAGAGAGAAGAGAGGGCAAGGTGAAATTAAAACCTCTTAGCATGGCAAGAAATTATGGTGATGTCTCCAAAAATTCTGAACTTAGCAGCTTGCCTGTGAAACATCAACAGACTCTTGAAAGCTGTCAGTGCTCAGATTCCAGTGTGGGCCAGTGGAAAATTACACTCTCACTATACACATGTTTTTAAGCAGTGGTCAACTGAATAACATTAAAGCCACAGCAAAAGGCTAAGGTGTGGCTCAACGGCAGAGTGCTGCTGAGTGTGTATGAGGTCCTAAGTTTTATCCCCAGCAGCACACATACAAGCAGCAAATAAATAAATAATTTTAACTAAGTAAAAATTGCAGTAAGCTTCAGACCCAGCTAAGCCATAAAGCTGATCGACCTATCTCACCTCTACAACACTGACAGAAAGAGGCAATTAAATGAGGATAAATATTATTTACTTTAGATTATATTTTCTTTCAGATTTGGGATACATTTATAGAGTTTAAAACACACAGCTAAGCAAGAAAGTAGTATCAGTGGTAAAGAGATGAAAACACCAGTACAAGTAGATATGCAGATGGATCAAGCATTGATGCTGTTGGATGCTCAAGAGTACAAGAAAACAGTAACAGCTATGGTTGACATAGTGCACAACATACTAAAAAATGAAAACCCAAACTTAATAGGAACACTAAAAATGAAACAATTCTATCAGATATGAAAAGCTTATTGTTTAGAACTATGGTCATATTGGCACAGCAGCGAAACTATCCAGAACATGAAGTATTCAATAGAAAATACTGAATTAAAAAATAATCAATCTTGGAAAGCACCAAAAGTATGTAATAGCAGTGAAATAGTTTCAAATAGTCCCAGAAGGAGAACATTAAGAAAAGCAGAAGAGGAGACATATTTAACAAGAGAGTGCCTATAGATTTTCAAAAAAAAAAAAGATAAAAATATATAAAGCCACTTAGCAAGTCTAATCAGGATACATAAAAAGGAAGACATTATTTTCAGTGACTGCAAACCCAAGATAAGAGCAGTACTAGCCAGAAAGGACAGAAAGGGTGGGTCCAGAGGCTGGAAAGTCCAGGATGTAGATGCTGGTACGTTAGGTACCTGGTGAAGAGCAGATCCTCACTTCCAAGATGGCACCTTACTGCTGCATACCACAGAGAGGAGGATGCTGTATCCTGGTGCAGTTGGGGCTCAAAAAGCAGACTGCCAAAGGCTACCAGAAGCTTGTTCTTTAACAACCTTCCGTTTGTGAGGGAAGAGTCCTTAAAGCCAACTTGCCTTCCCAAGATCTCCTCTTCTCACAGGATCACATTTGCTATTAAAAATCAATATCTAAATCTTCAGGGGACACTTTAAAAGCATGTCATTTTAGAATAGGCAAAGTTTTCTTAAGATACCTACTGTATCCATGATAGTGATAAATTGGTAAGTTTCATCCCATCCAAATTAAGAATTTCATGTCATAAAAAAATCCTTTAAAAGTGAATGGAAAAAACAGAATAGGCAAAAAAAAAAAAAAAATAGTACAATTATACTCTAGTAAATCAATAGCAAACAGCCCAACAGAAAGGAATACAAGAATGGCCAAAAAATAAAGACAAAGGACTCAGCACCATTAGTAACTAAGGAAATGTAACCTTAATCCAAACAGATTATATTTAGCCATGAGAATGATCAAAATGAAACCCAGAGATTGGTATCTCTGAACACTGGTCATTACAGTGAATGAATCTCAGTTGTTGTCTTGAGTTTTGTGGTAGTTAGTTTTTGTTGATTTGACACAAATCATTTGGGAAGAGGAAACCTCACTTGAAGAATTGCCTCTGTCAGATTGGCCTGTGAGCATGTCTCTGGGGCATGCTGACGTGTTAATTGGTGTGGGAGGGCCCAGCCCACTGTAGGTGGTGCCATTCCTGGCAAGGAGAGCTTGGACTATAGAAGAAAAGTAGCTGAGCATGTAATGGAGTGAGGAGGGCAAGCCATTAAGCAGCATTTCCCCATGGTCTCTGCTTAAGTTCCTGCCTCCAGGTGCCGGCCTTAAGCTCCTGCCTTGGTGTCCTTTGATAAGGGACTATAACTTGTTATCTCAAATAAACCCCTTTCTCCCCAAGTTGCTTTGGTCTTGCTGCTTATCATAGGAATAAAAAGCAAACTAGAACTAGTTTCATTTAAAAGCAAATTGCTTTATGGATATGCACAAGTAGAATTTTGACCTTTACTGTTCTCTATCAGTCTTAACATTCATTGGTCACTAGGCAACACACCATACCAAGGTAGTTAGAAAATATGTTTGTCACGAATTTGAAGTTGTTTACATCTTGCACACATGATGGAAAAGCAACTTCATATTAAAAATTGTTATTTTGCCTGGAATTTTATATACATGTGTGTTGGTGTGTGTGTGTGCGTGTGTGTGTGTGTGTGTGTGTGTGTGTGTGTGCATGTCTCAAATAAAAATTTGACTTTTCAGAGTCACAAAACTAAAAAAACTAAGCATTGTTTATATGACTTGTTTACAGAAAAGTATCTATGAGATTTCATTGAAAAACAACCAGGGACAAATAAAGAAAATGAAAAGATTAAACAGAAAAAAAAAAAAGAAAACTCAGTATGCAAGAAGAAAAACAGAAAATCAAGAACAATTTCCTTATGAAATTAGGTAAACAGGAAATTACAGAAGATAAGGAAGAAATAGAATTTAATTTTTATTTATTCAAAATAATTTTATTTTTCCTTAGTGAGCCACCTTCTTAGCCTTTGAGGAAAAATTTCATACTCTTTGTCCATTGAGTCTCTTAGTGAATAATATCAGGGGGCTGAGATTCTCCTCCCTCTACTGACAGGCTGTGATGAGAAATATGAGACATTTATGAACACAGTTATATTCAGAGTTATTGATGAAAAGGAAAACTATATCATGTAATTCCCATGGTGCCGAAGGAGACTCTACTTTATTGATTCAACAGTTAATAGAATAAGTCATTTTTATGACCTGTTCAAAGTGGCTTGAGTTTGAATGATGAGTTTTACTTGGTCACTTTAAGCTTTTTTGGTACAGTGGAGGAAAACATTCTGCTACGATAAATATTCTATGCATTATTTTAAAACTTGGAGTACAATTCACTTGGCTCGGACGTGTGAGTAGAAATTAAAATGTAGTCACAGCAAAGGAAAAGGAAGGCTGTACCAGGTAATACTCGCTGTTCCAAAGACTATTGGGAAACCAACCATGGTGCTTTTGTTTGGTTGCACCTTTCACTCTTCTCTTCTGTGTCTGTCAACACAGAATCTGAAAGGGGTCTCCAGTCTCTCAAGTGTTCCGCCACAATGCTCCCTGTACGTTATCTTACCTAGTAGGTCTCACATACTGGAAAGACAAGGAAGTGTTTCAGATAAATCCCTTACCATGGTCATATCTGTGATCATCTAAATGTGAAGATGGATGGTTTGAAACAGGAAATGCCTGATACATAGCTCACCCGAACTAGTTCCTGTCATTGAGTGTGGAAGGGAAATAAAACGTTCCCTACCATTTTTTTTTTAATAGAACATTTCTAATCATCTGAGCTCTTCAGTCTAACCAGTTGTTTGAAAATGTCAAGCTGTATTGTGACAGCTTAACCACTACTTTCCTAAACATAATTTAGGAAAATATACTGCCATTTTTAGAAATCATAATATGTAACAAATAATTATCCAATAGCTGTAATCTGTGCTGCAAAGTGTGAGGGGAAAATGAAAACTTAGTCATATCAAGAGATCCATAATAACTGAAATGCATGTGTTTTTGTAGAGTAAGTTCACAAAATAAATGTGGCTTTTGACTAAGAGTTTTCTACTTCTCACTAAAATGTAAGCAGTTTTGATAGAAGATGTGTGTGTATCCTATGATATATATATATATATATATATATATATATATATATATATTCCCTACTATGGTTCTATCCTATATATCATGTATGTCAGCACTAATCAGAGAATGCTATGATAACATTTCCAAACTGCTGAATATTATTATATTTTATGCTCCAGTCAATAAAATGACAGATGCTCTACATAGTATTATGTTTTTTCATATGAAATTATATTTTAGGAGAAAATGATTAATTAATATTTTGTAAAAAAACAAAAATCTGACAGTTTGTTTAATTAGCCACACCCTCAATGTTCTTTAACACACCAGGGAACATTGTGAGACCCTATGGAGGTGACTGCATTGTATCATCAGCTTTAAAATGTAGTTCTAGAATATCTAGCCAGAGGTGGCCGCCTAGATTCCCAGCACCACCCATAACTTTCCTCTTGTTGAATGGGCCTTAAGTCTAATCAGACAGCTGTTAGTTACCACCAGACATAGGTGCAATTATTGTATCCTTAGGGCTATATCGACTTGCTGATCACTGTTGTGTTTCATAAACATCACAGCCAGGAAGGACTATTGATGGTTTCCTTAAAATCTTATATAGCAGCTTCTGGTAATATGAAAGCTAGTTCCCAAGGAGCAGAAGATTTTTGAGTCAGATCCAGCTCAAATCCTTCAAGTCCTATGTCCAAAGTGCATCGTGTTTTCAGCCACAGAAACAGATCTTCTGCTTCTAGAATTAACAAAGGACAGCAGCAATAGTGTATATTGTTCCAGGAGTTTCTTAGACTCGAACAACTCAGAAGGATTTCTCATGTCTGATACTGGGATTTTTGTTAGGAAGACTGTGGCTCTTGTGGAAGGCATTATCCTAAGTGGCATAAATCACTTATATGTTATATATAATTATATACATTATATACAATTATAAGTAAAAATGTAATAATATGATTACCTATGACTATTTCAAACATCTATACTCTATCTCACTAAAGAAGAACCAGAATCCTTCCACTGTACATTTACTTATTTACTTATATATTTATTTGGACCTCTGTGATGGTTTGAGTGGGAAATGTACCCCATAGGCTCAGGTATTAAGACATTTGTACCTCATTTGATGGCTTTGTTTGGAAGAAGTTATAGAACTTTTAGGAGGTACTATGTTGTCACTTAATTAGTTTCTATAAACTTGTCCATTTCTGCTTTAATTTCTTCCATTATCCATTGGTTATTTAGGAGCATGCTATTTAGCTTCCACGTATTTATATGTGTTCCATTCTACATATGGTTCTACTTCATTGTGGTCCATGACACTATATATAATGCAATTTCAGCTTTTATAAATCTACTGAGATTTTATCTATACCTTGATATATTCTCCAACCTGGGCAATGTTTCATGGGCTGTTGAGAAGAATATGTATTCTGCTGCTACTGGATGAAATGTTCTCTAAGTGACTGCTATAGATTTGGTCTATGGTGTAGTTCAACACAGATGCTTCTTTATTGGCTATTGGTCTTGAAGTTCAGTCCACAGAGGAAAGTAGATATTGAGGCATCTCACTGTTTTTGTACGAAGATCCATTTCTCTCTTTTACATGTAATAAAATGTGCTTTTATATTTGGATGGTCCCATGTTGGATGAAAATGCTCATAATTTTCTCATCCTCCTAATAACTGATTCTTTCCTCCACATACTTTACTTAAAGTGTGCTTTACTCTTTTTTATTTTAGGTTTCCATTTGCAAAATAGTATTTTTCAATTCTTCTCTTTCAAGAGGTTCTTACAGGGAGTAAAGAGTTGAGTCTTATTCTTTTATCATTCAATTTGTTGATTCATTTAATCATTTGACAAGCAAAGTTATTATTCATAGGAACAAACTTCCTTCTTGTATTTTGTTCATTCAGTTTCTCTTAGTTTGCATATTTTGGTTTTCTACATTATTATTGTTTATTTTGTGATTTAGTTGTTTTCTCTCATGCTGGGATTTAATTCTCTTCATTTTATTTTCATTTATCTGTTCTTCCAGTGACTATTATCTATTCCTATGATGTTATGATGGTGGTTATCATCCTTTCATGGATATTGTGGAACACCTCTGGTGTTTCTTGCAGGGCTTAACTGGTGGTGATGAACTCCCTACTTGCTGCTTACCAATAAAATATTTTTTGCTTCAGCTTTGAATGAAAATTTCACTGACTATAGTATTATTAGTCATCAATATTTTTCTTTCAGCACTGATGTCCATTCTCTTCTGGTCTGTAAAGTTTCTGCTTAGAAATCCATTGTCTGGTGGACTTTCCCTAATATGTGACTTGATATCTTTTTCTTATCTTCAAGATTCTTTTTAGTTCTGTACTTTTTAATATGCCTGGATTAAAGTCTGGCTTTGTTGGATCTAGTTAGGTTCACTTGAATTTTTTGAATCTGGATTTCCATGTATTCTTGAAGATTTAATAAGTTTTATACCTTTATGAAATTGATTTTCAATGCATTTGCCCCCTTTTTACATGGTAAATATCCTATAAATTTTAATATTGGCAACCAAACTTTGGTCCTTAATTCTTATGGACTTTCTTAAACTAGCAGTGTGCTGTGGTTTCCCGAGTTCCAAGAATTGGAAAATATCCTAAGTCAATTACTTCTATGGAGCACAGAAATCATTTTCAGATTAGAAAGATCCTGGGCTGGATTTTAGATTCCAATATATAATACATGTGTCCTACCAAGCTCAGAACACTGGTCTGCTGCTAGATTAGGGGTTGCTGAATTTTTCATTAGCTAGATTACTGTCCATAACTGGAAGGGCAGAGTTGAAAATGTCAGTTAAGTTTTCCTTATCTTTCTTCATGCAATCTACAGTCTCTGGAACTTCTTTTCCTCTTTTTCTAAAGAGTTCATTCTCCTTCTCTCTCTCTCTCTCTCTCTCTCTCTCTCTCTCTCTCTCTCTCTCTCTGTGTGTGTGTGTGTGTATGTGTGTGTGTTTTCAAAGTATATTTTCTCCTTTGCTTCTTTGACTAACTCTGCAGCTTACTCACTCACAGTTTCACTTCTGATTAGCTTGCTAACATGGGTGGATAATCCATTCTTCAGAAGGAAGCATCTTGACAAATGGACATATTTTCTGCTTGAATTGACCAACTATTTTTTGATGAAGTTCTTTGAGACCCTAAACTTTTGTCAACCCAATAACTATCAAAAAAGAATGTCAAGTAAGTCTTTAAAGGGATGATGTATTCAAACCTCTTCAGATACTAAAACTAAGCAGTCACTTTGTAGTAGGGCTTTCCTACCACAAATTTCTGTGTTTCGTACGTGACTGAACTTTCCATTTTGGTTGCCATTTGTTGATGCTTCATCTGATGCAATCTTCTATACCTCTTAACTTTACTGAATATAGGTGGGGAAAAAATGGTTGTCCCCATAGGAGCCTCTAACACATTCTCCAAGCAATGAAAGATTGGTACTTGAATCACTGATAGCCTAGGTACCTGAAAAGGATATGTGAATAAGAAATTTTGTCTGATTTACTCTTGACACTCATGGAACATCACATTAGGAGTCTGGAAGACTATTATTTAGAAGGCTCTGAAGTGATGACAACCATCAATCTTTGTTTTGGTTTCTGTGTTCAATTTTCTCCTTCAATATCCCCCTCCAGTCTTCTCTGAAATTTTCAATATATGACAGTCTTTTTATACCTCATTGAGTCACCTTATTCATCAAGAATTAAGAATTAGCATTTGTTTCAAAGACAGTTGTGAATTTTCAAAGGCAACCTGCCTCTGTTGTTCTAGAGGAATGAGTCTGAGAACGATTTCTTACTTCTAGAATGTGCTTAAGGCTATTTTATAAGAGCTAATTATATGTAGTCCATAGATGGTCATCTCTACTGTCCCTTGTAACCATAGGTTCTTAGGTAAATTACAACATTGGGGCATTTCAGTTCAATTGCTAAAATGGACAGTATATAATCTACTACCACTGGTTCTTCAGCATCAGTATATATTTACTATTTCCTATAAGATATGTGGCCATGTTGCTGACTATTACATGAGATCCACAAGATACAAAAGAAAAGATACATCAGTCAGAAAACAGGCTAGGAATTATAAAGCCCTATGGCTCATAACAGATATATCATATCCACTGAGAGTATTGAGTCTTGGTATGAAGCCAGTGCTATGAAAGAGAATGGAAAGTCTTAAAGGATCCTTTAGACAGCAGGGGAATTGATGAACTTGAAGCTGTTCTACTTTAACACTTCTGGTTATTATGCAGTCTGAGTTGCATAGCATTCACAGGCTCCACAGTGAAGAAAATAGAGACCTTGAATGACATGTCCCCTATAGATTTTGTCATTTGAGAACTTGGTCTCCCATTGATGGCCCCATTTCAGAGGTTTAGGAGATGTGATCTTTTTGGATGGAATATATCACTAGACACAGATTTTAAGAGTAAAAGAACTCTTGACATTTTGAGTTTGATCTGTCTGCTATGTGTCTATGGTCCACAATGTTAGCTCTCAGTTTCCTGTTCCTGCAACCATGTCTCCTTCCTGATATCATGGACTTTAACCTTACCTTCTAGAACTGTAAGCCAAATAAACTCTTCCTTTGTAAGTTGCTTTGACCATGGCATTTTATTACAGCAATAGAAAGGTATGAAGTACAGACACATCTTTGATTTGTAGGAATAGAGGGAATAACACAAACAAAATACTGTCTTATCCTTATAAGGTCCCCAGACTTATTTCTCAAGTAAATATAGCTATCGTTGCTATTGTTGTTATCCCTAAGAAAGAATCCAGGAAAATTCCAATACCACTTTGATTTGGTAAGAAAACCTAAGAAGAGAACTGATCGAGTCAGATCTGGTCTCAGCAGCTCTCTTCCTGCCTGTAGTAGAACTCTGATGCACACTTTAGCCTCCATTTAGCTTTAAATCTCTTTCATCTGTTCAGAAATCTCTCGATTCCTACTATGTTTTACTCCACTGGAAGTTTTATTCTTCTGGTTAATGAGTAAATGATCAAAAATAAGCCCATGCTTTATGTGTGTGCATGTGCATCTGTTTATGTCTATGTGCATGACTTTTGTGCTTTAAAAAATTACAAGGTTATTTTATCAGACAAAAACCAAAGACATAGTTATGGCATATACATTCTTGGCTCCCTGTACTCAGAAAGAATGTCAGCCTCTGTGTTTAAGTATGTTTGACAGGTACTTGCAGGATAACTAATGCAAAGCTTTGTTTCCAAAATTCTTGTGCAAACTGAGAAAACCAACATTGGCTTTTTAAAAATAAATATCACGGATTTAGGGTGGTCAGAAGAAGAGAACCTCTGGCTGCAGAGGAAGAATGAGATGCATTCCTGTGGGTGAATGTCAGGAACAAATGGTCAGACCCAGGAGTTGCATATATTGATAGAAAAGCCACAACCACATTCAGGAATCTTTCTGACCCACAAATTTTGCAAACAGTTGAGGCTGGGTTCTGTGAATGAGCTGGCCATCTCAGCAGTAGATTCACTTAACTGCCTTTATGAAAATCACCTCAGACTAGACAATGGCCAAATCAGCAGTAGTCAATAAGAACCACTATCATGGATTTCTCCACCACTCTGAGTTATGTGAGCACTGAAGTCCTAGGCCAAAGGAACCATAAAAATGTATGTGCTATTTAACCATAGAAGATGCAGGTTGGAGCTTGCTATGTTACAAATATGGAAATATCTTACCTGCCATGTATCTTTAATGGCCAAGAAAAGTTCCCACTACTTTGAACATTTTCAGGAGATTGTTGAGAGTAGCTTTTGCTACCCAGCCTAAACTCCAGGAACAGGCCATGTTAACAGCCCCCTCCCAGCTTCCCTTGAATCCATGGATAAAAGACGCACAAAGGTTCCTCATTTTCAACTTGTCTTCTTGGCACAATTGCTGGGCGCTATTATCTCTCACCTGGAAAAGTATGCCCTTGTCAATATTCTTATTTCCACACCTCCTACCTGCCCTAACTTTAGTTGCTCAGTTATATCTAGTTCCTGCTAAACTCTTCTGACCACCACCTGTAGGAGCAGCCTGTGTAGCCACTCTGTTTCCAGATCTCACTTGGCTGGTCAACTTTTCTTCATTAGAAGCATGATGAACTCTTCTCTCCTTCCTTTATGCTTGTCTCCAGGGACTCAGAAGTCCTGCATATTCCTTCCATCCAGCAATTGACCCATGGCTTCTTTACTGACAGATCAAGAACCAATTGGGGAACAGGATCTTAGCATCAGAATCATCCCTACAGGAGATTCCTGGTTTAAGCATCTAATACCATCTTCTGTTTTGTGCTCTAGTATCTCCAAGTCCAGCACACTTATACCTAGGCAACTCTGAATATGTATTTTGATGTATTGGTTTCCCTTCTATTGTGTAATTTTTCCTGTAGTGGCTAACCTTGAGTACCAAAATTATCAATAGGAAAATCTTGAATTTTTGTTTTCATCTGTCTTTCAATTTATGAACTAGAGTACAAGGTCAGACATTAGAAAACCAGTCAAGTGTAAGTGTGTTAGATTAGATAGTAAAGCAGTGTTATACCATTAGTAATCCCTCCCATTCACAGATCTCACTCCCTGTTTTGTTTTGTTTTGTTAATTTTAAAAAAAGGAAAGTGTTTAAGGTGAAGACACTTAGTGAAAACCTTAAGAACAAAATGCTTTTCAACTAAGGTAACATGGTGTGCTAAGCATCAAGATCTGGAGATTAAAGCACATGTCAGCTTTTCTCTAACACAAAGCTGTGCTACTTGTCATTTCAGGAAACTGGCCTATGAAGTATGTGCTTTGATCATTTGGAATAGATTTTTTTTTTTGATTGGCTGTCAATGTGAAAATTAAAACATCTTGTTGAGAAAGTACAACCCAACTTTGGTAAATGAAGATTAACAGTCTAAAAAAAAAAAAATCAATCAACTAGACAGCCTGTTTGCTTGCTTATTTTATCAGAAATCATGTCACATCTATCATTTAAACTATTGCAAACTGTCTTTAAGTTCATGATTTTCCTTTATGTATAGATATGCTTGATATATTAAATAACTAAGAAAAATTCCATTCCTGAAGAGCTGTCATTCACATATTTAAATTAACTATATTATTAGACATTATTATATTCTTAATCTTCTAGCAAGTTAGAAAATAAAGGAAATGAGATCAACAAACACAGCAGGGCATCTATTTAGGATTAGCACTTCATTGACAATAAATTTCAAGTAGTTTCAAAAATGAATTAGCTTTGTCCTATTTAATGAAAGTATACAGTTTTATATGAAAAGAAATAGCCCTATGAAAGACAAAAAACAATAGCACAGCTCTTAAGTGTTCTTTTGTAATAATTAAAAGATGGAACACATGAGAACTAGTCAATATAATTATATGTCAAGGGTATATAAATGTTTTTTTATTTCCATTGTTATATAAGTAAAAAGAGGCATGCAGTGTATATTTTAAATCATGAACCTGAAATGGTTATATATATGTCAGCCATCTTAATTTTAATCATAATTTTAGTCCAGCACAAATGATAGCTTTTATAGTCCTCACCTAGTACATGAGTTATGAGAGATGTGGGCAAACTGGCATTCCTAACATCAGAATCTGGACATAAAATGTGTAGGTGGTCATTACAGAGAAATCAGAGAGCTATTTGTTCAAAGAAATAAAAGATAATACCAAAAAAAAATTGTGAAAAATAACTAGATCTATGCTTTCTCTGGCCTTAAACTGCAGAAAGTATTTATGTTTATACTTATACCACATATTCTGTTAGGTGTCCTATGAGTCATCAAAAGGACACTTTGTATTAATTCACTTTGGATATCAAATTAAATGCAGGCTATATAACACCCAATGAACAGCTTCTCTAGAAGAGGAAAGATAAAAGGGGTGTTTCTTTTTTCTATGTAGAGTACCATTTTCCAAACCATGTTGCCCCAAACCCTAATTTTGAAGATAGTAAAGTGGTTTATGTACAAAATAGTGCTGTGTTAAAGCTAACTTCAAACTATATTTTAGAGCCACAATGACAAAGACGGTATAAAACTGGCACACACACACACACACACACACACACACACACACACACACAAACCAGAAATACAAACCATGGAGACACCATAGAAGACCTTGAAATAAACCTACACATTTATGGATGTCTAATTATCACAAAGATATGAAAAATAAACTGCAAAAGGAACAGCTTCTTCATTGAATAGTGCCAGAAAAATTGAAATTTCACCTTTAGAATAATTGAATTAGATTTATAGCTCTTACCGTTCACAGCAGTAATTTAAAAGGAGACCAAATGCCTGAATTTCAAGCCTAGACATTGAAATTTCTAGAAGAAAACATACGGAAAACACTTCAGGACATAGATCCAAGAACTTTCAGAATAGTATCCGATTAGCACAAGAAACAGCCCCAGTAATTGAAAAATGGGATTTCATAAAATAAAAAACTCCAAGGGGAAGAAAAACCCAACTAAGTGAAAAGACAGCCTACAGAATATCAGCAGCAGCTATACTTCAGACAAAGAGATGCTATCTGTAATATACAAGTAACTGCAGGGATTAAACAGTAAAATCCCACACTAGCATCAGTAAATGGTCCAATGAAATCAACAGAAAACTCTCAAAGGAAGACATACAAATGGCCAGTGGCTGTTTAGAAAAGTGCTCAACATCCTTAATCATTAGAAAAATGCAATAAAACTACGTTAAGATTCCAGATCAATCCAGATAGAATAGCTATCATCCAGAAAGTAATAATAACAAATGCTGGCAAGAATGTGGAGAAATGGGAATTTTTTAATATCGCTAGTGAGAGTATAAACTGTAAACTGCTATAGCCACTATGGACATCAGTGTGAAAGTTGATTCTTAAAAGAAACTATAGATAGATAGATGATAGATAGGTAGGTAGATAGATAGATAGATAGATAGATAGATAGATAGTGCACTACTACTCCTGGGTATATAGCCAAAGGACTTTATATTCTACCACAATTTGAGTTCATTTCTTCTCTACTCATGACAGCAAGGAAATAGAATCAGCCTAAATATCTATCAACAGATTAACGGATAATAAAACTATGTTACATAATGAAATTTTATTGTCATAAAGAAAAATGAAATTAAGAAAACTGTCGAAAGAATGATTGGGGGGGAAATGTTATATTGTGAGATAAACTAATAACAAGTTGTCTCTCACGTGCACATTCTGCTTTTTAATTTGTACATATGTGTGTTCACATGGGAGTGAGTATGGGTAAAGGTCAGGACAAGAAAGGAGCCCAGGAGGAGGGGAAATGGCAAAGGTTTGGGAGGGTTTTGTGGAATGCATGTGGTTTGAAAATAGAAAGGAGACAGACCAGTACAAGTAGTTAGGGAAGGCAGAAATATATGGGAGAGCAGCCAGGGACTGGGAAAAAATGAAATTAAGTATGTATAAAAATGTCATAGGGAAACTTGTCACTTTATATGGTGGTTAAAAAATAACATCCATATAAATGGATGCTATGGTCAAATTAGTTGAGAATCACTCACAACTATATTCAATAACACAGAAATTCATGTTTTATAAAAGACCCAAATAGGGATTTTAAAATTTAGTGAATAAAAAACATACAGGCGAGGGTGCACAGCTAGTTAGAGACCATAGAAGGCAAGCATAGTGAATTTGAAATCAAATAATAGCTACTCAAAATAAACAGAGGTGGAAAAGCAAAAAGACTAAAGAAAAACAAACACAGCCTCAAGATACATCGCACAATAGCAGCATGCTGAAGGGTGTGTAAATACAGCCTTGGAAAGGGGCGATATGAAAATATTTAAATGTGTAATTATCCAGATCTGTCGTAAACTATAAACTCACAGATCTGAAAGATCAATTAGCACTGAGAAAACGAAGGCTAAAGAAAACTCTGCCAAGACACATGAACATCTAATTGCTTAAAATCAGCCCGGAAACCTTCTGAGTAGCCAGAGACAAAAAGAGCTATAAAGAAACAGAGCAAGAATGGCAGCCGATCTCTTCTCTGAAACTATTCAACTCAAGAGAAAATAAGGATGCTACTTTCAGCTTTTATGAGGAGAAAAAAAAAAAAAAAAGACCTATTCATCCTATCATTGTACACAATAAAAAAAAAACAAACAAAAAAGAAAACAACAATCTACAGAAGAATAGCTTCCAGACACCAAACAGTAGGCAACACTGGACAGAAGAATACAGGCAAACCTACCAGTGTTTTAGCTACAGCTAGAAGGAATTTTCAAGATAAGGGCTGGGGGGATAGCAGTGGGTAAAGTGCTTACTGTTCTAGCAAGAAGATCTGAGTTCAAATCCTCATAAGGTACATAAAGCCAGACTCACTAGGACAGGACTGAGACCCACAGTGCTCCCCACATTGAAAGGGACTTAGGAACAAGAGAATCCCCAAAAGTTTACAGGCCAACTACCTGATATATGCAGTAGTAAATAAGAGATCCTACCTCAGAAAAAGTAGGTGAGGACCCAAGACTGTCTCTGACTACATGTGTACTATGCATATGGTTGCGCACGCACATACACACACACATACAGTTAAAATGCAGCAACAAAATAGCCAACTATACTTTAAGACGCTCGGAACATCATCTAACCAAGGCACAGCAGGGTGTTGAGTGTGTGTGACTCCACACTTTAAACCCTATTATTTCTCTGTTAGGCAAAAGACATCAACACTATTCCAACCTTCAATAATTTTATGTTTAACATTTTTTCATGTTTGTTGGTATTTTTCTTGACATTTTTATGTCCTAATATTTTCTCCGCTATTCTGTGTCTACTAATATTTGTTCTCTGGCTCCAGGAGGCTGACTACCTGTTTGCAACAGTTTTGCTTACAGGGTTCTGATTAAAACCTTGGCTTTTTTTCAAGCTCGGTCATTGGGTGCTTGTGAAGGTTGCCTGTTTTGTTTGCTTGCTTTTATTTATTATTATTATTATTAATTATTTTGTTGTTGCTGTTGTTGTTTGGGGATTACACACACACACACACACACACACACACTTATCCTTTGAATGAATCTCTTATTTTTGGTAAGCTGTCTTTAACTTATTCCGTGGGGCAGAGTATTTCTGTAAGTGTAAGTGGATGGCATTAACAATTATTTTCAAATGACAGCCAGATACCCAAGTTTTGGGGGTGAGGAACACTGATGGAGTTTTCTAATTAAATAAAAGTACTCATATCGTAATATGTTTAGATAGCTAATTTTAAAAATGATTTCTATTACAGTATATTAAGTATTATTTCAGATCTGGTTAAGATTTCCAGTGCATTTAAATAAGTGTTGTACCAGCCTTAACATGTGTGTGTCTACAAGTTTTTCACTGCTTTCAAGCAAGTCAAGATTTTCTTCTCTTTACACTTCGGGTTTAAAAACCCATGCTTGCCCCTGCACTAGCTGGGAAACCCCACCTGTCCTCCTTCCCTCAACCCCACCAGCAGGGAAAAAACTCTTGGCTGACATGTCATCACCCCCTCCCCTTCCCTTTCCCACAACCCATCCAAGAATGCCTGCCCGGGGTTCAGCTTTTGGCTATATATGGGCACAATCCCAGCTCCTGGCTGACACGTCATCACTCCTCACTTAAGAACTATAAAAGTCCCTTGCCTTTGCCCAGGCACACAACTTCTTGGGCCCTGTTCCTTGAGACAAGGAAACCTGCCCAGGAGCAGCACCTAATAAACCTGAATTTATCTACTTCTAATCTGGTCTGATCTAGCCTATATTTGTATCACCAAGATAGAAAAAAAAACAAGCAAACCCTATTATCTTGGTGCCAAAATGGGTCTCTCTCTCTCTCTCTCTCTCTCTCTCTCTCTCTCTCTCTCTCTCTGCCTGACTAGATAGATTTTTTTTTTGACTCTGGGTAAATTGCCAATTCCTAGCTGCCACCTAAAAGTTACTGGTGCCTCTTCCAGGTTCATGACCCCTTGGGCCTCCCCACCACCACCATCACACACACACACACACACAAGGCAAAACTATTCTGGAATGAAGGTCATCTTTGTTCCAGGGAGCCTTTGGATTTGGATGTGTACTTTCCAAGGCTGCCCCATTCCTCCACCCCCACTGTTTGACCCCAGGCTATCTCAAGGAACACTGTGCCCAAGTCTTCAGTCTCTAGAACAGACTCGGAAATGGGCAATGCTAGATCTAAACCCGATCCTCAGTTGCCCTTGGGGTATCTTCTGCAAAATTTATCCAAACTGGGGTTGTCTCAGACCTTGTGCCCTAAAAGCCTGATGTTTCTTTTGATCTGTGGCCTGGCCTCAGTACACTCTAGATAAGCAGTCTAAATGGCCACCAGAGGGCACTCTTGACTATAATAGCCTTAATGATCTTGAAATTTTCTGCCGGCATGCAAACAAGTAAACTCCCTAACGTCCAGGATTTGGGGCAACTGTGATCCTGCCCCTTCCTCTGTAGCCAATCCTCGATGGCCCAGATCTTGTTGGCCAGGGTTGCGGTACCTTCAGACACCCTTTCATCTTCGCCCTGTCTGAGCCACATGAATCACTGCACCCCTCCCCCAAGCCCCATCTACCCCTCCTCGCCCCACACTGTTACATGCTCCAACTACTGACCAGCCTTCTTCTCTTTACCCAGCCCAGTAAGGACTCCTTCCCCTCCTTCTGAGACTATGACTGCGGGAAGTCAGCCACCTCCCCCTTCCTCACCTCCCACCTCCTTGCTCTCTTTTCCCACTGTCCTTCCTTCACTACCACAGGCTCCACTCCACGTAATGGTCAGCCCTCTCCCCTTTATCTATCCCCTACCCATCGTCCTCCTCCCTCCTTGCCTTCTCTACCCCCTGCCTCTTATAGAATGCTGCAACTCACACTCTGGTCCCTGTCCACATACTGATCTACTCCCCGTGAATCCTCCCTGTAGCCTCTCATACGCAGTCCCTACAAACCTCTGCTCTCTTCTGCCCTCTTCAGGAGGTGACTGGAACTGAGGGGGATGTCTGAGTCCATGTCCCTTTCTCCCTCTATGATCGGTCCCAGATTGAAAAGTGCTTAGGTTCCTTCATCCAGGCCTCCACTCTCACTCCTGAGGATCATGGAAGAGCTCAGGCAGCAGCCAGGCAATACAAAGACCAGACCCACGTAGTGGACAGTATGGTCCCTATGGATGTCAAGGTGGCGGTAGCACTGACAACAGAACCTAATTGGGATTATCAGCTAGGTCAAAATGGCTACCAGAGGAGAGACCTCATGGTCTACTGCCTCCTTCAGGGTATGAAATCGGTCTCAAATAAGGTTGTTAATTTTGATAAGATCTCTGAAATTACACAGTGAGCTTACAAAAAAATCTAGTCATTTTTTATAACTCGATTACAAGAGACCATGATTCAATTTTCCCTGCCTTGACCCAGCCTCCCTAGTGGGAGCCATGGTCCTGGATACCCATTTTATTTCTCAGCCATTGCTGGATATTCAAAAGGGGAGAGCTAAGGATGGTCCCCAAATCCCTGCATAAGAGTTAGTAAAAATGGTCTTTGATGTCTTTAACAGCCAAGAAGAGGTTGCCGAATCTTCTTTGCTACAGCAAAAGGCTATGCTCCAGACCCAGTCCTTGGCAGCCTCCCTGAGGCAATGCCACAGAGGGAATAAGGGGAATCCAACAGACCCCATACAGCTGGGGTCTGGCCAAAGTCAGCTCTGCCAGGAGCCTGTTTCAAACATGGTCAGAAAGTTCACTGGTCCCACAGCCACCCTAATCCTTGAGAACCCATCAGGTCATGCCCTGTCTGGCAGCCTGGTCACTGGAAGTTGGAGTGCCCCCGTGTGGCCTCATTCTTTGTGCCACACCATGGAGGTCCACTCTACCAGTGCAGGTGCTACAGATCCTTCCAGCCTTCGAGCTCCTTGGTCGAGGACTCTCATCACTCTCACAGAGCCCAGGGTAATGTTCCAGATACCTGGTAAGTCTGTCACCTTCCTGGTTTTGACCTCTCAGGGTCCACAGTCCCATTGCCAATTTCTGTCATAGGGGTGGACAGAAGCCCTTCCTTTCCACCTAAGATCCTGCCACTTTCCTTCATTCTTGAGGAATGATTCTCCTCACACTCTTTTCTGGTCATGCCCAGCTGCCCCTCCCCACCTCCCACTTCCCCCTTCAGTTGGCCATGATATCCTCAGATGCTTTGGGGCTACCCTTTCCCTGACCCCTATAATCTCTCCCAACTTCCACATTCCTCTTTCCCCTGATTGCCTCACAGATCCCTACACCAAACTGTCTTGTCCGTACCCTACCAGATCCAGGTGACCCTCAAGTATAAGATTTCTCCACCCTGGTGATTGCCACCAGCCAGTCCTAGTTCACCTTAAGGACCCCTGTTCTTTCCCTTCCAGAACCCTGTTTCTCATTTCTGAAATTCTTCACTGTGGTCTCAAGCCCAACATTACCAGCCCCCTATCTCAGGTACTCTTAATCACTATTGATTAGCCTTGCAAGGCTCTTGTTTTCCCAGTGTGTAAGCCCTGTGTTGCCTACCGCTCACTTCAGGACCTCATCCTCATTAATGAGGCAGTCATCCCAATCCACCCTGTAGTCACCAACCCCTTCACCCTCCTCTTTAACATGCCTCCTACAACTTCTCACTTTACTGTCCTGGACCTTAAGGATGCTTTCTTTACTGTCCCCCTACACCCTAACTCATACTGTCTCTTTGCCTTCACCTAGGAGGACCCTGGTACAGTGACAATTCTCTCCTAAGGCTTTCGGAATAGTCTCTTCTTTGGCCAAGCCTTGGCCAGAGACTTCTTCTCCCTCGACCTTAATCCTACGTGCACTTCTCCAATACATGGATGACCTCCTATTTTGCAGCCTCTCCCTGTCTCTGTCCTGAAGGGCCACCTCTTAGCTTCTAAACTATCTTGGCTCCCTGGGATACTATTTCTTCTCATCTAAAGCTCAAGTATGCTTGCCTGTCATATCTTGGGAATTCAGTACAGACCAGGGTCAAAAGCCTTCACTTCTGACCAAATCTGAGCCCTATGAGACTCACAGCCTCCAATGACAGTGTACCAGATTCTTTCATTTTAGTTGCTAATGGGATTCTTCCATCACTGGGTCCCTAACTTTGCCATTATGGACAAAGTCATGTAACCAGGCAGCCAAAGAGACCCCCACAGGGCCCCTTGCTCACCCAGTCACAGTCTACCATCATTTTATTTACTGCATTATGTCCTTCTAGCAGCCCCTGCCATGGCTCTCCCTGACTCCATCCATCCTTACCACCTCCAGATGAGAAGATGGGAATAGCCATGGATGTCCTAGTTCAACCTGTTGTATCCTCACATCTGGCCATAGCTTTCCCGTCCAACAGCTAGATCCTACCACATATGGATAGCAGCCATATGTGCTGCCTTAGCAGCAGTGGTTGAACTCATCTAGAAGGCCTTAAGACTATCCTGCTCCAGCCTCCACCCATTGCCTCCTAGAGCTCCTGAGTCATTCCTCCCTTCCACTCCTCGGGCCCTCACAGATCCATACCTTTCACCTACTGTTCCTAGAAAACCCCTAAATTACTTTGTCCTCCAGTCCTGCCCTAAGCCCTGCAACCCTCCTCCCTGCTTCATTCTCCTCTGATATCCCCTCCCACTCCTACCCAGAGGCTGTGGAGACCTTGCACTTACCTTGGCCTGGCATCTTAGACCAATCCATCACAGACCCCTAACTCATCCTCTTTGTGAATGGAAGCGCTCTCATGGGCATATCAGGAAAATGCCAGGCAGCCAATGTTGTGGACACCTCCACTGAGATAGTTGAGGCAATATGTCTGCTGGTAGGGACTTCTTCATAAAAGGCTGAATGAATTGCCTTAGCTATGGTGCTCCAAATAGCTAAGGGCCAGTGGGCTAACATCTACACTGACTCTAAGTATGCCTTTTTAATAGTCCATACCCATTCTGTCTTTTGGAAAGAAAGGCCTCCTCACTATCAAGGGCATTCTCATTGTCAATGGACCCCTTATAACCAAGCTTTTGGAGGCTCTCCAGCTCCCAGCAGAGGTAGCCATAATCCACTGCCAGGGATACCAGGCCTCCATTGATCCAGTGGGCTTTAGATAATGCCAAGACCAACTCGGTGGCCTGAAGACTGGCCTCCAGTCCCACCAGATCCATGGGACATATATTTGTTCTGATGCCCTCCTATCAGCCCTGCTACCAGCCAAAGGAGAAAGACAAATTCCTCAACAAGGGGCCCACTCAGAAAAAAGACAGATGGATCTACCTAAATAACTGCTTCATCCTCCCTCCAGATCATTTCTATCATCCACTAAAACATACATATGAACCTCTAAAGCTTTGTCCACCTTTTAGAGCCCCTCTTTGATCCCACCAATTTTGAACCATATTTTACAGGTCCACTCTTTCTGCCAGATATGTGCCAAGACCAACCTTCAAGGGGCTCTCCAGATATGCCAGCTCCTGCACCAGCTCTGAGGACACCAACTGTGTGAGGACTGGTAGATTGACTTGCCCACACATAAAAAGCTCCACTATTCCTAACTCTTGTTGACATCTTCACAGGATAGATCAAGGCATTCTCTACCTCCAGAGAAATATCAGCTGTGGTGGCTCAGATATTCCTTGAATATTTCATTCCTTGACCAGCTCATGGATCATCCAAACACAGAAGGGTCTAGCCTTCACTTCTAAGGTCATCCAGCTCCTCTCTGAAGTTTTGAACATCTTCTGGAAACTTCATATTCATCATCAGGAATGGTCAAGAGAGCCAACTGCTTCATCAAGCAACAACTCACCAAGCTCTCTCTCCCTCAAACTTAGGTCATCTTAGTCTTCCTTTCTCCCTATTGCCCTCACCTCTGAGCTACTCCACACTCTACTACAGGCCCCTGCCCTTTTGAGCTCCTTTACAGGAATCATTCCTCCATAACCATCACCTCCTGACTCAGACTCCCCCACTAGCCAGCTACCTCTCTATTCTATGGTCCCTCCTGTGTTCACATGCTGACAGCTACCTATCTAGCCCACACTGGGCCCAACTGCTCCCTAGCCCACCCCTCTCTCCCCAGGGTACTGAGTGCTCCTCAAACAGTTATCTCCGAAGTCTCTAGAGCCCTGGTGGAAAGTACCCTACACTGTGATCCTCACCATGCCTTCAGCTTCCAATCTCCTAGGACACCAGTGCTAGTACATCCTCTCTAGGTTCAACAGGGCACCTACCTAGGATCAGTGGGCTATCCAACAACTGTGACTCTCCACCCTCTGGTTCTCCAGAAAGACCCAATGAAGGGCCAGGACGGTCGAATCTATCCACCTTTACTCATACACTTTATCTCTTCTGTTCTCTGGACTATATTTCACCTCAAATGCTTGTGCTGCTAGAGGCAGGGCCCACTGCCTCCAATTTTCATGAAATTTATACTAGTTAAGGTAATCGTGGGGTCCCTTGGTGGAGATGGCTTAATATCAACATTTGCTCTCCAATGGCAGTTTTAAGTTTGTCAGTAAGATGCTGATAAGGAGAGGGAAAGGACGGACCTTTTGGGTCAGGTCAACTGCAGCCCTGAAAGACGCCAAACAATAATTTCCATTCCTGTACCTGACTTCTATCATGCCACTCAGGCTTGGGGATTATAAAATCAAATAGCGCTACTCCATATGGGTGCTTGGTGGCTGACCCTTTGCTTCCTCTTTGACCAAACAGTACAGGATTGCAGGACTCTAAATATGAAAGAAAATGGAACCTGCCCATTGGAGGGGTATATATAACTCAAAGCCTTTTAGATATAAATAATATCAACTGTGGCTGGGCCTTCCTTACTTCCAATGGTCAGGTGACCTACTATATCAACATTAGGAACTCCTGAAACCCCTGATGGACTACAGGGATGAATGGAAGAATATATTTGACCTAACAAGCAATCTACCCATGTGGGTGGATTAAGATCTTCTTTGGTATGTCCTCATTGTTTCTGACACAATAAAAAACCTCATGGGTGCAATCAAATAACAGGAGGAAATCATCCATCCCCAGGGGGATCCACCCCAAGAAGAAAAAACAAAATCCCTTCTCATAGTTTGGTCTAGTACAGGAGAGGGCAACATTGATCAGTCTAACCTGTTTCCCCAACTGGAGCAACTGCTTCCTCATTTCTGCTTTGGACAACTCCCCATTGGCAGCCTTGTCTTTGCTGACCTGTTTGCACCACAACCTACCCTGTCACTGCCCATGCATGTACTGGTCCCCATCCTAGGTGTCCCTGCCTACCAGATCCCCCAAACACCCTGTTTCCTTTTTGCTAATAGAGCTCCCTTGTACTCCTCCATATCTCCAAAACTTCTTCAACATCTTCCTAAGCATGACCTGTGTGTGTGTGTGTGGGGGGGTTCTTTTGATGCAATGAGACTTTGTTCAAAAACCTCTTGACCAGGTCATATGCCACCTGCCCTCTCCATCTCTATGCCTTCAAGTGATTTGGGTTCTCAACTAATCCTATATAGACAGGCTGAGATCACTACGGTCCCACCCCCGCCATCCTCCCTCCCTGCACCCAAAGGGACAAGGCTGTCTTCCTTCTAGTCAAGGTTGGCATCTCCATCACAGCATCTATCATAGCATCAGTTCTTGGATCAAGCACCCTGGGGTATTTGGTCACTGAAATAAAAAATCTATCTGAGAAACTTCAAGCAGCCATTGGAGACTCAAAGGAATCCCTGGCCTCCTGCCAGTGACAGTTCACCTCACTGGCCCAGGTTGTGTTACAAAATCACCAAGCATTAGACCTCCTTCCTGCCATTAAAGAAGGCACTTGCTTATTCCTGGGAGAGGATGCTGCTAATACATCAACGATTATGGCCTGGTAAAAACCCAGATTGAATCACTTCAAAAACTGGGGGAAGATCTCAAAAGGTACAACCAGGATTCCTCTTCTGTGATGGTTTGCATATGCTCAGCCCAGGGAGTGGCACTATTAGAAGGTATGGCCCTGTTGGAGTAGGTGTGTTACTGTGGGTGTGTGGTTATAAGACCATTATCATCTTAGCTGCCTGGAAGTCAGTATTCTGCTAGCAGCCTTCAGATGAAGATGTAGAGCTCTCATCCCCTCCTGCACCATGCCTGCCTGGATACTGCCATGCTTCCTGCCTTGATGATTATGGACTGAACCTCTGAACCTGTTAGCCAGCCCCAATAAATGTTGTCATTTATAAGAGTTGCTTTGGTCATGGTGTCTGTTTACAGCAGTAAAACCCTAACTAAGACATCATCTCTTTCCTTGGTGGCAGTCCTCCCTCTTTGCCTGGCTCGCCTTCACTTGTCTTTTTTTTTTTTTTTTCTTTTTGCCCCTTGCCTCTTCCACTTTCTCCAGAAATGTATTCGGGAATTTTCCAATGTAACAGTTAACCAGATGCTCCTGCACCCATACCTCACACCAAGCTCTGGCCCACTGACTCCCAACTCTTCCCATATGCAGTCTCTCTTCAGCAGGAAGTATCTAGATCTAAAGTGCTGTCCTTAAACCCAAAGAGGTCAGAATGTTTGTTTGGAACCCCTGCTTGGCCAGCACTAGCTGGGAAACCCTATCTGCTCTCCTTTCCTCAACTTGGCTCACCCAGAAAATTCCTGGCTGACTGGTCATTATCCCTTGCCTTCAAATTTCCAGCAGCCCCCACAAAAGTGCTGCTCAGCTTTTGGCCATATATAGGCATAATCCCAGCTCCTAGCAGACATGTCATAACCCCCCATCCCTCACCTAAGATCTATAAAAGCCCCTCACCTACAGCTTCCCTGTCTTTGTTCCTTGGGACAGGTGAATCCACCTGGGAATGGCACCTAATAAACCTACATTGAACTGCTTTTAATCTGGTCTGATCTGACCTACATTTGTATCAGACAGAGAGAGAGAGAGAGAGAGAGAGAGAGAGAGAGAGAGAGAGAATTACAAAACCTATAGTTGATAATAAAATATTGACAAAATATAAGCTCCAGGAATGTTAGTAATAAGTGTACAACACTTACTACATTAACAAATAGATCTAAGAAATGTTATTGTATCAACCCAGGTGTCTTCCACCAGAAATACAAGACAAGATGATATACAGAATAATTCAATCCTTTTATCTTCAAATGGTTCCAGGATGTGATAATTTCATATGCTCATACATGTACATGCACTCATGAACACACACACACACACACACACACACACACACACACACACATCTGAGATCCACTGAGAGACTGAAGAAATTTTAGAGAGTTGAAGAGAAGGCAACTATTTTCAGAAGAGTTTTCTCTTCTACGGAGGATAATATTAAAATAAACGATCTCAAAATTGTCTTCTATGCTTAATTTTTCAAATTAGTACTGTATATATTAGCATATGAAAACATACAATTAGGATCAAGTATTATTTTACATTCTGTACTACTGTAGATCAGAAATTGGTATTTTGTTTCTATTTTCTGTCCCAGAAATGTACAGCAAATCCAGTCTCTGCATGCAAATAAGCATAGCAATTATTTATCTTTTTTCCATTAAATCTTTAATCTTTTCCTTTAATCACTGGTGCAGAATTGATGTGAGAGAGACTCTGGTGCTGGTAGTTTGGAGGGAAAAGGCATCACTGGCAGACAGTGAGCACATGCACATGTGAAGCTGACTTGCCTGCAGCAGGCAGCTGAGGATCTCTTTCCTGGAGGAGTTTCATTTTCTTGGCTTATTCAGGAGTCAGCCTCAGCTTATATGGATTCCTTGCTAAGGTGGAGCTGTATCCCTGAGGGTTTAGTTTGTACAAGTTACTGTATTTCTGGCTTTGCTTTCTGCTGCCAACCGGGTCGCAGGGACAGTCTCTAAGGGCTTAGGAGTCCTGAACGGATTTGATAAGGTTTCAGCTTAAACTCAGATGTTAACACACAAATCAGAGGGCTTTGATTCTGTGATGGATGTGAGGGTGATACTTTACAGAAAGGTTATTGTATATATAAACCATGAAAATTGCTGCGGAGCCATTAGTCTACCGTCATATGAAAATCAGAGCGGGCTGGATAATGACCATTAGCATTTTCTAAGTCTCAATTACATAGATTCTTGCCTAGAGTCATCCCTGAATTAGCTTAGAATGGCAGCCTACCAGTGATAACCCAGTCATGGGGCAGTGATCCAAGTCCAAGGAGACAGCCATATATTTAATAAGAATAAGAAGAAAAAAATCTCAATTTCTTCCACTATCCTTTCTCTCACAACAGAAAATGCCAAGGTCATCCAAGGAATTGTGGGATTCAAGCATCCTTCACTTGGAAGTGATAAAACCCAGAAACTTGACTCAGTCTAAAACAGTGGTCCTCAACCTCCTTAGTGATGTGACCCTTGAATACAGCTCCTTATTCTATGGTGACCTGCAATCATAAAATTATCTTGTTGCTACTTCATAACAGTAATTTTGCTACTGTTAGGAATCATAATGTAAACATCTGGTGTACTACCCAAAGGGATTGAGACCCACAGATTGAGAACCATTGGTCTAAAAGAACAAAATTCAGAAATATTCAGTTTCTTTACTACTCTAATATCGAGTGTGAGATTAAAGTATAGTTTCAAAATGGATTTTTTTTCTTGCACCATAATTACTTTCTAAGATGCTGTACCTCTAGCAATTCTCTTCCAAGACTGATAGAAAATACAACAAAATGCAATTAAAAATCTGCCTCAAGTCAGATGTGTACCATTGGTGAGGTCATCCTTGAGATAAATATGGAACATTTTGTTTGTACAGTGTCCAGCCTACAAAGGGTCTTAGATTAGCCTGGTGCAAATGCCTGCAACTGTAGGTAAGGAACAGAAAGCTAAGCAAAGCAATCCCACAGGCAGGTGAATTAGTATTTCTTTTGCACCTTGCTCTTTAACGAGCCCTGCTGCCCTTGCTATTACGTTACCTTTCCCCTTTTATCTAAGTTTGCCTGTTTTATCTCTGCACAGCTTTCTGGGGTGAAGGGTGGGGTTTACAGAGCAGAAAAAGAAACACAGAAGTGGTTGGTGTAGGTATGAACCGTCAATTTCAGCTCAACATGGTTTCTAACCCTGACTTCCCTTGGAGAAGAATTTACCAAGAGAAAAGCCTCATATTTGAGCATCTCACTGAACTGCCTTTTCAACTTCTCTTTCCAGCATCCCAGAAACAGCTGCCAGTGTTAAACACCAAACCTACTGTTTCCATTCCTCCATCCTCACCAGCCAGAGCAGAGACAGTTTCTTTGATTGGTCTTTTAAAACTCCCCTGTGTCATAAAGCAATCGGGAAAACCTTATTTTAAGAAGGGTACCTGCACCTAAAGCTTCTACAGAGTCCTCGTGATTGTATTACTGCTGCTTACTCAATCTCTCTCTCTCCCTCCTCCTCCTCCTCCTCCTCCTCCTCCTCCTCCTCCTCCTCCTCCTCCTCTTCTTCTTCTTCTTCTTCTTCTTCTTCTTCTCTTCCCTCCCTCCCTCCCTCCCTCCCTCCCTCGGCAGTGGCCACACTGAACCTTCTAACATCCTGTCTTTGGAGAAAGACATGTCTTTTTTATCTGCTACAGTCTTGGTTTCTTTCCTCATTGACATGAAAAGGAATTCTGACTGTCTTGTCTCAGACCCAGGAGGTCTTCAGAAACCAGCTGACCAAATGATATGTAATGAGCACCGTGCATAACCACTTGCGTATTCCACTCATTTCTTATTTAGTCTTCTCTGCACCAACTACAGAATTTGATTTTTCCCCTAATAGTTGGGTGGGTCTCTTTAAAAGAAAAATTAATACCCACTTTCGATTCCTGGTTTAATTAATTCTCTCTCTCTCTCTCTCTCTCTCTCTCTCTCTCTCTCTCTCTCCTCCCACTCCCATTTTTGTGAATTCCACAACTTCCATTCCTCCAGGCCTCCTCAGGCCTTCTCTGACCTGAACATTGAAAACTCTGGAGCTTGTCTCCAGAATTCCCTTTCTCTCACCTGTCATTTTCTCGGGCTCTTATTATCTGCAATATGAAATGCTCTGTGCTGATAGATATTGGCAGAACCTGGTTAAAATTCATTTCCCATAGCTTGCTCTTACTTCAAAGGAACAAAGGTTTTATTTCTTTTCTTCTTCCCATTTTTTTCCTTTTGGCCCCCCACCCCCACCCCGGAAGAACAGAAAATCAAGTCATCCTTGTGGTGTTAAGCATGAAACTGGGTCTTTGTTTGAAAAGCAACATCTGATGTCTCCTCTCTTTTTAAAGCCGAAAACACCGGGGCACTTCTGGTGGGTGCAGCTGAGCTTTGGGATTTTGTTGTGTCAGGCACTGCTGACAGCTGACAAACTACCATGTGAGGGTGATTCTTGGCCTTATGAGCCCACCAGGTAAAGAAAGGGCCTCTGCTCCTCTCTTTCATCAGGAATCCATCTCTGGGTACCTCAGCTCCTCCCCGCCCCAGGCGGAGCAGTTAATATCCCGCCCCAGCCCTTCCTACCCTCTGTTGAGCAGCAGTCTAGCAGCCTTGTATGCACTCAGAATCCATCACTGCTCCCTCTGCCAGAGCCTCACTAAATTCCCAGCCAATTCTCTATTGCAGGAGTTCAGCCCATAAATAATCATTGAAAATGTGATCTGTGAGTAAAACATTAAAACCCAACAAACACAATGGCCAAGTCATTGAAAGCAATCAGAGTATATTTTGTACTGATTGATTGACACACATAGGGCTTCAATTAAGCATCCAAAATGAAGACAATAAAATTAATTATTGCTTAGGGTAGGAGACTGGGTGCCGATCCACCGCCTTCATTTTGTCAGTGCTTGGCATTCATATGGGTCAGTAGTTACAACACCTCTAATGTCTAGCACATAAACCATCATCTAGGAAGCATTTGACTTTCTTATCGCCATCTGTCATTTAAAGAGATCTTGTTTGAACTCCACTGCTGTCAGCCTCATAAAAGACTAAATTTTGACTTGGATTCTGGAGAGGCCGTGGGGAAAGGGCTCCTGCAGCATTTTCTTTTTTTATTTGAATGCTTTATTTTCTTCCTCCCCACACAGTAAAAGATGACATCCTGCTCAACAATACTCACACCTTGAATGTAATATCTATGCTACTCTACACAAGGGAGCCTGGACCGGTGATTTGGGAAGATGGGCACTGTCCGGCATTCATCAGCCCCTTTACAGTTGGTTCTGTTCTGTGTTGCCCGTGAAATCCTCGAAGCCAAATAAACAAACTAAATAAATAACAGACTGCACTTAACGTGTTTACAGAATTATAGGGTTTTGAGAGACGACATGGCATCATGCTAGAAGCCATAAAAATACCCCAGCTGTTTCACAGTGCACAGAAAATATATTGGTTTTACATTTTATAATTTCAAACTCTGTTGACAACACTCAACTTATGTTACTTTATATTCCAGTCGTCACAGCCCACCATAATTCCTCATGGCAGGGCAGAGTAAAATATATCCCTCTGTGTTGACACTACTTATTGTCTTTTGTCTCCTGTGGATGATTTGTAGCCCTGCTTTGAATTTTGGTAAGAAAGTACATTTCCGGGAGCTTTTATAAGCAGCAGCACATTCTGCAGTCTGGGAGATTCAGTCTCTTAGGAAACAGCGATGGGGCGTTTGGCTCTTTCTCACAGCCATTTATGTGTTCCTCGGTCCTTCCTGCCAGTGTCCTTCAGGCTTCTCTTTGCAGAGAAATTCATCAAACAGCTATTGACTCTGCTAATCCTCTTCCTGTGTGCCCATCAGCCCGAATCTACTCTGATAGTCATGGCAAGCCCTCGATAGCCTCTTCTTAGGGTCCAGGTTAAAGTCTCTTCTATTGCTATTTTATTGTTGATTCAAAGACTATCTGGCTGTAATTGTCAAGAGCAGAGAAGAGGTGACACCATTGTCCAGGAACCTTAAAAAGATTAGGAGCTCTGTCCAAGGTTTTGTGCTGCAGTGGCTTTGAACAACTTACCCAAACATTGCCTATCAAAATAATAAGAGGGGTCAGATTTTTCTTTTTTTTCTTTCTTTTTAGATCTGTACGTTTATACTGAGCTATATCTTCATGGGACTTTTCTTTGTAGTCTCAAGACATTCCCTGTTTGACAGGGCTTATTTTTCAGGAATAGCAGTTTTGAATAGAAGGAGAGTGAGGAGCAGAGCTGGGAATGGTGGCTGTCATGCCAGCAGGTAGATATTCTGTTCTGGGACTGAGAGGCTGCAAAAACTTTATGGCAAGGATGGAGTGATAGCTCAGTCTGTGATTGTCTTATAAGTATGATGACCTGAGTTAGAGATCATGCCAAAAAGCCAGACTCAATGGTATAGACTTACAATTCTAGCACCTGACAGGTGGAGACGGGTGGACCCTGGCACACACTGCCAGCTAGCTACCTGATTTGGTGTGCATCAGGTCAGTGAGAGCCTGTCTCAAAATTCAAAGCTAAAGCAACATGAAATGTGAGTATGATATCCAAGATTGTCCTCTCACCTACACACACACACACACACACAAATGATGAAGTGCTTTAGTTAGTGTTTTTGTTGTTACAATAGAACGCCATGACCAAAAACAACTTGGGGGAAAGTGGGTTTTTTGGGTTTTTTTGAGCTTACATATCCCAATCACAGCCTGTCATGAAGGGAAGTTCCAGAAGGAACACAAGGCAGGAACCTGGAAGCAGGAACTGAAGAAGATGCCAAAGAGGAGTGCTGACTCCTGGCACGCTGTCAATGGCTTGTTCAACCCAACTTTTTATATTATACAGGAATGCTCACCCAGGGGTGGCACTGCCCCCTGTTGGATGGGCCCACCTTGTCAAGCATTAACCAAGAAAATAAGTCACAAGTTTAACCACCAGCCAGCATTGTGGGGACATTTTCTCCATCGGGGTACCCTCTTCACAAATGATTTCTGCCTTTGCCAAGTTGACATAAACCCTAGCCAGCATAAGAGGTAACAATGAAATGTTGCAAATCACAACAAAAGCTTTCATCTGAAAATTGTTTTGTTTCCTTAGAGTGTTTGTGCACTCAGAGTTACATGTATGCCACTTTGAGGGACCGAGGATTGCCAAAAGCAGGAAGCTTTCGTTTAAGCAATTTAAAATTTAGCTATGCTCATATTAACTCTGAGAGGTGGCTGCTACTGTTTACCTATTTTACAGAAAAGAACACAAAGTTCAGGGAGGCTAAACAACTTGCTGAAGGTTACCTAGGTGCTAATAATGAAAGGAACTTTAAGTCCTTGCACTGCGTCCAGTGGCTCACTCACCCCCATCACTACCCATGTAATAGAATCCAGGGACTTGGTCATGCCAGGCAAGTGTTCTGCATATTGACCTACATCCTACCTCAAATACTGTACTTTAACCACTGCTTCCCAAATGACTATTGTGAGATTCCCTTGCATCTTGTAAATCACTTGCATTTTGCTTATTTTCTATAATTTCCCAGTAAATATCTCCGTATTTGCTTGTATATTTGGGAGGGGGACAGTCCACCCGAGGCCAGAGGAGGGCACTGAATCCTCCGGAACTGTGCCCATACGTGGTTGCCAGATGTCCAATGTGAACTCTGAGAACCCAACTCAGGTCCTCTGTAAGAACAAGTGCTCTTGGCGGCTGAGCCATATCTGCACCCCACCCCCACCACAAGTCTTCCCTTTTGGAGTTAAACAGGGTTTATAGGCAGAAATAGAAGCAAAATAGCAAGATATGCCTTTTCCTTTTGCTGCCTACCAACTCACCCAAGAATCATCCACCATGGCAGGCAGAGAAAGAGACGTAGATGTATCCAACAAAGCAACACATGGAACAGTAAACTCCAGATTGCTTCAAGCTCAGCAAGCGCTTACTTTTTCCAAAGAGTCCTGTATGTGTCCTCCCATTCTAAAAATAGCAAAATGGAATTTACCATTCCACAGCAGTGAGTTACAAAATCCACTTTATACCGGATGCCTGTGCCTGCAGAGCCCGAGTGTTCCCCCTACCTCCACTTCCATTGCCTCAAATCAACTTAAGTTAGAAAGAATGCCTGACTCTTCCAACCCACAATCCCCAGCTCACCTTTCAGAACAGTTTCAGGCTTCAGTTTGGTTTTAAAATTTCAATGAAGAGATGTCATGCTAGAGATGTTCGGTTTCAATCTCCGGGGTAGGGGATTATTTAGTCTGCTTCTCCGGGGAGCGTGTTCCATTTTATTTCATTAATCTGAAGTAAGCAACTCTCATCTTTCCACACAACCTCATTTCCCTTCACTCATTTGCACTGAAGCCGATTTCTGCGGTTGGCTTCTTCATCCTCTAGGAGAGAGATTTTCATCGGCTAATTGAAAGGAACACAGCTCTATCCTCAGCAAAGCTGAAGGCATACAACAATTTCACCACCAAGGCCAGACGCATTATCAGTGTCCTGATCTTTGGCCTTTGATACTTTCAAGAGGTGTCCCAGGGGAAATCTCTCTCTGGAATGTTAATCTGTTGCTTCCCTGACCTTCTACACATGTACCACATCATTATTACAACCCACATGCTTCTCTTTTCACGCTGCCATTTTGACAATAGAACCATCAGGCAATCCATCTTTTGACTGGAAGACTGGAACAAAGTGCAGGGCGGTGAGTGGGATCGGATTGGCTAATGGTATTGTTTAAAATGTAATAACATTTCTCTTCTGAAATCCGCCCAGATTTCAAATGATATGTCGTGCCTGTGGGATGCGCAGTGACAATTAGCTACTGGTGATTCATCAAAGAGTCTCTGTGTGGGGATTTTCTTTTTAACGTTTTTTCTCCACATGCTCTTGGAACATAAATTAGTCCTGGAACTGGATTGGTGTGGATTTATCACTCATGTTTCCTGTCGTTACCCTCTCTCTTCTTTCATCTGGCAGGTGTTTGCTTCATCTACAGATTTATTGAAAGTGGTGTAGGGGTCTGAAAGTGTTCAGCAATACTGAGAATCCAACCTTTAAAGAGTGCTCAAATTTCCAATGTCACCTCCTCCTCATCTGGGCTTTCTTTTGACCACACCATATGACACAAGCCCTCTTCTGTTAGTACTGCCCTCTCTCTATCTTGATTTATTGTCCCTTATGTCTATCATCCAGTGGCATGGCATAGTTATTCCTGGAATGAAAGTAGCCTGCACCTTCCAGAAGTGACTTTCCCAGTTAACTTGGTCTGCTCACTGCTGTCTCTGTGGACATGAGTACAGTGCCTGGTTCAGAGCAGGGGTGACACTTGTGTACTACAAGATGCTCAGACAGGAGAGCTCACAAAAAGTGTCACAGAAGAGACAGAAAATGGAGTTTAATGGGGGGGAGGAATGCCACATAAAGCCACATGACAAAGACATGGTGATAGTCAGAGGCAGAAGACAGGATGGAAGAGCACATTAAAGCAAGTGAGTGATTTAGGAAGTTGAAGGCATTGTGAAGGACTGTGAAAAAAAGAGTTGGCCCCAGATGCCGGGCTCTGACCCTGAGACGGTTGACTCACAGAAAGAATGCCTTCTGGTGCACATAGATCATTTGGAGCCGTGGTTCCCAACCGTCCTGACGCTGGGACCCTTTAATACAGTCTCTCATGTTGTGGTGACCCTCAACCATAAAATTATTTTCATTGATACATCATAACTGCCATTTTGCTACTGTTAGGAATCATAATGTAAATACCTGATATGCAGGATACCTGATATACGGCCTCCAAAAGGGCCTGAACACACAGATTTAGTACCATTGATCTAGAGAAAGGAGGACCTGGGGTTAATTAGCCTACACAGTGGAGGCAAAATCTGGTTGGGTCCCCTGAGCAATGAATTCTACCCATGGGCAGAGAGATTGCTGTTGTTGTTGTTGTTGCTGTTTAAGTCATAAGACCAGGGGCTGGAGAGATGCTTAGCAGTTAATAGCACTAGTTGCTCTTGCAGAGGACTTAGGTTCAGTCTCCAGCACCCACATGATGGCTAACAAGCATCTGTGACTACAATGGTTCCAATTCTGTCTCAGACCACCATAGTCAAAAATGTACATGTTGTACTTCCATACATGCAGGTAAAACCTCTTATAAATAAAATAGAAATTAAATTAAGAAGTCGTAATATTACACTACACAGAAATATTGGCAGTGGTCGTAGCTCATAGCATATTCTCAAAAAGAATATCTTTTGAGTGATTTGAGACTCACCCATGAAAAGAACAGGGATAGAGGCACATGAGCCGCAAACCCCAATATCAGTTGGCATGTCTCTGTTATACCCACATGATGAACACAGGAGAAGGAATATTAAATACAGAGTCCTCCTTCTCTATAGGTCAAACTTGCCACTCGAAGCATTTGAGAAATGTGCCATTGGGGCATCTGTGGTCCATTTTACATATTTCCTATGTTTTATATCTTACTGTCATATTCATTAACACAAATAGTAAGTACCCAATGTTTATTTCAAACTATTCCATGTGAGAGGCCAGGAAGGGCTGAAGCTATCACAAACCAGACTTTCATGTATGAACTTAAGCCAAAGGCTCTCAATAACAAGGGTGTTTTTCAACTAGCAGACAGTCTGTGTTTCTGGGCTGCAGGCACATCTTCCTTTTCAAGCCCTTCTCCAATTACTATGGGAAAACTTGCAAAATGATATGTATCTCTTTAGTACACTTGCAAAAGTCCCATTCAAAGCCAACCTTGTAAGCTGTGCTTATCTATGCTTCTGGGAGATAATGGCTTTTTGCTTGTTTGGTTTTTGGTTTGGTTTGTTTTTTTGTAGCATACTTTGGCACCTTGAAAGAGTTCACTCTGCTTCCAAAACTAACCATAATAAGTAACTGTTTCTACAATTGACAGGAAATGATTCGAGCAGAGGTGGTGTGGGAAACTATAGGACACATCTTCTTTGTATGTTCTGTCAACTACTTTTATTTTCTTTCTCTTCTGAGATGACCAACCTTTCTTGGCAGATTTGACAATGACTATGTTGATGTAACAGCAATTTCAGAGAGTTGCTATGGAGCTCATTAGTGCAATCTTAACTGGTAAATAGCGTGGCCCAGAGATGGAATCACAAAAAGATGAGTCTGTAATTCTCTGGTTATTACATTTAAAATAATGTTCCATCATTTAATTATTTTAAAGACTTATTTATTTTTATTTCGTGTATATGAGTGTTTACCTATAAGCATGTGAGCATACTTTGTAAGTGCCTGGTATCCACAGAGGGCAGTATTGGCCCTTGAATACCCTCACACTGAAGTTACAGGTGGTTGTGAGCGGTCATGTAGATGCTGGGAACTAAACCTAGGTCCTCTGCAAAAGCAGCAAGTGCTCATAACCACTGAACCATCTCTTCATCCTCCTCCTTAACTTTCTTTAATGTCTGCTTTTCATCTCCCATAATCTTCTGAAGCATGAAGTAAAATGTTTGAGGGAAAAGATGATCTTCCAAATACTATTCCTTAGTAACAGGCGCAGTTTCGAACAAAATCTTTTGGTAAGTGAGCAAATGATCTGAGAACTACATGGAAATGAAAGAAATCATGTTATGAGTTCAAATTAAGCATCTCAAGGGCAGAAAGGTAGAGGTTAAGAAAAAAAACTTCAATACCAGTCCTTTTTTTCCTCTCCTGGAAGGAATTTCACACCCATTTGAATTTATCACAGCAGGCCACATGGTTAACAGTATATTCTTTGAATGTAGAATTAAAGGCGGTCTTTGCTGTCTTCAAAGACTGTCAAGGGGAGCAAAAGCAGAGTACAGTAGACCAGAGCCCTCAGCCTTAGGGTCTTTTCTTCCTAGGCAAGGGCTTGTCATGTCTTTTCAATTCTCACTCCAATATTCACGTTGCTGACTTATTGCCTTTAATCTTTATTGTTAGCTCACTCTAAAGAAATCTGGTTTTTTAAGAATATAATGACACATTCTTAAGTGCCTTAAACTAGCATAGAAGGCTGCCAATTTTTACTTCATCTTAATGCAAATTGAATTGTTCGAACAACTTTTCATTCAAGGGAGACAGACTTAAGGGAAGAGTTGCTTGGACTGTTCTTTCTTTAGGAATGAACTAGAATTCCTCAACTTCAGTTTCCTGTTTCCCAATCAACAAAATGTGTGAGATTTTTGAAAAAATGCCAGAGGGGGAAAATAGACTTTGAAATTTGGATCTTCTATGAGCATTTGAAAAGATTGAAAAGTCAGAAATGATGCCAACATAGAACAAGAGTTTGTTTTTCAAGCCCTTAAATCCCTGAATTATTACTTCACCTAGGGTTGTAGTTTAGGAGTGTGTGTTCCTTCCCAATTCATATCCCCAAGGTAGGAGTATTAAAAAAAAAATGGGGCTCCTGGGAGGTGGTTAGACTGGGGAAGAGAGGAGGTCTACTCTAACAAACAGGATTAAGCATCACACACATGATGTCTGGTCTTTCCATCCCTTTTATCCTGCAAGGTCACACCAGAAGACACATGCCCTCACCACATACCATATTTGCTTATACATTGTCTTAAATTTCTCAGCCTTCATATGCTATTTGTACTAATCTATACTGTTTATCAATTACCCAGTCTGCAGTATTTGGGGCAGCAAGAGTGGACTAAGACCATCAGCATATATTATTTGAGCATCCCTTACATGCACGGTATATTTTTAGGCTCTAATCACAACCATATTGAGTGGGCACTTGAAGATTATCTGTGTGCCTATTGATCCCCAGGAATATTTGAGTTGCTTATACAAGTCAAATGTTGTCCCTAACCTGGGCTCTGGATCTCACTTACCCATTTCAATTCAATTCTTACCTTTTGTATTACTCTAGTAAAATAATTGAGGCAGGAAAACTTTGTAAGAAAAAAAAAAAAAAGCATGTTTCAGCTAATGGTTTTGAAGCCTAAATGTCCAAACAGATAACACAAGGCTGCCAAGGTCCTCATGGATGGTGGTGATGGCTGGCAGAGCCAAAAGAAACAAACAACCATAGACAGATCATTCACATCAACAAGTAGGCAGACAGACAAACCCAAGTCTTACAATTCCTTTCTGAGGACACACAATTACTTGATCTTAGGACTTCCCACTGGGCCTCATTTCTGAGAGACAGAGACCAGCCTATGGCCTACTCTGTGAGAGAATTTGTAGTTTGGGTTAATTGCATTGAGAAGACCCACCATGAATTGTGGGCTACACTATTCCATGGGCTGGGATCCTCGAATGTGTTAGAAAAAGTAGCAAATTGAGTGTATTCACGTACTTTCCGAATGTGAGCAAAGCAGGAGTAACTCCCTGCAGCTTCTGCTGCAAAAAATTGGTACCAGGAAGTAGGGTGGTTGCTGTGATTCATAGGCCTTTTGAGTTGGTGCAAAGAGAACCTGAGGGAGTTTGCAACAGTGTTCTGCAACGTCCTAGAATGTTGTAAGAACTTAATGGGTCATTCTGATAGGAGTTTCATGAAACAAAATGCAAAGAGAAAGGTGGACAGTAAAAACCTACAGCATGAGATTCCAGAGTGAGGTTATGAGCTCCATAAACAACTGAGATGGAGGCCATTCACATTGTATTCTGGCAAAAGCTCTGGCTGCATTCTACCGTGCCCTAAGAACTGGAGTGGAGCTAAACGCAAACATAATAAACTAATTTGTTTGAAAGAGGAGAGCTTTACAAAGAATAGCACTCAAGCCATGTCATGGATTTCTGTTCACTGTTCCTATCTTTGTATAGAATGAGAAACAGAAATGTGTGAGAAAAAAAAAAAGATGTGGAAAATATGCAATATGTTGGATAAAGGAGAGAATTTAAAGATCCAGACAAGGCTGGTCCCAAAAATGTAGCTCTAATAGTTTTAAAAAGATTGCATTGAAGAGAAACCTCCTGCCTTGCACTGGGACAATGGGAAAGGTACCCTGAGGGAAAAACAGCATCCTTCAAAGGTTCTGCCTTATGAAATTTATTTGAAAGTAGAGATCCTAAAAGAAATGCCACTGGAGAAGACCCCAGGAAATATTTGTCCAGAGTCAGCCTGGAAGGCACAGAGAGGGTGATGCAACTATGGTACAAAAGAAGCAGGCTCCACCTCAGATTGACAGAACTCAGCAGAAGCAACCATGCCACACTGGTTTTACAGGCGTGATAGATGCAGGAGTGAGGGCGTCGTGGAGGCCTGTTCTAATGCTCCAGAAAACTCCTTTAAGCCAATCAGTGGCTTCAGGTTGGATTCCTTGAAAAGAGGATCTAAGAGGCCACTTCATGAGCTATGAAGCTGAAACACAAGTTATATCAGAGACCCAGGATGTTGGAGAGGCTAGGCCTATGGGACAAATACCAAGAAGAGCTGTATGCAGTCAGCGGAGATGCCCCCAAAGAGAGGCTTTATGTGATGTAAAAGGTAGAGCTCCAGAAGAAACAAGGGGTTATAAAAAACCCTCTGGAGACAAGATGATTTCATCATGAGTTCTATGGAAGTATAGGTTTGATGGTTTACCTGCTGGATTTTAGTCTTGTCTTGGTCCAATATTTCCTTGCTATGCTTCCTTTCTTCTTTGGGGGATGAGAACAGTTTTTTTTATTTTTGTGCTATCGTATCATGGCACAAGTTGTATCAAGTTGTTTGCTGTTGCTGTAGAGGCCCATTGTCAAAAACTGCCTGAACTTTGAGCTTATAATTTTCAAGACTGTTGGGACAGTTAAAGGCTATAGGAACTAGATATATTTTATATTATAAGAAGGTCATAAGCCTATAGGGAAAAGTAGGAGGGGGTGGATAGTGTTATGCCTTAAAATCGATATTTTTGGTTATCAGTTGACAAGGAGTGGACTTGTAGTTGTTAATATTATCAATGTGCCAGGATCTAGAATCACCTAGAGAAGAATACCTTTGGTACGTCTGGAAGAAAGTTTCTAGACTGGGTTAAATGAAAAAGGAAACATTCCCTTACTGTGAGTGACACTGTTCCATGGGCTGAGGCCCCAGTCTGAACTAAAGAAAACACTTCAGCTGAGTAGAAGCCTTCAGTTCTGTTTCCTGACTGTAGATGATGACTGTGGCCAGCTGCCTCAGGCTCCTGCTGCCATACCTTCCCAGCAATAAAGCCTTTCTTACATGCTTTGATCAGGTACTTGACCCCAAAATGGGAAAAACACCTGATACAAGTGGTAAACAACAACTCCAGCCCCACAGAGACTGTATCCCTCACTACTGCTCTAGAAAATCACAACAAACGTGGTCTTTGAAAACAGCTCAGTTTTTCTTACAGTCCTGGAAATTAGTAACCAAAAATGGGTCTTATGGGGGTCAAAACTAAAGTTTTGTCTTATACAGAGTCTAAGGTAGAATCTATTTTTTATTTACCTTTTTCAATATCTATGGGTTGCTTACATTCCTTACATAATGGCTCCATTATTCTGTTGTATATCTCAACTTTTTTAAGTGAGCCTTCTATCCCCCATGTGATTGTATTGACCAACTGAGAAATGTCAGATCATCTTTCCCTTTTAAGATCATTGATTTAATAGTATCTGCAAAATATATTTACCACATAAACTAACTATGTATCAGGTTCCCAAGACTGGTATATGGATATATTCAGGGGAGGTCATAATTTGGCCTACTGTAGATGTGAAACATGATGGTTTATATTCTTATTTAATTTTTCATTCGAGGTGATAGGTTCTTGGCCCACTTAGAAATAGCTCTCAAATCTCCCAACAGCAATTACATCTTCATAGAAACTGCTCTCTACAAGGTCACCCAGAGGATCATCATGGCCACAGTAACCTGATGCATTCTTAGGGTTTATCTGTCTTTATAATAGAAGAGCATAATATATTGGTGATCACTCCCACCTTCTTATTAATAACAACAAGGCAGCTCTCAAGGTTTGTGTTTACTATGCCCGGGAGCAGCGAGCTAAAATCTCACAAAGACTGTTCCACTGTTCTTCCCATAGCCTCCTACACTTCATAAATGTTAACACAGGGTACAAGGAGCAAATTGCACGGCTGCCTGGTACTTTCTAAGCCTCTGTCTCCAAGCCTCAAACCTAGACAACAGATCAACTTACATTTTCAAAAATAAATACTACAAGAAAGAAGAATCTACCCTCTGATTATGAATTGCAAGTTTTAAGGATGGCTTTCATTTAACCAATGCTTAGTCTATGTAAAAGAGAAATTCCTAAGAACTTACTATGACTTGTATCCGATTAGGCAATTACTATAACAAATTGACAGACTCCTTTTTTAATAGTTAGAAAAATAAATGAAATTGATAATAAAAATCAAGAGGCTTAAAGTCAGAGAAGAGAGTCTATATGTGAAGCCTTATTGGGGCCTGAAATTAAGGTCAAAGTAAAAGAGGTCCAGGGATGACTACAGTGATATCCTAGAAGCAGGGTGTTGTGCTTATAAACAACATAGGGTTTTTCTTTCTATAAAAATGGAGCAAATGACCTTTAATTCAAGAGGTATGGACTTCAAAACATGTAGAAGGCTGTGTTCACCTGGGGATGCAAAGAGCAGGAGATTCTGGACAGCCTACCCTGAGAAGAGCATGTCCCAACGTAATTGTTTGGGAAATGGGTTGATCACTGATTGCTGTGTAGCAGATGGCCCCAAGACTTAGCAGATCAAACAGAGTACACATTTCATTCCTTCTCAGTAATTCTATGTGTAAGCTCTCCACCTCAGCATCTTGAGAAGGTTACAATCATCTCAAGTAATAACTGGGGAAAATATCATACTAGCTCACTCACAGACAGGGCTATTGGCAAGACTGACTTCCTTTTAGGTTACTAGACTAAACCCTAGGTCCTCCTAGGCTGATAGGCAAAGATTTCCTTTCGCTGTTTCTTTGGACGTGGGCATCTCTATTGAATATCTCACAGCATGAAAGCTTATTTCAGCAATCCAACAGATCTGGAAGGAAGGAAAATGTAGTAGGAAAATGAGGCATACTGGAAGGAAAGGGGTAACTGTGTTTTATAACACATTAAAGGGAAGCAGGCCATACTTACACCATGCTATACTTGTTGTTTCCTGGGTTCAGACCACACTCAGTGGGAAAGAATCATGAGCACCAGAGGGGAGGGGTGAAGTGTCAAGCACAAGTTAGAAGCTACCTAGTACTATCTGCCCCATGTCTCCCAATCATACATGCCCCTTCCACATGCAAAATACTCTCACTTCTTACTGGGATAAAGTTCTCCCTACTCCTTCCAGTTCCTCCCCATCTCTCCTCCCATCTGGATCCACACACTTTCTGTCTTTCCTTAGGAAGCAAGCACCTAAGGAATAATAACAAAATAAGACAAATAAAAAGCAAACAAATAAGAATATGACAAAACAACTAAGTAAGACAAAGAGCCAAAGAATGAGAAATGCATACAGGCACAGAGACAAACATTTTGCACACTCAGGAATCCCATTAAACCTTAAACTGGAAGCCATAATATATACGCAAAGGAACTGCAAGGTGTGTATGGGGGGGATGCCTTGACAACATTATAAGACAAAGAACATACAAAGATTCTGTTGAGTTACTTTTGTGTTAGTCATCTACTGCCAGGCATGGAGCCTGCCTTTACGAGTTGTGCTGACTAGTTTTGTGTCAACTTGAAACAAACAAGAGTCATTGAAGAGGAAAAAGCCTCAGCCACAAATTCTCTCAATAAAATTGGTCTCCAGGAAGGCCTGTAGGGTATTATCTTAATTAGAGATTAGTGAGGGAGATCCCAGCCCATTGTCAGTGGGACCACCCTGAGATAGTGATTCTGGGTTCTATAAGAAAGTAGGCTGAGCAAGTCATAAGGAGCAAGCCAATAAGTAGCACCTTTCCATGGCCTCTACATCAGCTCCTCCCTTCAGGTTTCTGCACTGTTTGAATTCCTGTCATGGTTTTCTTCTATGACATACTACTACTTAGCAGTATAAGATAATAAATCCTTTCCTCCTCAACTAGCTTCTTGATCTTGGTGTTTTGCTACAGCAATAGTAACCCTAAAGCAGGAGGAATTTGTTTCTCCAGGAAGAATTCCTTGGAAATCTTCTGGCTTTTACATTCATTCCATCTTCTCTTATATAAAGCTCCAGGAGCCCCGAGAGAAGGAAGTTAGTGGGAAATCCCTTTTAGAGCTGGGTATTTAAGATCTCTGGTTCTCTGCATATTATCTGGCTGCGGGTCTTTGTATTTGTTCTCATTTGCTACATAAGTAAATTTCTCTGATGATGGCTGGGATGTCATAGATCTATAAAGTATAGAAGAATGTCATCAGAAGTCCTTTAGCAGAACAGTAATAGTTTATTTTACCCTGGGTTCTTGGCCTTTCTATGTCAGGTTCTTGGTTTTCCAAGCAGCATTGGGTACGAGTTCCAGCTCATGGAGTAGACCTTAAATCAGATATTTATTGGTTATTCCCATAGATTTTGTGTTTCTATTGCACCAGCATACTCTGTAAGCTCCTCATTCTTGTAGGTCAAAAGGTTTGTAGCTGAGTTGGCATTTACGTTTCTCCTTTGGTAGCATGCATAATGTCTTCTAGTATCATAAATACTACTCTGAAGTGGTAAAGGTTCCATGTAGGCACCAACTCTACATCTCCATGTTCAATGAGTTGTGTAAGTATTCTACTCTGGAATAGGGCCTTGTAGTTGATTTGTGGAGAACCACCAATAGCCTTGGCAATAAATAGCTTGGGTTGTTTAGTGCTTCCATTAGAACCCTTTGGCCAACAACTCGATTACATGTAACTTATTCTCAGTACTAGAATCCTCATTTGTTGATGAGAGATGTCCAGGTGGCTCGCTCATGCTCTCTCTCTCTCTCTCCTATTACTTGCTGATTTCATTTTGCTCACATTCATATATATATGTATATTATAGGAAAATTCTACTGTGTTCGGCTTCCATACAACCCCACACATGGCCCCTATTCCTTTCCTCACTCATTGTTTTCACTCCCAACCCCAGTCTGACCTTCCCATTCTAGTTCCCCCTCCCCTCATCCATCCTTAAGCATCTAGTCTTCTTCCCCTTAGGAAGATTCATCCCTACCTCTAGTCAGTGGGATTTGGGGGAATCTCTATTTAATGTACTGGAAATGTATCTACTAATACAGTTTTCTCAAAAATGTTGTGGGCTTCCTGTAGGTTGTATTGGGATGTATACTCCACTAAAACAAACCCACAACTATAAATACCTATAAGAAAAGCCCTTTATCGCTCTTGAGTTCCTGCTGAGATACCTAAGAGGCCTGACTCTTACCATGCTGCAGCCCATGTGGCTTACGTGAGAAGGCAAGATCTGTGAAATAAAACCCTAATCTCATATGGTTGCTGAATATTAACCTGACTGATGTTTTCTGAAGTTTTAAGAAATTATAATTACACCCTCAATGCTTTTCTTTAAGCCAAGCCTTATCTCTGCATCGTTTTTGACTGACAATCCTCATTTCATTAGAACAGTCTTCTATCTCATCTCAGATAGTTGATAATTTTCAAAACCATTTAGTTATAGAAGTCAAATACAATATAGTACCTGGTGTAGCCTTCTTTTTCCAGAAAGTTCATTAAGTAAATACTTTCCTTTATACCTCAGTTGCGGTGGCATTAAATTTATCTTTATTCTATAGCAATGTTCCCCCTCCATTTAGAGTCTAAGAACATGTTCTACTTTTGGTTGGTCTGACCTCGTACATATGCCCATGCACACACATACAAAAGCCAGAGCAAGATGTTGAATGTCTTTCTCTATCACTATCTGACTTCCTGTCTTGAGACACAATCTCTCACTGAGCTTTCCAATTGTCCAACAAGTCAGGTTGTTCAGCAAGTTCTTGGATCTACCTGCCTCCATCTCTCCCCATTGCTAGGACTAAGGCATACCCAACTTTTTATGTGCTGGGGATTGTAACTCAGGTCTTCAGGTCCTCATATTTATTGAGGTAGTATACAACAAAATGAAGTGAAAAACGGTAATATATAGGCAATACTAGCTTATCATAAGCAGTCTGAAGAGTAATGTGTCTGGAAGGATTGTAGTGATTTGTAATTTGAAGAGATTAAGTATAGCTAGTTTTGCCACTCACAGGTTATGAGACCAGGTACATACAACTATTTAGCATCTCAAAATTTGGTCAGCCTACCTGGAAGGAACAAAGTGTCCAGTGTGGACCACAATATGAACTACTCTCTCAGTAAATGACATTTGACAAATGACAAATGACATTTTGGTAAGCAAAATATTCAGGCTTTGGGGTGTGCATTCTACTGACAGACAAACTGATGTCTCTGGAATCAAATTCTAGTTCCATTGTTTATTGTTCATGAAGCTGTAGACAGACAAGCAATGTGTTTTAGCTTCAACTTTTGTGTTCTGTTCTGAGTTAGTCACAATTATGCCCTAAAGTTGTTAAGAGGATTAAATAAGTACTACATATAAAAGTAAACAGTCATTAAAATTAGTCCAAGGTCTGATACATAGAGTATCATCAAAAACTAGTCTTCCGTGGAAGATGGGTCAGATGCAGAATTCTCAGGATTTTCCGTGAGGTATTGTAAGTGGTATAGAGACAGTTTATAAGGGACAATGAATGGATCAAGAAACAAAATTACTGCTTGCATAAAAGTGAAGATGATAATGGTGGACATGGGGAAATAATGGTGACAAGCTCCGGTCCTGTGAAGAGTGATGATGTATGTCTGACATCATGCTCTTGCGGGCCTAAGGCAGGAGGTCTAAGACCTCTTCTCAACAAAATAAACAATGTGCTCTCCTAACGTTATAGCAGACAATTATGTTATTTAATCAGAAATTACATGGTAAGTGAGTCTGTGAAGGTCAACATTGCATTTAAATATCCTCTTTTTTAAGTTACCTCCCACAACAAAAATGCAACAAGAGTTGACCAAACAGATTGTGTGTCTTTCAGGGTCGACTTGAAACATGGTTGCTCTACAACACCTAGTGATGTTAAACCCTTACCATATTTTCTTTAAGTTATTTTTGTTCTTTTTTATTGAAGCTAAAAGAAAGAGTCAATGGCTTCATACACAAGGAATTGCAGGCAAGAAGTCACAAATTAACTTCATTATCTATAAAAGAGAGGCTTAACGAATAACCAAGTATCTCTTACCTTTTTTTCCCCCTTCAGTTCGATCTCTCAATTTCCTTTTGCAATTTTCTAGATGAGAGATTATCTTGGAAAGCAAATTGGGGTTTTAAAATGGAGATGATTAAACAAAGTCACTCTTTCTTGGTAAGCAAAACAACATGCATTATTGATTTGTGGACTGTGCTTGCGGCAAGTTGATGTGTGATTCACCCAAGTGCTCCACATAGGCAGGTGAGGCTGTGAGGAGTGAAACCAATTTGCATCTTGCCAATTTATTCCAATGATGTTTCAGTTCTCCTTTTGGAACTGCAGCCTAGGTGGTGCCCAGCTTGCTTTCTCATTAATTTGGCTCTGAATTCTACTCCAATATTTGTAGGACGCTGAAACACAGGAGAGGGGGGAAGAAAATCTGTGAATGTGGCTCTTCTAGGGAGAGCAATTCTAAAGGAAATCCTCCTTAGGAAATGCCTGCCATTGGGTTATTAAAAAGTGCTTCAGGTTAACCAGCAGGAAGGCATTACAGAGGCAGCGGCTTTTATGATAAGCACAGTAATTAGGCTGGGTCAGCTGGCCCTCCATTGAGCACCGAGATTGAATCCACGAATTTTATGGTGTTCTTTTTTTTTTTTTTCCAAAGCATTCCTCCAGCTAGGGAGAACAATCTTCTCAGAGAATAAAATCTTCCTCTGACTATGGACACTTAAGTTGGCAATGTTTCTTCAGATGACCTGGCATTATTTGAGTTTCTGGGGGCAAGAATTTCTATGATAAAAGATTACTGGGAATGAATATGGTAGGTGCAGAAAAAAATATTCCAATAGATTGACTTTTCTCTTTTGCTTTTCCAAATATATAATAAAAATTAATCACCACCACTCCCCAAGGCTTAAGTCTATATAGGCCACAGCCCTCTGAACTAATGACCCCACCATCACCTCCAGTATCGACTGCAAGTTTCTTTGTAGGGAAAAGTCAGGTTCAAAATATGTCACGCTCAAGCAGAAATCTTCTAAAAAGAGGAAAGGAAACCAGTTTCCTCTGTTCTGTAGTCAGTTCTATGTGGTCCCTGTTCCAGGTGGTTCTTTATCTCCTGACGGAAATCATGATCATCTGTGATGAACTAAAACTCAGTATGCTAAAACTACCATAAATGTGCTGATACTGACATTGAGTGAAAACGCGCGGTTTACGAGCGAAGAGGTTCTCTTAGGGAGTTGTGTTTTCTCCAGCAATGCCTTTGTTTACTGTGAGCCAACAGCAAAGAGTAAGTTCAAATATGACACCTGTGTCAGTTGGTGGCCTGGAAAGCTGTAGAAAGTGAAAAGAGAAGCTGTTGATTGGATAGCAAAAAGGGGGAAGGGTTAAGGTTCCTTGGGCATGCGTAAATGACCACCCCACCTCTACACACATTCAAAGGGAGTTATGTTGGTTTTGTGGGATTTGGGACTTCCTAAGTCAAAAGCTTATTGACTAGACTTGCCATTTCCTTCTGTGCTCATCCATTCTTGAAAAGCTGCTGCAAACATGGACCTTGAGCAAATCAGGAAGGCTTTTCTTAAAGACAACTTAAGAACATTGTTGTTGAAGGACTTTGTGCCTGGGTATTTTCAAACTGTAGTGGATTTCAGTGTTAAAAGGTCGGACCTATGGGACCCGACTTTCTTGAAGGCTAAGATGCGATTGTCAGTTGCCGTTCTATTTGCTCAATGAGAGCACACAGTTGAGATGGCTCCATTCTGTGAACTAGCAGTGGATCCCCCCACCAGAACTCAATCTTCTGTCACTGCAGTCTTCTACTTGTGAGCTCTAGAATTGAAAATAAATATTTCTGCTGATAAGAAACAAGTTAACAAATAGCAACTTAGATGGAGCAGGGCAGCATTGACTGCATAAATAGACTAGAGATATGAAAAAAACTTAACTCAAATTATTTTGCTCTGCTATCTCCACAAATCTATCAGACTTGGGTTTTTTTCTTTCTTTTTTCTTTTTCTTTTTCATATTTTATTTACATTTCAAATGTTTCCCCCTTTCCAGATCTCCCCTTTGGAACCTCCCCATTCCCTACCCCCTCCCCCTGCCACTATGGGGGTAATCTCCCACCCACCCACCCACTCTAGTCTTCCCTCCTTGGCATTCTCCTATACTGGGGAATCTAACACCCTCAGGACCAAGGGCCTCTCCTCCCCCTGATGGATAACAAGACCCTCCTCTGCTGCATTTGTGGCCAGCACCATGGGTCCCTCCATGTGTATTCTTTGGTTGGTGGATCCATCTCCAGAAGTATCGGGGGGGTCAGGCCAGTTGCCACTGTTGCTGCCTCCCTGGGGATGCAAACTCCCTCAGCTCCTTTTTCTCCAAGTCCTCCATCTGGGACCTCACACTCAGCCCTACTGTTGCTGTGAAGTGACTCTTGGGTATTTCAAACTTTTGGGCTAATAACCACTTAACAGTGAGTACATACCATGTTCATTCTTTTGTGACTGCATGACCTCACTCAGGATCATATTTTCAAGATCCATTCATTTGTCTGCGAATTTCATGAAGTCATTGTTTTTAATAGCTGAGTAGTATTCCATTGTGCAAATGTACCACATTTTCTGTATCAATTTCTCTGTGGAGGGACATCTGGGTTGTTTCCAGCTTCTGGCTATTATAAATATGGCTGCTATGAACATAGTGGAACATGTGTCTTTATTACATGTTGGAGCATCTTCTGGGTATATGCCCAGGAGTGGAATAGCTGGGTCCTCAGATAGTATTATGTTCATTTTTCTAAGGGTCTGCCAAACTGATTTCCAGAGAGACTGTATCAACTTGCATTCCCACCAGCAATGGATCAAAGTATCTATTTCTTAAAGAATCTCTCTCCCTTAAAAAGGTATATGAATCAACATCATCTTGATTAGTCTTGAATTCTTAGCTAGCCTTATGACCTGCACTGTAGAAATTTTGACATCAACAATTACAGTAATTTGGATGCTTTTTCCCCTCTGACAATGTATTTTGATCATAGTCACCCCATCCTGTAGCTCCTCTTAGATATTCATTCACCTTCCTATGAACAATCCACAGAATCCAATGTCTGTTGCCCCACTACTCTTGGGTCTTGGGTGTGGGGCCTGCCTACCCCGGTATGCTCAACATACTAGGAATCACATCATCAAACAAAACTGACTCTCTCTCCCTCTGCCCCCCTCTGTCTATCTGTCTGTCTATCTATCTGTCTATCTATCTATCTATATCCTAACAGCTATGAAAAACCAATAGATGGCTCTACCTCCCCCCCTTCAATGTGTGGATTTTATTTGGCTTGTACAATTGCTGTAAGTTCATATGTGTAACTGCCCTGTTGTGTTTGGAAAACACCATTTCCTTGATGTTATCCTCTGCCTCTGGCTCATGCAATCTTTCTGCCCCGTTTTCTGCTAAGATCCCTGAGCTTGGAAGATGGATATGGCAGATATCCCTTTCAGGGCTGAGCATCTCTTATTCTTGTTTGTTTGTCCATATCCTCAGTATGGAGAACTAAAAGCATTCTGTTGAGGCTGATTCTTTTCAAATTTCAACACTATCAAAGATAAGAACAAAGCATTATGAATACAAAATAATACCAATTTTATTTTCATCTTTTTTGAGGGGAAAAAGATATTCTTTATGAAAAATATCCATCCTTGGAGACCTTTCCCTACTCAAAAGTAGAAATAAATAAAATATAGCCTTTGGATCAACATGTGGTTTGTGCTATTTCTCGTCCAAAATGGACCTCTGTGGGGGATGTGGAAGTCAACCTTCTGAAGGAAAAAATGGGATGGAGGAGGCACCACAGACTCCCGTAGCTCCTCAAAGAGCCCTGATCTACCCTACAGCCCATAGATCTAAGATGGCTGTGAGACATCAAAGTGGAACCACATCCAGGACATTGGCTACTTCACTGTCTTCATGGAAGTTCTCACAGATAACAATACTCCCCCCACTCCTTCTGAGTTACTTTGTTAGGCAGGGATTTCAATGGAGCACAGTGACAGTGTGGTGAGATACGATTGGCCAAAGATTTAGGGGTTTGGGGTTGGCTCAAACACTGTATACAAGCTTGTGGACTGGACAATAAACTCAGATCTGGACCTTGATGCTGGTCTCCAGAGTCGTATTTCCTGGGATTCATCATGTGACTCTGTTGCCTCTCACCTTTCCATCCTTGGTCCTCAACCCACAAACATCTTAAGGTTCTTTTCTCAGTAAGGAAAAAGACTGTGCATTTGCTCTATGTCTCTGATGGATAATTTGGCCCTCTAGTATCTTTACAAGGTACTTTTACCCAGTCATACTGTATACAGGACATCACTGACAAATCTGTGAAGTTCCTGCCACTTACTTCCTTCTTATATACCATCATTCCCTCTTACCCCCAAATTTCTTATTTGGCTGACATCCACACCCCTGTGGATCATCCTCTACTCTTAAAGGGACATTGAGATTGATCTAAGATGTTCATTGCTTAGCTGCAGATCAGGTCCCCTCCATACAAATGTTATACTCAGGGCTCTTTATTTCTCCAGTATTAGGACAAGATGTTTGATCCTATTACCTGGGCATCTAGCCCCCATGCTCCCTTGGAAGGACTTAATTGAGTTAAAGTCCTATGTTTGGACACAGCCTTAATGACTATCACCAAATGTGGAGTGACACATATCTCAGCTTACCCCAAAAGACTCGTTATGGTATGTACCTCTGATCTACACTCCATATTTTAACTTCTCCCATGAGACGGGTTTCTATTTTAACTTCACCAAATTACTGTGGGAAAAATCATGGGTTTTGGAATCAGATGTATCTGTGGCCGATGTATTTTCAAAGATGCTGATGAAAGGGTTTCCGTACTACATAATCCTTTAAAACCTTAGCCTTCCCTCATTACAAGGCAGAATCTAGCTTTTTCCATTCAAAGTCACCAGGCTACCACTTGCTCATAATGAACAGAATGCCAAAGACATGGAATGCTCCCTGAGACTGACTCGAAAAGGCAATGCTACTTCCATTTTGTTGCTGTTCTCGATCTTGGCATCCTCACTCACCATGCCAGCAGATGAACAACCCCAAGTCTGTCCTGCTAATGGTCCAAGACCTTGCACAGAAAGATCTCATGCAGCATTGCCCTCTATGAAGAAAGTGGAGTGTCCAGCTGGGCTCCAGCTGTTCATTTACAGTCAAATTACAACTCTAGCAGCATAAACATCAGAGCTGTTTCTTGGGCCTTTCCTCCATCGTGTGTGTGTGTGTGTGTGTGTGTGTGTGTGTGTGTCTGTGTGTGTGCGTTTTACAGGGTCTAGAAAGATGTCTCAGACCACTTGCTAAGACCACTTGCCTTTTCCTAGCAGTTTGATTCCCAGAACCCACATCAGATCACTCACAAAAATCTGTAACTCCAGCTCCAGAGGATGTGATTCCCTCTTCTGGTTTAAAATACACATGCATATAAAATACAAATTAGAAAGAAAGTATCACACTGTTCTCATGAGCTAAAGTGACTGTGGTCTGAATTTTGTGTCAACCACAGATTTCAATGCTGCAATCAAATCACCAATGTGATGAATCAGCAGAGGAGACCCTTGGGTGAAAGGGAGATTCCCCTGCTTTTGGCATCACTACCCTTATCAAAGAGCTAGATAAGGGTATCAAAACTGCCATCTGAGAAATCCTCAACTGGTACTCAACTGTTAGTACCTTGATCCTGGACCTGCCAGCCTTCAGAAACATGAGAAACACTTGTTATTTTTAAATCATCTAATCTCTAGCATTTTTGAGCAGTATAAATGAACTGCTCAAATGTCATTCACTAAACAATTTCTGGATTAGTCTGCTCCTGCTATTTATTATGTTGGGAACAGACCCTTGTCTCAGGGATGTTCTTCCTCCCTAGCCTGTTTACTATTACCTTGCAGTTCAGCACAGAGCATGGTAAACAATGAGTCATCTCTGGCCATGTGATCAGCCTTGTCTTATGATTTGCTTATTTCCCCCTTTGGTGGTTTCCCACCCCGGGGGAGGAGAGTATTTAAGGCCAAAGGAATAAACAAGCTTCAACATTCGGCATTCTGCTTGAATGAATGACCCGTGTCTGTGTCTTTTTGTGTCAATTCCCCCATGCCTACACTAGGTTCTCGGTAGCTTGACAATATGGGCGCTGTCAATTGGAGGTCCCACCGAGATCGAGAAGAGAGGAGAACCTGACGGGATCGTTCCTAGGAGCCGGCCATTGAAGTAAAATGAATGTGTTGTTCACTAGCAAAATGAAATAGGAGCTATTGATGAAAAAGATGGGCCAGCGGTGAATAAACCTTGTAGAAGGACAAGGTAATGGTAAAATGTGTTTTGTGTAGGTGTTAAGAATTATGCTAAAATCTAGAGAAGTGAAGGTAATTCTCATAGGTGCTTTTAGTCTTTGGACCTTGAGATAGTTTACACCCTAGATATCTGAGATCTAATTCTCTTTCCTCTCTGTGTATTGTATGTTTTTGGTGCACCAATCTGTCCAAGTGTCAAAACTGACTGCTTTATGTTAAGTCTGTGTTTTTGTTTCATTGTTGTTCTGTGTTTCATGTTGAAAAGAAAAAATTGGTTAAAACTTTATCTGCTAGCTATCCACCGTTGATTCAGTTTAACCTGTTTAAAATGGCAGTCTCAATTGGCCGTTGGGGCCCTGTACTTCTAATTAGGAGTCTAGCACAGCTGGAGAAGACCTGTCAGGAGCTGATTGTTTGCAAAAGCTGCTTTTAAAGGGGCCAGCAGCTTCTCAAGTTCTATGGCAAATAAGCTGATGGTTGTTTTTTTCCTAGAAAAATTTCTGCAATTGTACTTATTTTCCTTTATCATGTGGAATAATACTGATTCTAATGTGGAACAGATTCTTAATTGTTTATCTAGGCACTGTTTGCTGATGAGTTGCTGGGAGTATGAAGGGGGCTGCCTGGTGTTCATGTTCCTGGCATTGTCCCTATGCCCCTGGAAGACGATTGCAAATTTCCTATAACCCTATATCAAGTCAAGAGAGGTTTTGACATCACAGCTGCGGTTGTTGCCGCCATTGCTGTTTCTGCTACTGCAGCAGCAACCGCTGGCATAGCTATTTCCCAATCTGTTACTTCGACTAAGACCTTGGAATTGGAGTTTTCAAAATTATATCCAAACGCTGTCTGTCCAGATCCAACATATCAATGAGACCCATGTACCTCCTCTTTCAAGGGAAAATTTTCTTTCAGACTTAAAATTGGCTGGACACCTATCAAGGATTGGGCTGGTTCCATTGCTTTGGGAGTCCTGGCTCTTGGCGCTGCTGTTCTTGGGCTCCTTTTTCTGTACTTCATGCATAAACAACAGCACCAGGCTCAGGCTATTACGAAGCAAGTTATACTATCATTAGCAGGAGAAAACCCATCAGCCCAAGCGTGGCTCAGTATGTACAAAGAGTAGGCAGCCAGAGGTGGGCAACTCTCTGAGGGCTCTGAGTCTGGCAGAATTTCCCTACGATGGGTAAGGGGGATAGCTTGTGTTCAGGGTGACCTAAGACAGGTTCTACTTGAAAAAATTAAAAAGGGAGACCTGATGGGAACAGACCCCTGTCTCAGGGATGTTCTTCCTGCCTAGCCTGTTTACTATTACCTTGCAGTTTGGCCCAGAGCACGGTAAATAATGAGTCATGTGTTCAGCCTTGTCTTATGATTTGTTTACTTCCCCCTTTGGTGATTTCCCCCAGGGGGTGGGGGGGAGTATTTAAGGCCAAAGGAATAAACAACCTTCAGCATTTGGCATTCTGCTTGGATGAATGACCCGTGTCTGTGTCTTTTCTGTCAATCCTCCATGCCTACGCTAGCTTGGTAGCATGGGCGCTATCAATATTAGTCAGAGTTTTCTAGAGGAACAGAACTTACAGAAGAAATATATACATATATTCATAAATATACATATATTCATATATGTATACATATTCATATATATGTGTATGAAAGAGGGGTATTTATTAGATTGACTTACGGGCTATGGTCCAGCTAGTCCAACAATGGCTGTCTCTACCAGTAGAAGGTCCAAGAACCCAGTAGTTGCTTATTCCACAAGGCCAGTTGTCTCAGCTGGTGTTCAGAATATGACAGAATCCTGAAGAAATAGATGGCAATACCAGTGAAGGAACAGACTTGCCAGGGATAGCAGGAGCAAGAAGGCAAAAAGAGCAAGCTTCCTTCTTTCGTGTCCTTTATATAGGCTTCCAGCCGAAGGTGTGGCCCAAATTAAAGGTGGATCTTCCCACTTCAAAACATCTGGATTAAAGGTATATCTTTCCACCTCAAAAGATTTGGATGAAGAGAGTTTTCCCATCTCAAATGATTTAACTAAAAACCATCCCTCACCGGTGTACCCAGCCACTTGGGTTTTAGTTAACTCCAGATGTAGTCAAGCTGCCACCCAAGAGTAGCCATCGAAGGCTCCATCACTGAGTGGTAGCTAAAACAACAGAATATCATTTCCTTAGAGTTTAGGAAGCAAGAAGTTCACAATCTAAGATCACAATATATATTCAGCTTTCATAAGAGTTCTCTTCATGGCTTACTGATGGCCACCTTCTACTTTTACATGTGTGCTTCTTCAGTGCATGCATACATGCCTGTATCACTTCTAGTGACAACATCATCTGACTAGATAATAAGATGAGAACATCACTCATGTGCTCATTTAAACTTAATTATTCCCTAGAAGCTTTGTCTCCAATTGTAGCCATACTCACATAGATGGCTTTGATTCGTGGAGGGGGAATGAGTTTGGGAAAGGATGTAAGCACTCTGTCCATAATAACATTTGAGCTTAAAGGTTTACCGCTGTAAAATTTATCTAACCTGAGTATGATGGTTATTCTCAGTTGTCAACTTGTATACACCTGAAATTAGCTAATATCCAAAAATGGAGGGCACACCAATAAGGAATTTTTGCTTAATAGAATATATATATATATATATATATATATATATATACTGTATATAATTTAATATATTGTATTAAATTAACATATTAATAATATAATGTTGATATATTTTATATTCATATTGTAATATAAATTAAATATACATATTAGAGAGAGAGAAAAAGAAAGAGTCATTCTATTAATTCTGTTTCACTAGAGAATCCTGACTGATACACTAGCAGTTTACTTAATGTCTCTGAGCTTCAAATTTATTTTTGGTAGACATAAAAATAATAATTCTATCTCTCCAGATTAAGAGTTAAAGAGGAAAGCTTCTAAACATTTTATTCAGTTCTAGGAGGTGACAATGACAGGCCCACTCGGGCTAGATTAGCCCACCATCTTCACTGCCTTCTTATCTTTGTATAGATAAGAATCTAAGATGACTCCTGTGGCCTGAGTTGGAACATTGCTCCTGGTGAGCTAGCCAAGAACTAATACTTTATCTTAAAAGTTATCAATCCATTCAAACACATCATTATACCAACTAGAAGATGTTTCTTAATCTTGCAAGAAAATCTAATAAACATGATGCTGTCCTCAAAAAAATCTCATCTTCTGATGGAGCAGGGAGATTCCTACATAAATATTTATATTGCAATATGATGAGTAAATAGTTAAAAGTGCCATCTATGAGAGATTTCTCATAGATGACCTAAATGATTCAGGTCACTATCCTACTAATCTTTACCACAGTTCAGAAAAACCATAGTTCAGAGTGATCTGGCAGCCTTCTGGTCCCAAAGAACCCAGTTGATAAGCTGCCCAAAGAGAATCTGGCTTCATATGATTGGTTCACAATCACAGTGTTTTTAACTTATATGAAATGTTGCCTATCACTTTCCCTGAAAAAGGACTCTCTCCCCTGCAGTATCCCTGGTTAAGATTGATGGGAAAGAAGGGGAGGCTACTACCTTCTTAACCTGAGCTGCCATGTGCTAATGATTCAGCAAGGTCCTTAAAACAGTCTGACTAAGATCTAGAAGTCAGAAGGATACCTGTCAAGTTGATAAAATGGAAATCCCAGGTATGACCTATATAGGAGAAAGACAAAGTAAAAGAGACAGGAGTCTCTGTTGTAACACTCAGTGTGGTGTTTTAGTGTACGATCTAATTGATGCTATATGTATTCATAGATATAATCTCAAAGTGGGAAATGAGAGAAAGGGGGGAGCATTAGTAAAGGCTATCTTCAGGTAGAACTATAGGTATGACTTTTCTTGTTTCTTACATGTAACACAATTTATTGTAGAGTAATCATTTTCAATAAAAAGTAACAATGGTTAAACTTGGTTACAAAAGAAAGCACTATTAAAATGCCTGTTGGATCATTCTACTGAAAATGGTGACTTAATCACAGTCTCAAACAATCAGTATCATAGTTGACCACACTTTAGACTATGTGCACGTTGAGAAAGTGGTACTTATATAAAGGCTTTAACATCCATTTTCTATTCTGAGTTTTACTCTGAAACATATTGCAGCCAGAGAGAAGAAAGTTCAAGAACAAACCCTCTCTGGATAGAGCTCTGAGGAGGACAGATCACTCCTGACTTAGTAGGAAACACCAATGCTGATCACATGGTCTGACCAACAGCTCTGACTCCTTACGTATTATGTAGTTGCTTTCTTTATAGTCAAGGTTCTTCAGAGGGAGGAGTGTCTGTGTGTGTGTGTGTGTGTGTGTGTACCCAAGAATATCTTTCAGTCAGTTCTCACCTTCTGCTTTGCTTTTGAGGCAGGGTCTCTCTTTTGTTCCTGCCACTGTAATACACACTCCAGGCTTTCAGTCATTTGTATTGCCTGGGGATTGAATTCACATGTTCAGGTTTATACAGCTCCTGCTTTTAGGCATTGGCCTATCCTCCTGGCCTGCTAATCTGCATATTTAAAAAATAAAAAGCTAAACTTCCTTTCCTCACCGTTTGAGTCACCTTTGAGATATAAAGACAAAGGGGAAGCTGACATGTTCACACAGACAGGAGCAGAAGTTCTTGAGTTCCAGGCCAGCCTGGGCTACATGACAAGACCTAACATAAAACAAACCAGAACAATAGACAGTTGTGGTGATGGCTTCCATTCCAAAAGGCAATGGAAGAAGACACATTAATAATTTCAAAATAGCATCCAGTTACCTTGGCTTTGTAAGTGATGAATGATGAATCACAGGACCCAAACCATCTAGGCAAATGTAATAGCTCTAAAGAAAGGGGGCTAAAAGGCCAAACAGAGAATCTTGTGTAGTGATTTGCTATTTCCAATTCAGCCAGCAACAAGAGAGTTTTCCTCCTTTCCAAAAAACGGACACAATCTTCTGAGGTCAAAGAATTTGGGAATTTTAAAGCATATATCCTCACTCTACCCCTAGAACCAGGGGAGGAGGGGAAGGAGGGAGGGAGGGACAAAGGAGGAAGGTAGGAAAGGGAGAGGGAGAAAAGGAGGAAGGAAAGGAGGAAGATGTGAATGTAATAAATTCAGTACACATTTTTAAGGCACAGATATTTTGTACACTTCTTTGGATTTAAGCATGCCCATTAAATAAAACATGCAAATACTAAGTTTTCTGTATTATATAAGGAATGTCCAGTATCTTTTTTGCAACATAATTAAATGCTAGGCCTATAAAAAGTCTCATGCTGCAGCAGATTAATTTTTCCCTTTGACTGCTGTTCCCTGTCACTAAAAGCAGGCAATGCTTCAGAAACCATTTCCCCGTTCCATGTATGGGTACGTCTCTCCGCTGGGGTGATTTCCTTCTTCTCATTTCTTCCCCTGATTCCCTGATGTGAAGGCCATTAAACAGAGACTCACATGGCCACCTAATGATGTCTAAAAGTATGCCACACACTGAAGTGGAGGTAATTTATACACACTAGGAAACTGTGGGCCGGGGTAATGTAGTGAAGGCAAGTAGCTGGTGCTTGGGCTGTTTACTTTCTCCAGGAAAGGGCAAGACACACAATATGTGTTGTTGAAACACAGCATCCCAGTGACTGTTCTAGCACTGCTCAACAACCAAAGCATGGATGACGCAGACCTTCACGTGGATTTAGTGGGATCATGCTAGTGACCCAAGAAATGGCTTTCTTTTAGAAGTCATAGGCAATGATGGAGAATTATTTGTTTCAATTTTGTTTTGTTTTTGTTATTTTTTTTGAGGGGATAATTTTAGTTCTTTTTATTTGATACTCGAAGGTCTGAAAATGCAAGCTATACACTAGGAGAAAATATAAAAAGACATAAATAACAAACGACTTAAAATTGGCAAGCAGTCTGAATAAACATCTCACTACAAGTGACACCTAAGGATGGGGACTATCACTCATTGGTGAGTGCTTGCCTAGCATATGTGAAGCCCCGGGTTGGATTCACAGATCACATAATGGAGAACTCAGGAAGTAGAAGTATGAGAATTTATAGATCAAGGTCATCCACAGCTGAATAGTGAATCCTGAGACAGCCTTGGCTGTAAATGACTCTGTCTCAGAAAATAAGCAGGAAAAGGCACACAAATGGCAAATACACACAAAAAGACAATCAATATCTGGTTATTTGGGAATTATAAATTAAAATCATATTGATATGTTTCAAGCACACCTGTGTTAAACTAAAAATTCTGACTACACACACAGAGAAGATGGAGCAACAGGGACACTTTCACAGCTGTTATGGATGTAAATGTGACAGTCCCTTGGGAAGATAGTGACTTCTAAAAGAACTAATCATTCTCTTTCCCCCTGACCCAACAGTAACCCTCCCTAGTATTTACTCAAAATATTGAAAACTTATATATATCAACACAAAAATTCTGTACTCAGATGTTTATAAAACCTTTGATAATTGCCAAACTATGAGAATAACGGAGACACCATTCAGTAGGTGAGTAAACTGTGGGACATCCATACAATGAAATATTATCTAGTCTTCAAAAAGAGGTAGACTGGGCTAGAGAGATGGCTCAGAGGTTAAGAGCACTGACTGCTCTTTCAGAGGTCCTGAGTTCAATTTCCAGCAACCTCATGGTGGCTCACAATCATCTCATATGGTATCTGACACCCTCTTCTGATATGCAGGCAGAACACTGCATACATAATAAATAAATAAATAAATAAATCTTTATAAAAAGAGGTAGACTATCAATTTATGAAAATATTCAAAGCAACTTAAACTCATATTGTTTTATGAAAGAAATACACCTGGAGATAGGGGTATAACATATGGTCCCAACTATATGATATCCTGAAAAAAATAAACCACATTGAAATATTAGAGGTTCAGGGAAAACAAGCAGGGAGATGAACAGATTTTTAGGCTGGAAAAACTACTCTGTGTGATTCAACAGTGGTAAAGATACACCACTTTATATTAGTGCACACTTATATAATGTGCAGCACAAGAGTGAGACCTCATGTGAACAGCAGGCTTTGAGCTCTGACAATGAATGAACGTTGGTCTTAGATTCTAACACTTGTTATTCTGATGGGAGATTTTGATATTGGAAAGGCCATGCTTGTTAGAAGGGGAATAAGCACATGGAAATTCCCTGAGATTCCCAGTCAATGTTTTAAAAGTAGTTTATCTTTAAAAGACAAATTTAAAAAGAAGAAAAATAAAATAAAAAGCCAGTTTGACACTCACTCCTCCCCACTTTTCCTTCAGTGCCATTAGAAGACTAACAGATGATCCTTGTTTAGAATGAAGCAAAGTCCTATACCAAAGCACCCTTTCGTGGAGACTTGACACTTGCTATTTCTTTCCCTTCGAAGTAGCTTGATACGTTTAAATGTCCTCGGCCATTGCAGGATTTTTTTTTTTTTTTCATGTTTTCAAGACAGGGTTTCTCTGTGTAGCCCTGGCTGTCCTGGAACCCACTCTGTAGACCAGGCTGGCCTCAAACTCAGAAATCTGCCTGCCTCTGCCTCCCAAGTGCTGGGATTAAAGGCGTGTGCCACCACTGCCCGGCTAAGATTTTTAACATAACCATTCTTCTGAGTGACATGGTCAATATTGTGCCCTATGGTATGGCGGTAAGGGGCTTATAATCGTAGTTGTTACGTGAGATAGAGATGACGGTGATGAGGGACACAGAGAAGGGGGTGGGGGCATGGCAGACTGCTGACTGAGACTGCCCACTTCAGAATGAGCTGACTGCCGCAAGGACTTCCATCATGGTGACATCATTAACCTCAGCAATGGATTTGAGCCTCTTCTATGAAAGAGGATGCCACTTGGCACCCCTTATCTTCAAACACATCTGTCTTCTTCTGGTGGGAGTGAGAGAGAATGCCCAGAGAAAGGAGCTTTTAAATATGAAAGATCACAAGTGCAAGCAAAGGAAAACAGATCTGGTTAGCATGCAACCAGAAATATTTGGATGACCACATTATTTCTTGCCTTCTATTTTTGTTTCATTGTTTTACTCTTATTTTTGTTTGTAAAGTATTGAAGAAAATTATACAAGTCAGGGAAAGGTCTACTTACTACAGAGGTTCATGTTATTGTGATGAATTCTCTATTCTGTACATTTACTGGGGGGGGCGGGGTTACACCCAGAATGTAGTACTATCCTGGCAAATAATCGTGAGTTCTTAGAGTGCTCTCTCACCTGAACAAAACCGTGTGGTGAAACAGATGTGAGACAGACTACCTTTAGCCTCATGCTTACCAGATTTCTCTTTACATACACCACCATCCTCTTCTGGCACAGGGCATGTCCTATCAGCAGGGGATGTGGCCATGGTCATCGTGTCATCCCTGTGTGGATCTCTGGGTGGATGTGGAAATTCTTGTACATTTTCAAAGAAGTGGCTGCAGTCCCCTAGACTACACTCTCCATTGGTTCTAAGAGAATAATACAAAGTAGGTCACCCCCATATCTAAGCTTCTATCTCACTTGATACTTGACCTGGTAAGTGTACTGGAATATGAGTGAGGTATCAAATCCTGTGATGGATGCATTATTGGTGGATGCTAGGTTTCACTAGCCTGTGCCTTTGCTCTCTGCTTCCTGTAGATATCTCTCAGGTCTGCCCTGAAGGCCCACCCAGGACACATGCTAATCTGTGGAATCCTGCTAGGAACAGGCTGGCTCTCCTGCCCCTTGCTGCCTTCTTTCTCACTGTGCACTGAGAACAGCTCGTGATTTTTGCTGAGAGTTTAGGAGAACCCCAGGAAGCTTTGAGCTTTCGCTAGCAGGTGACTTGCATCCCACAAAGCTGTGGTGAATCAATGGTCTCTCTCCAAAGTGGATATGCACAGCTTCACCAAGTGGCTGCTGTGAGCGTTTTATATTCTGAAGTCTCATCGCAGGTTTTCCACAGGCATGACTGGGAAAATAATGAGGAAGAAATGGAGTCTAATGTGGGGAGGTTTGTATCAGAACAAGGGTAGTCAGAATGAGAGCCAGCGACACTAGCCTCAGAGGGCTCATCTGTAGGGGGCAGCCAGCATGCTCCCTTTCAAGGGTAAAGATGGGAGCGGTGTGCCCTTTAACAGAGAGAGTAGAATAGAAGATTGTACATCTTAAAAGACCAATTCAAACATTGTCTGATAGGTGATTGGAGAGTCGCGTGATCCAGGTAGCAGAGGAGAAAGGCGCTCAGCCTCCTTGCTCCCTTTTCAGCTTGCTTTTATTGGCAAGACGCAATTTCTTCTCTGCAAACACTTCGGCACTAAAATCACGTTTTCATTCTCACTGGCCGTGGGGATCAACATCTTTGATCTTCAACTTACTGAAGCAGCGACCTAGTGTTCTACTTCAAAGCATGCTTTTCTGACTTAAGGGCATTTTAATAAAGAGTTCTCCAAGACCCAGTTGCTTATCATCTGGAATAGTAAGGATCTGTGTGGTTCGTCAGATCATACAATGCTCTAGTCACAAGGAAACTTTTACAAGGGATTTACAAGGGAAAAAAGCCCACCGGAGGAGGTAGAGAATAGTGTTCTCACCGTTTCTCTTGGCTTTGTAAGGTGCACTCTTGTAAGCCTTGTCTCTCTGATTACATTGCGGCTGCTGCTTAGAAATCCTTACACCATCAGCCTAGGATAAAGAGAAGCCCTCCATTCTTAAAGACACATCCGTAGTATGGCATAGAAAAACTTCCACTCCTCTTTTATACCATACGGGAAATGGCCACATGGAGCGCAAGTTATTTAAGAGTGGCTCTCTCCTATTAAGAGAGTTTCCCAGACAGTTGCCAGACTGTGAATTAGGACCTAAGAAATGTCAGATTTTGTTTTTCTTGAATACAGATGTTCCATTGGGTGTGGAAGAGGGAAGATAATGCACAGAACTCACCATAGCAACCTGCTTAGAGCAAAGCTTCAGAAAATCCCGAAAGAACAAGGGAGAAGCGGTGACGTCGCTAGAGATATTCAAGGTGGACAGTAACCAAACCTAAGTTGTGAAGCATTTAAGCCAACTTTAGACTATTGCCAATCAATCAACATTTAAAATACATAACAAGGAAGGTTTTAGGGGTTCATATTAGTGGCTCAATATTTGGCCTACAAGTCTGCTTGGTTTCTTTGTTGGATTGTTTTTGAGAAAGGGTAGCCTAAAACTCATCAGGCTGTTCTCAAACTCAGAAAGATAGCCTGCTAAGAATAAAGGTGTCAGTACATCTGTCTGCCTAAGGTTGAGATGTAAACATTCAGAGCAATTGGCTAATAGCTCGTTTCTGCAGCAAAAGCAATGGTCTAAACCGCACAGACAGGACTTGAAGCAGCAGTCCTCCTGGAACTGCAGTTCACTATGTGTTAATACACCCCTCTTTCTCTGCAGGCTTTCCCACACCTATCTTACCCACCCTCCTCCTTCTGCACTATTTGAAAATAAACTTAAGACACTGTGACATTCCAGATAAAAAATTGTCTCTTCAGGAAAGGACTTTATTCCCCTGGTCGCTGTCTCAGAATCATATGCAGGTGGGAATTGATCTGCATACTACATAGCCTCTACTTAATATTCTACCGTTCCCAAAATATCATTTTTCTAAGTTTCTCGTTAAATCTGAATCTAATCAAGAGTAACTTGTTTTAACTGTTCTGCCTCTTTGGTATCTCTAATTTGTAGTCTTGTATTCAATGTTTTTGTTTGTTTGTTTGTTTGTTTTTTGTTTTTTTTCCTTTCATGTCATTGATTTTTTTTAATTAATTAATTTTTAATTTATTTTTGTTTTTTGGGGGGAGGAGGGACCAGGTCTGACTAACAGCCCTGATTGACCTGGAGCTCACTCTGTAAACCGGACTGCTCTCAAACTTACAGAGATCCACTTGCCTCTGCCTCCTGAGTGCTGGAATTAAAAATATCAGCCATCACTGCCTGGCTTCCCCTTCCCATTTTTGTTTTTTAAATGTTGCTGATTCAGTTACCACTCTCATCAATGAGTAAGGACAATTTGATTTACTTGATGCATGTGATTTCTGTCTCTTACTTTCTGGTTAGATTTCGTGTCTGGGAAACTGCTCTAGCTTCAGAGAATTCCCCCACCCCAATTTCTTTCTCTCTCAATTTTTATTTGGGAGGTGGCTGAGGCAGGGTTTTGTGAATCTAACTTTGCCTCAAATTTACCATGTAGCCAAATATATTCATTCATTCATTCATTCATTCATTCTTTTGGTTGGCTTTTTGAAACAGGGTTTCTCTGTGTATCCCTGGCTGTCCTGAGATTTGCTCCATAGCCCAGGCTGGCCTCAAACTCAATGATCCACCTGCCTCTGCCTCACCGGTACTGTGGTTAAAAATGTCCACCACCACCCAGGATTATTTTTAATTTTATATATTTTATGTGTATGAATGCTTTATATTGAAGTATATTTGTATGTCTGGTGCCCTCAGAGGCCATAAGAGGGCATTGGATCCCATAAGGACTTGAGTTATAGATGGTAGTGAACTGTCATGTGAGTGCTGAGAATCATACCTGAGTCCTCTGGGAAAGTAGCCAATGCTCTTAACTTCTGAAGGATCTCTCCAGCTCCTATTGAAGCTTTGGAAAAATCCAGAACAATAGTTTGAAGAATGTCTCCCAACCTAAAGCCATTCACTTATTCCTGTAGGTTTGTATTGAAATTTATGTTTTTTAAAATGGTTCTATATTGTGAAGTTAATGTTCTTGCCACTGTTTTACATTGTCAACCCAAGGACCGCACTCCAGTTTTCATATTATTACAGAAAATCAGAAGTAATTTATTCTGGAGCCATTCTGAGAGGCCATGACCCCAGAACACAGATTTAAGTAACCTCAAATCCCATGTTCCAACATAGCACAGTATCATGACATTTTATAGTTTTATAGAACAAAGACATTCATATAGCAAGGCAGGTTTAAAATACATGAGCGGGTGTGTCGGGGTGGCGGTTACAAGGTGGGAAAAGTTCCACTATAGGCTTCAGATGCTATCTGATGACATCCTCAAGTTGTTAGGTTGATGGAAACTAGTAGGCTCTTACATGAGTAGATTTCAAAATGTTTTCATCTGTTGAGCACAGGATGTTCTGGCATAGAAGCAGGAAAGCAATGGCTGTTCCAGGAGCTGAAGCTAAACACAAGGAACCGTTTATTCCCAGGATCTATGGAAAGGAATGTCACCCTGCCAACATATCACATGTATCACTTTAAGTCTCAAAGACCGATGCGACCGACACCTTTAACCTACATAGCTATGACATGATTCCATGTCTCAAAGCATTACACTCTTGTTAATGTTGCAATAGGAATAGAAAACCAGTGTATGCTCTAAAATTACATCTAGTGATTTAGCGTACATAGGCATGCCCTACCTTACTGAGCCTCACAATGGAAATTGTGAGATGGTATTTACTCATTCTATAAATGATCATATTCAATGCCATTCTTCTCAAAGGAAATCTTTCTGTCTTCCTCTCAGGAATGCCATAATGGATTCACAGACCCTTTCCTCTTTGACTTCAGTATTCACCTGCATAAAGCCCTTTATTCTAAGTCTGGTCACTAGTTGAACTCCAGGCAATTCTTGTGCTCATTTGAAATAGCACTGTCAGGTTCAGAGCTCTTTCTTGATTTCTGGACCACAATGCTTAGAGTTAACACCTTGTTAATCCCAAACATGGAATTAACCAATGAATACCAATGATCTCTTGTACTTTTGGTTGAAAATGACATCAAGAAACCTGGATGATGGAAGGACTGAATTTTACTCAAATGTTGGCATCACAGTTTAGACCCAGTTGGACACAGTTGGATAGACATGGCTCTTCATGCAAAGCAGAGAAACTTTGTTTCATAAATAACTTTAAATATATAGGTTTTAATGGTTTCTGTGAACAGTTCAGATACTTGGTCTATTTTTATTAGATACACTATTTTTCTCATTTCACCTCATTGTTTGATAACAAAATCAGCTTATTATCTTCATACATGTCATGATTTTATCCTGTTTTTAAATTCTTTGACTTTGAGTTTTTGTGGTGCAAGTGGACCAATTTAGCACAGCAGAATTTATTCATCTTTTTTTGTCAACTGCTTTTATTTTAAAGTTAGAGTTAGAAACATTTTCTCTACCTCCAGATTGGAAGCAAATTCACCTGTCTTTTATCCTAGGGTTTCTATATTCTCCTTTACATTGAAAGCATGTCGATCTGTGTAGATGTTTTGGTTTGAATGTGAAATGTTTTGCACTGGCTAACATGTATGAACCCAACTCAAGTTGGTGGAGCTGTTGTGAGAGGCATTGGAACCTCTATGGCAGAGAGTATTCCAGCAAAAGTGGGTCAGGGAACAAGCCCCCGAATGGTGTAGCCCAGCCCACGTCCAGTTGGTTGACTTATTTCTGTCTCTCCACAAGATGTGTTGCAGTCCTATGGGCATGCTCCATGTAAACTCAGCCAGGTCTCCTCCACTGTGTCTGCATCCTAAGACAGAATAAATCCTTCCTCTCTTAAGTAATTTGTGTCCAGTGTTTACTCCCAGTGAAGAGACAAGTAGCTAACACATGGGCTAAGCATCCAGCATTACTGTTGACCCCGTTCCAGGAACAGATACTGTGGAGTTCATCTTCCCTTCTATGCTCTGATAGGAGTTCTTTACACTTGTTCTATTTCTAGCCATCTTTTGGGTTCTTTCCATTCTCATGCTCAGTCTTCCTGTCTATTCAGTCACCACCATCCTTCTAATCCCAGCTCTGATGGTATGTTTTAACACGTTAGGGCCAGCCAACCCTTGTCTCTCTCCCTCTCTCTTTCTTTTAAAGCATGTCCTAGTTAGTCACATTTCCTTTGATTTGTAAATGAACATGCAGACTCACTCAGGGGAAGGCGGCTGGTGAGATTACAGTACTGCATTCACCAGACTGTTACCTAACGAATAGCTGAAATATGGGGGGGTTGTGTTGAGAAGAGGCCATGGCATTGTTCAACATGTAGATATGTTGTGTGAACATTTGTGTATTTTATGTAGCTGCTTGCTATTATGGGTATTATCTTCTTTTTTTTAAAAGAAAAGGAATATGAACTGTGGGTGGTGGTTCATCTCATTTGTGACCCTAGCACTGGAAAGGCTGAGCCAGAAGCATTGCCATGAGTACAATCCCAGCTGGATGACAGAAACTGGAAGTTAGCCTGTGCTACAGAGTGAGATAGTGTCTCCGAAGAAAAGGAAATTCTGAAATCCGTCCTTTTTTACTCTTAAGCCTCACTTCAATGGTTTTTTACTTTCTTAGTACATTGGAAACATCTCAGAAACTTTAAAAATGGCTGAGGCTCCTAGGGAGCCTAGGCTGAGCTATCAGCCTCAGCCTTAGGGAGATGACTCAGCTGGTAAAGTGCTTGCCATGAAAGCAAGAGAACCTGAGTCTCCATATTACCCTAAAGGTGGGATGTGAGCAGGGGATCTCTCTTCCGGGGAATAAAAAGTGTTTTATCTGTCCTTTCTCAGGTTAGACTCTCAGATGCTCTGGTTTTCCACACACTTTCTGCACTTTTCCTTCTCTAGGGCTATTTGGACCTTTTAATGCTGTGCTCATTGATGGTGAACAGTCTTTTCTGGTCTTCACTAATGCTGTAAATGTGGGGTATGAACAGCTTTACTTACTGCCCTGTTGTTTAAAAACATTTAAAGAATAAATCAAAATAGCTCAGAACTTCTGTGTGCGTGTGTACATGTGCACATGTGTTCATATGTGAACACGCATGTGTACATATGTACATGTGGAAGACAAAGTTCCACCTCCGCTGCTGTTCTTCAGATGCTGTTCCATGCTGTTAGATCTGGAACTCATGAAGAAGCCTATATTAGCTAACTAGTGATCACCAAGGGTCTGCCCATCACTCCCTTCCCAGTGCTGGGATTAGAAGGGTGCTCCACCTCACCATGCCTAACTCTTTTCCTGTCTGTGGGATTAGCTGCAGATCCTCATGTTTGCAAAGCAAACAGTTTACAAACTGCACCATTACCTTGGGCCCAGAACTTTCTTATGTTCTTCACAATTGTCATTCTAACCATGTTCTTCATAAGGCTAATGACTTACATCCACTCTGCATCGTTATTTTCCTCAGTGTACTGCTACTGACAGTCCTTTAGCTGTCCAGGGAGTCTTTAAAGTATAAGCATAGTTTCAAATGGAAAAAAATGGAGGCTGAAAACGATTGAATGAATTCGTCAATGTCACATACCTCTCTAAAATATAACAATTCAAATTCGGATCCCAATGTCAAGTTTATTGTTCTTTGTATAGCACACTTCTGTCATTTTCTTAGAATAACAAGTGATGGAATACTTCTTGAAACAGTTTTCCAAAGTACTAAAATACCGCCTAAATAAAGTAGTGTTTCCAGGAAAAGTATTGAAAAGCAAAGCGCTCTCTCTCTCTCCCTCTCTCCCTCTCTCTCTCTCTCTCTCTCTCTCTCTCTCTCTCTCTCTCTCTCATTCTCTCTCTCTCCCTTCATTCCTCCCTCCCCCTCTCTTTACTTTCTCCCTCTTTTCCTTCCCACCCCCACCACCTTTCTCTCTCACTCCCCCTTTCATGTTTTTTTCTGGAATATACATGGTTTCCCTCCCCCCACATTTAAGAACTATAGCTGCTCCCTGGGAACAGTGCAATGAGACTGAACTGTGCACTGAGATCCTAAGGGTCAGTGCCATCTCCTACAAATGATGACTTTTCACGCCACTACCTAAACCTGTTAGCAGGATGTTGCAGACATGATGACATACACCATCGAATGCCACTAAGAATCACTGGCCATGGTATGCAAACCCACAACAAACTACAGCAGTGTAGGAGAGGTTGTAAGGTGCTCGGGCTCATGAGCTTGATATTTGCAAAATAAAACTGATGTTAAATATTTCAATATTTAGAAGAGAAAGAAGAAGTAAATAACAGAGATAAAATGATGAAATTAAGGTTACTAAATCCTATACCCCAGGCATGATAGGTAGTTTCTTTAACTTGATCTGCGAAGAGAGAATTTCAACTGAGAAAAATCCCTTCATCATATTGACCTAAGGTAATTTATGGGATATTTTCTGGATTAATGATTAATATGGGAGGACCTAGCTCCCTGTAAGCAATGCCATCCCTGGGCTGGTAGTCTTGGGTTGTATCAGAAAACAGGCTGAGAAAGCAGTGAAGAGCAAGCCAGTAAGCAGCATCCTTTATGACATGTGTGAGTCAAATAAATGCTTTTAGGCAGAATATCACACCTAACTATATATAAAGCAAACTACCACTCCAGATCTGAAAATAATTCCTCTCGGTTGAATAAATAATAAGTTTTTTGAACACTGGGAAACGTAATATTTTGTAATTTTAATACATAGTTGGACTAAAGACCACATTAAATACAGATTTTTATATAAATATCCACAGAATAATTATTCAATTAATATCAGCTGAAAGTACCCAAGTACTAACCCATGGAGGTCTCTAGCTCTCATTCTTTCATTTGTAATATTGAGTATGATTAAAAATTAGAGAGCAAATATAAAATTTATAGCCCACTCAATGCTGGTAGAAGCTACTCTGACTTGGAGACCCCAACTAGAAAACAGCACATACACAAAATGTTGATTCAGAGAACTTCAGATGTACAGTTGTATGAAAAAACATTTCAAATATTAGTTGCCCCTAAGTAGTACCCCAAAAGCTTCTGCCTGTTAAAGAACATGTTGTCTTTGTAGTTTATATGGCTGGAGACCAAACTTATCAGAAGAGACCTACGGTGTGATTTGTTCTGCATAGTGACTTTAAGAGACATGTTGACAAACAGGATTGTGTCTGGAGAAAATTAGGGTCTGCAAACCATAGCAACTAGGGACCATTGAAGGATGTGGATCATTTGGTAACTATAAAACATGAAACACAGTACAAATGCTTCCAACATTACAAGTTATAGATGCTAGAAACCAGCTTAAACCATGCTATGCTACTCCAGAGAAAAGTGAGGGGCCAGAAAAGTGAGATTTGTGATGTTAGGTCCATTTAATGAAATTTCAGCAGTGACAATTCTTTCCAAATGAAATACAGTCACATGACACTCAAAGACAAGAATACATTCTTAGAATATATTGTTATGTGACCTCATTGTTCCGTGGTCATCACAGACAATCTACACAAATTAATATGGTGACATCATCACTAGGTGGTGTGGTCCAACAGGACGACTGTTATATGTGTTCTGTTTTCAGGTGAAACCCCAGTATGCATTGGGGTTCTGGACTTCTAACACCGGAACTCCCTATTGACCATCATCCCCATCTCTACCCCTTATGTTTCTACACTTCAAATGCCTATGTCCCTACTGCATGCACATCCCCACTTAAAACTCCTAATCAGAGTTCAAAAATCACTTACTAATCCTAGATCCCAAATCTGTGCATCAGAAGCAGTTTATACATGTAACTTTTAAAATGGCTAACCAGTCCTTAACTGGTACACTATAGCACCAGTTATACTGTCAGATACCAAGACAGAACCATAGCTTCCTGGGTCTTGCCATTGTAGAGCTTATATCTCATAGGAGAGATGATTATCAAGGAACCATAGGAATGAGTCAAATAACAATTATACAGCCAGACAAGCAATCTGAAGAAGGAATACAGGGAGAGGTGGAAGTGACTTAGCCTAGGAGCTTTCCTAGATGAAGGGCACTTAGCTAAAATGAGTGGAAGAGTGAATCTACTAGTTAACCAGAAAGGCTTGGAGTGAGGAGACCCGTGGTAGAACTATAGCATGTACAAAGTCCTATGGCAGACATGAGACTGGGATGTTGGAAGGATTGAGAGAAAGAAGCATGGCTGTGTCAGGAAAGTGGGTTAAGGACTGAGGAAGTTATGGGTTGAGGATGGAGATGTAGACAAGGACTGACTGGTGTAAGGTCATGAATCAAACATAGAGGGTTTTGGCATTGAAACTAAGAGGAAATGAAAACCAGCTCTGGGTGAATATTTCATATATATGAATGGCATGTGGGTCCTAAGAGTTGCATTTTTTAAAAATGAACCTAGCACCCTTGTAGAAAACAGTCTGTTGATTGAGCAGAACAAACATTAGCTATGCTAGCATCACAGACAAGTGCTCTATGGAACTTAAGAGAACAACGAACTAAGAGGCATGCATGACATACAGCAAAGAGGATTTAGAGATCCATTTCACAGGGAGTGTTCCCAGACACAATTTTTGGGTTTAGGGCCTATGAGACTGATTGAATGAAAACATGATTCACTGGGACAATACCACTGAAGCAGGGTACACTGGCTTATTCTTGAACATGTTGAGGTTTGAGCTGGTCTTGTGATATTAGATATACTTACTGGATAAGCCATTACATACAGTCCAGAGGTCATGGCGAAGCAAGCTATGAGTTCATCCTATTGCAAAATATCTTATTAAGTTAAAATGACCATAGAAAGTATACTTAGGTATCCTTCAGAGTAGGTACAGCAATCAGGTTGTATGTGCTGTTAAATATCAGGGCTATTGCCATCTATTGCTGGGGCCATCTGTTAATTAAATTAACCACAATTTTAAATAGCAAAGATAAAGCCAAAGGCCAGTGGAGTTGTAGCTAACCTGTTTGGCCAAGTCGGCACAGCACAGCTCCGATTCTTTGGATAATGAGATAGTGTGTACACTCTCATGGGAGCTGAAATGACTTCAAAGAAATACTCACCCATCTCTCTTAATTCCTGCAAGAAGAAAAGGCAGGCCATGCCAAGGGAGTGAACAGTGTGTATAAGGTGAAAAGGCAGTCCAGTTAAATTGCAGGGGGATGGTAGAAGTGAAAGGAAAGAAAACCTACACAGTCTTTGATAAGCAAGGGAATCTGAAGCAATTTAAAAAAAAACAATACAAGAAGAATGAAGCCCGGCACCAGCTATACTGTGTTTCCTTTCTGACCATTTCCCTGTACGTTATTTAGCAAGTCAGTTACACAGGTGGCATGATGAAATGTGTTTCAGCTCACATCATCTCTGAATCAACATTTCACTATGAAATAAATAGACACCGCTAAATTAGGAGATACATCTCTAGAAAGCCTGAGGATTTCTGAAGTAAATCATTCTTGGAGTTTCCTGGGCAGTTGACAGCAGAGAAGAACACAGTCTTCTGGGGCAGTTCGTTAGTGACTTATGGAGACTGACCAGATGCTAACTGGACTCTGGTGGCTCCACCAGGAAAAAAGGAGACTTAACAGTAGACTGCAGAAAACTTGAAAGCTGCTCTGAATAATTCTTTCCAAGCCCCTGTTTTCCTGAATTTGCTTTAGTTTTGCATAATTTTGTGTATTTGTTTTCATTAATTATGTTCTGCATATGCCCTTTGTACACAGGTGTATCAAATTAAGACTTTGAAAGCAGCACATACGAGTAGCCTGTGCATATGGTGAGACTGGGTGAGTTCAAGTCTTCTGCACACACAGGGCAAAGCTGGTGCCATTGCAGGGAGTGCACAGAGTTTCACTATAGCTCATGCCTGTGCCTGCCCAGCCTCCTCTCATGCTACGGAAAGAATGCTGGACATCTGAAAGCAGTGAGCAGGCAAAGCCACCAGGAGATATGAACATATACCCCTCTTCTCCCCAGATAGTTCAAAACAGGGCAGTTATGTTACCAGTGTACCACAGCACATGTCTACTCTTCAGTCTAGACTAGTGTCTCTGCTCTCACACCCTGGCTTTCCTCCACGATCCATTCTTGCCCTGCCCTGAGGCAGCAAAGGAGCCCCTTGTGGTGTTCTCACTAATTATCTCTGATGTGTGGTTGGCAACCTTATTTTCCAGGCTCTGTCTATAGTCTGTACTAGGTTGGCCTCTCCCCTTGGGAGATAAGAAAATGTGTGTCTTTGAATCAAAAGATCTGAAAATACAGTCAAGATGTACTCCTGTGATCCCTTAATGTAGTTTAAGCCAAGGCCCCTTTATTGTCTCTCAAACACCATTTCCCAAATGCACTGCAGTGTCAGCCTTTCTTCAAAGTGCCAGTACAGAGAGCAGTGACGTCTCCAGCTGGAAGCAGACATGAAGGACAGACTCAAGCCTGCTGCTCATCACTCAGCAGAGGAGGCCTTGCTTCTCCATGGAGACTGCGGATAAGAACAGAATGTCTCTGAATTTCAAAGGCTTCTGATGCTTGCTTCCTGAAGACAGCAGCATGTGAGTTTGCTTTTGGCACACCACTGTTCGCACCAATGACATCGCTTATATGCAAAATTAAGCAAAATTACATTCACAAGGTGAGCTCTCTTGCTTGAGGGAGATTTATTGATTTGAGCATTTGTTTCCTTCCTCCTTCTTGTCTTCGGCTTCTAAGCCTTTCAAAGTGTGAAAACAGTTCTTAACTCAGCCAAGGCATGGGGGGGGGGGGAGTCTTAGATGATCTTAAATGATAACTGTAACTTTCTCTTGGCTTTTAATTTCGTATAGAGGAACAAGGAAAATGCTATGTGGTACAGTGTTCCTTATTTTTCTGTTTCTGGGATAAAATACCAGGACCAAGGCAACTTACAGAAAGAGTTTATTTGGGCTGAAAGTCCCAGAGAGCGGAGTTCATCGAGACAGAGTGGCATTGTAGCAAGCAGCAGGCATGGAAGCAGGAGCAGAAAGCTAAGAGATTAGATCTCAATTACAAGCATGTAGCAGGGAGAGCAAACTGGAGGTTGGGTGAGGCTATATACTTCCCAAAATTTTCCCCTCGTGACAGCAAAGCCACCTCCTAAACCTCTCTAAGCAGCTTCGCCAACTGGGGACCAAGAATTCAGATGCCCAAGCCTATGGGGGAAATATATATACTATAATATATGTAATATATTATAGTATATATAATTATAATATATTATAATTTAATTGTTAGAGAATTTCAGAGAAATGTTCCATATAACAGTACAAATCAATACAGTACTTGTAATGAACAGTTTACCTATAAGTACCAAAATATAAATTGTGCATAAAATTTTATCTAGTAAACTTATTTCTAGGAATTTATGTTGACAAAAATGTGTACGTACTGTGGGATATCTATCACAGTATTATATACAGTGGTGAACTATAAGAAACATGTCAAAATTAAAACACAGAAGTAATAAATTATTAAATTTCTTGTAGACATTTCTATAATGATTAAAATGCTATTTTTTGGCTAAAACTTTAGAAGCCAAAGAAGTATAGAAGATTAATAATAAAGAAGTATAGAAGAAGTATAATGAATAGAAGAAGTATAATGATTAAAATGCTATTTTTTGGCTAAAACTTTAGAAGCAAAGAAGTATATCCTCATCTTATACTTTCACACTATAAATTTGATTAAAATAAACTATGAATAAAATATGACAGATCAACCCTTACAGATTTATAGGCCATGAAATTATTTTATTCAAGCCACTACATGTACTTAATACCCTTTCTAATCTTCCCCTGTGTGCTGCAGAACCTTTGACCTATAACCTGGATTTCCAACTGTACATGTTTTCTTTGCTGGGGAAATTGGCCCAATCCAATGGTTGATTTGAGAAGAATAGCCACACCTGCCTCAGTTTGCCTGCTTTCTCTTGAGCAGAAGCTGAACATTTCACAGTAGTTATGGAGTGCTTTTGTATATCCAACACCATTCTAGGTTCTAGAATTATCCCAGTGAATGCAATGTTCTCTTACACCCTAACAGGACAGGCAAGAAATTAAACATAATAACAAATTAAATGTAAATGATCTTAGAATGATATATGTTAAAGGAAAACTGAATCAGAAGAAGTATAAAACGTTATGAACAAAAAGCTAAAATTTTAGGTAGGATGTATAAAAAAGAAGTCATTAAGAGAAATGAATTACTATCTGGGGAAAGAACATTCCAGATAAGTACTTCTGTAATCTTTCGAAGGCCTCCTGATAGCCTGGATGTCTGACTCCACAGATTTTATAGTACCGTTAGATAGTATCGGGAGGTGGATCTCTGTGAGGGTAGATCTCTCCTGAGTAGTTTAGTGTCCTTTTGAGAAGCCTCAGAGTTCTGTCTTTTTCAGTCTCCTGTGTGAAGACAGCAAAAAAGGTACCACCTGTGAACCAGAAACCTCTCCCTCACTGGATCCATCAGTGCCTGGATCTCAGGCTCCATAACCTTCTGGACTGCCCCTCCCACCCACAAACAACAACAACAAACTTGTCTGTTGCTTATAAGCTATCTCATTTACAGAGTTTTGTTATGGCTACCCAAACAACTGCAGCAGGGCTTAATTTGAAGAACAGCAAGTAATTCTGGATGACTGGAAAAGGGGTGTAACATAATTTGACAGTTTTTGTTTCTAAACAAAACTCACTTGATCTGATTGACTGAGGTGACAGTGGTGAGGAGTAAAGAGTTTTGGTAACCCGAGTGAAGATGACAGTCCTAGCAGTGAAGTGGGCAAGGAGTCAAAGATTCTGAATGCATTTCAAACGACGCTGATAGAGTCAGACCAGATCCAGTGCAAAGAAAAACATCACGAACAACTACAAAGATCTTGACCCAAACAACTGAGAATGGTTTTCATGGACTAAAGTGAGAAGCACAAAACAAAGAACTATTTTTGGGTAAATCAGAAAGGTAAAGTTTAGGGGTTCAGTTTTAGAAATGGTGGGATTGAGGGACTGGAGAAGTGGCTTGGCAGTTAAGAGCACTATTGTTCTGGCAGAGGACCCGAGTTCAATTCTCAGCACCAACTAGGTAGCCCACGACCATGTGTAACTGAGGTCCAGAGGACCCAACTCCCTCTTCTGACCTCCTCAGTGTCCCCTTCTGTTTTCTAAAATAGTATCAAGGTTCTTCTGGGTCTTACTAAGAGAAAAGAGGAAACTTACAAAAGATACTTGGTTTAGAGCAGCGGTTCTCAACCTATGAGGATCTCGACACCTTTGGGGGCTCAAATGACCCTTTCACAGAGAATGCCTAAGACCATCAGAAAACACAGATATTTACATTATAATTCATAATGGTAGCAAAATTATGGTTATGAAGTAGCAACAAAAAATAATTTTATGATTGGGGGTTAGCACAACCTGAGGAACTGTATTAAAGGGTCACAGCATTAGGAAGGCTAAGAACCACTGACTTACAGAATTAAAAATGTCTCTGATTTTTCTTTCTAAAAACCAAGAATAAGTGTTTTAATGCACAATAAAGAGCTTTTTATTATAGAAGATGTCAAACACACAAAAGTAGGTGGAAGGGTCTAATGAGCTTCTATGCCCTCTGAACTTTCCAGCCCCATTCCATTCATGCTTTACGTGCCCTTCACTCTTTGATAAGTCTATCCTGTCTTCACGTTTTCTTTAAACAATATTCAGAAACAAATTCCAAACATCACACAATTTCACCTGGAAATATAGACATATATAGAAAGAGATTTGTCGATTTTGTTTTAAAATTTAAATGAATTTACCAACAAAATGACATATGTGAGTTATAGATGCAGGAATATTCCCAGTATTCCATAATTACTCTTTTTAAATTAAAATTCAATTATAACATTTCCCTCCACATTCTTCTCCCTCTATCCCTCCCCACTTACCAAATTCATGGCCTCCTCTTCCTTACCCATTGTTGTTACACATGCATAGAAATGAATAAATATATAACTTGTTGAGTCTGCTCAGTGTTGCCTTGATATATACGTTTTTAGGGCTGACCTCTTAGTACTGGACAACCATCCAGGCATTCATGCCGGGGGAAAACTAATCCTCCCTCTCTCCGCAGTTGCTGATTGCTTAGAGTTCTTTGTCTAACAGTGGGGCCCTATGAGATTTCCCCCATGCATGCCAGGAAGTCAACTGTTGTTGAAACTTTTCTGGTCTTGTTTAGGCAGCCATGTTGTTGGGACTCCATCGGTATAGTGTCCCTGCCGAAACTAGAAGGCACAATCTCACAGCCAACTCCCTCATGCTCTTAGGATCCTCCATCCCCACGTCCACTTGTGTTTCCTGAGCCTCTACAGGAGTTGTTTTGGCGATGCATCACTTGGGGCTGGATACCCCATACTCAGTTGTTCCAGTTGACTAGTTGTGGCGTTTTGTAATAGTTTTCTTTCTTTCTTTTTTTCTACTGCAAAAGAAGCTTGTTTGATGAGGTGAGAGATCTACATTTATCTGTTAAGGGGATTTTATCACAGCAAACGGAAAAGTACTAATGCCAGTTCTCCCAAAGAATGCCACACCTCATCAGTTGTTACTGGATTTTCTTTGGGACAACCAGCTCCTGAATAACTACACAGAAACTTATATTTATTATGAATGCTTAGGCCTTATAGATAGGCTTGTTCCCAACTAGCTTGTAATTTATTAACCCATTTATTCTATTCTAAGCTCTGCCTCGTGGCTCGTTAGTTAAATCTCCTTCTTAGCTCCTGGCCTGCTTCTTCCTCCAGGTCTCCCTACCTGGCTAACCCACTAGGCTCCAGTTCCCATCTGAGAACCTCTCTTTTAGCCCGGAAGTCCCGCCTTAACTCTCCAGCCCAGCTACTGGCAATCCAGCTCTTTATTTAACCAATCAGAAGGCAAGAGTGAGAATACAAACTACTAAAGCAGGATAAGCTTCACATTACCAAAGTCTGGCCTGTAATCAGATCTCCGCAGATTCAGAAATCAACATTTGTATAATACAGAGATGATCTTTACACTGTGAATAAAAACATCACTCCAACAATCAGTCAGGTGAACTAATGACCACTCTGCAACTGAGAAAACTGCAATCTGATCTCCTGGGGCAAAGTATCATGCAGCAGTGTGCTAGAGGCTTCCTTCAGAAGAAAAAGCAATAGACAAAGACAGGCTTGACAGCCAGGAGGAATGAGGATACAGTCCTTCCAGAAAGAAAAAACACAGAATCAGGGTGGAGGGGGTGGGTATTTAGGATGGAGATCTTGGCTTTTTAAAACCTAGAGAGTTCTTCTTTTTAATTTAATTCATTCTCTAAAAGTAAAATGGTAAGAACAATAAGAAAGAAATCAGCTGTGATGAGGAAAGATTGCAAAGATATAAAAAATTTAAAAAGTAACTTCTATAGTGAATAGGCATAAGAGATTGGGAGGGAGATGTCCTGCTCAGCAAAAAGGAAAAGGAAAATTAAATATGATCCTCAGGAAAGAATAAATGTAATGACATGACTAAAGAAAACTTGACAGGCATTAAGGAGAGATCAAAGGGTGTGTGTGTGTGTGTGTGTGTGTGTGTGTGTGTGTAGGCTGGTGGTCAGCTTAGTTCTCTGCCTTATTTCCTTGACACAAGGTCTCTCACTAAACCTGTAGCTCACCATACATTGGCTGGGTTGATGGTTAGAAGTCTGAGTTCTCTTCCTTCCTCCAACCCCATCCCCACCCACATCCTCAGTCCCCCAGACAGGTGCACATGACCATGGCCATACCCAAGATTTTACGTGCATTTTATGGATCTGATCTCAGGTTCTCATACTGTCACAGCAAGTACTATTACTCCCTGAAGTATCTCTCAGTCCCTACAATCTTCCTAAATATCTCTCTCTCTCTCTCTCTCTCTCTCTCTCTCTCTCTCTCTCTCTCTCTCTCTCTCACACACACACACACACACACACACACACACCACACAAGATGTGTACATACCAGGCAAACACTACCACTGTCATATCTGCAGCCCTACTTTTCCATATTAAAGTATAATAATACTTGGAGTGATAAAAATGAAATAATTATTTAAAGAACTTACTTAAGAATCTAAGGAAACAACTTTCCTTAGACTTTCAGTGTCTATACTGGTCTATTTTAACTACCTAGGCTGAGTGGTGTGTGTGTGTGGGGGGGGTGTTGGCTGAGTGGTGTGTGTGTGTGGGGGTGTTGGCTG